>JAMWYP010000338.1:0-438493 GCA_025563575.1 Acacia pycnantha | reverse complement strand
ACTATTTATATGATGCAAAAGCAAAATTCACAACTTATTGATTACCTTTGCAACTTGAAGCACATACTTGCCAAGAATCTTATACTTCTGTACACAATGGCGCACTTCATGTGATTCTGCTACATAAGAATTGTTTGTCAAACCTGCAACCTTTCAATTGAACAGTCCGCCAAAAATTGGAAATGAAAACTTGGTTACATGAAATGCTAACATCAATGAAGTTTTGGAAATTCCAGAATTAGACTCATTGAACTATATTTGAGGGATTAAATTCACATGATATAATATATAACTAAAATCATGAACCCTCCATGCCTGTAATGTTAGCCAAGTACGATGCTAGTTGCCTAGTTGTGTACAGGGTGCTAATTTATCCACTTAAATATTGGAAGAAGGTTTTCACAAGCAATCCAACTCAAAGCCCTTGGCATATAAGAGTACAAGACATAAACTGAGAGTGGTTAGTCCCACAACAAAATTGGTAACAATAAAGGATTTTTGCACCAGAAAATATCTGCCTATTGTTATGGCAATGGCATCTGAGCAGAATAAAGATTCCAAGTGATGTATTCCCATAAAATCACTATTTAAGAGGGAAGTATAACTAACATAGCAGTTGCAAAATTCATAATCCATAGGAAATTAAGGATGACAACAGTGATAAAAAAACACTACTAGTACCTGGAATGTGGCTCCATTATGAACAATATCCTCAGCCACAGGATGATTGATGAATTCATGCAATGGCATTGCAAATTCTTCCAAGTCATAGGAATCATTGCTCTTAGTGGTAGGTAGTCCCCTACTTTGCCTCAGATCCCTCTGTCTCACAAAATGAACAACAATACATCACTTAACAAAAATAGAAATTGTATCCAATTAGAAGTTCATACATTAGCGGACCACATGGCATCATGACCGATATTTGGGTACTCTAATGACCTGATATTTCCATCTTCAAAAGTACATGAATGTGTCTAAAATCATGCCATAAAAGGCAAGTAATCAGCTTCAAGATATACCCAATTAGGATGTACATGATTACTCTTTCCAAATAAAATCTGGGCCACAACATTCTTAGATAACAATTACAATAAATCACCGGGATTATCCATTTAATATCATTTCCTCAATATATTTGTCTTCCATATAACAATCTTCATTCGGTAAATCATGCAAAGATAGCACTCAATAATTGTCTGGCAGTAATTATACTATAAAATTTCACATAAAGATCCACTCACAAGTGTAATTGAATATATGGCCATTCTACAAGGCATATTGTTCTGTGGATCTTTATGTGGCATGTCAAAGTTTCAGTTCACATTTGCCCCATTTAGAGGAGACCCAATGTGAAATGGCTCTTGCATTTATCATAATTCACCAACAAATTCAACACCCAATACGGAGGTTACTAGATTAGGACCCTAATTCATGGGGATCATCAATAGAGAAACAGAAAAAGGAAAGAAATAGAACCGTTCTGATCCCAAATAGCTTTCCCAATGATCAGCACTTAACAAAAAGAAGACAAAGAGTCATCAGTTATCAATGATCTTAATAATAATCATTTTCAGAAAAGACAATGCTGGTGTTTAGATGCTAATTCTATTCCTAGTTACCACATCATTTATTATTTGCCAAATCAGATGCTTTGAATTTATCAACACTCCTCCACTTAGGAAGCATGGGTATTAACGTGTGTGCATAGATAACCTTCATCAACTTCTAAGTATCAAGTTCATATATTACAGTAAAACAATGTACTTTTAAATCAGATAAGCTTGTATGTATAAGCAGGGAAAGAATATATACCAATCGGTAACATCCAGAAATAAAATGAAATGAGGAAATACCCTATCAAACAGGTCTTTCCTCATCCATGGAACCAGATACTTCCAGGGCCAGATATTGAGTGTGCTTACTCCTTTAGTCTTAGAGCGCAAGCGTCCAGCAATATGAGTTGTAGATGTCAAGTTTGGATGCACCAAAAATCTAGCTGCAACCTCTATTGAAAATTCATAAGTACTAAAAACCCGACTAATAGGATCCCTTAGTATGGTAACCACAGAAGTTCTCTCCCTTGGAAGTTTTGAAGTGATACTAAAGTCATCATGTGTAACTAAAACCCTGCAGTTAGGTTTGCTGCAAATTCATGAAAATAATAGCAAGCAATTGATAAGAAACATTTGACAGAGTTTATAATGGATTTGTATGCAGGAAGTGGGCCCAACAACAGATATATTATGACTAAAAAAGTTATGGTTTTCAACAAGCTGATATGCTGAAGATGCTATAAACAATCTAAAATGAAGTGTTACTATATTGTTAAGTAAATATTCTATAGAATAGAAGCTGTTATAGAATCAAAGCCTATTATATTGGAAAGTTAGAAGAAACCTTGGATCAAAGCGCAGCTTATCATAAGAACGAGGGCACTCAAGAGAGCTGGGATACAACTTCTTCAAGAAACTGCAGATACAACATACAACATACCACCAGAAGCATAGATCAATGAGTTTGTCAAGACGCAGGGCTTATCTTCTTCAGATACCTAACTGGAACTACATAGAATTACCAATGAAAATATGTGCGTCCTCCTGTTCTTGGGACGTGGAGGAAAAATAGCAAATCTCTTAGTGTGTGTTTATCCTCTCTGATTTCCTTGTCAAGTGAAGAGGATGCCCAATTTCTAACAGCTCTTTCACATTGTCCAAAATCATTTTTGTGAAAGAGGCATTCACTAGAACAAAAAAATTAATATTAAAAAAGAAAAGCAAATCTAGAGACTAAACATGAAAATGACAAAATGTGATACCTAGTGCAACAAGCGTCAGCAACACACACAATTTTAGAGTGCGATCCATCCACAAAACTCCTACTCCAGTAAGAGCCAAAAGATATGAAAGAAAAACACCGAAAAGGAAACCAACAAATGAATAAATAAATAAATGGAATGAATTACAAGCCAGGTTAAGAGAACAATTGCTACCTAAATTCCTTAGACTCATAATGGTTTCCCATGATGAAAATCCTAGCCAGACACATTTCTACTTCAGCTCAAGAACCCCCTCCTGGTAACTCGTTTCCAAACCCAAGCCAATGTAACAATAAAACTAGGAAAAAAAAAAACTCAACCAAACACCAGTGATTAAAGGAGGATCATATTCATTTAACACCCAGAAATGATAACGCAGGAATGCGAAATATTCAATGAAGCAGCCAGAATACTTTCCAGTTTCACGAATATGAAAAGATTGTACTTACATTATAGAAAACCAAGATAACATGACTGAAACAATAAGATAAATAAATGAACGACAAGAACAGAGCACGAAATGAAACACACAGACACACATCCATTCGAGGATGAGAAAAACACGAATAAAAGCAACGAATGGACCAACCTGTATCAGCCTAAGGATCTTGTACTCATAAATTCCCAAAACAATGTAGGGACTTCAGTAGACAGACCTCACAGTCAGTTTGGACCCGCTAACACCCCCTTCAGAACGGATGCTGAAATTTCTCACCAACCTAACGTAAAGTTAGAGAATTTTCCCGGGAAAAGGAATGGCCCTAGATCTTATAGGGCCTCCTTCCTCGGGAGCTGTTGGCTTTAATAACGATGTTGAAGACTGAAGAGCAGCGTCCTTTTCCTTCTGGCCTCAGACGACATGCTTCTTACATGCTTATACAAAATGGGTATATAATGTAGACTCGCAGAGGAGTGAGAAATGATTCCCAACTCTTGAATCGCGGAACAAATTAAAACGGAAAGAGGGAGGGCATAATTGTCTGATTCAATCCATATTATTAATATTAATGTTCATTAATAATTTATATATGTTACAAAATCTACAATGACTATGACTCTATGAGGCTCTTTTTTCCCCCATTTTTTCCATTCAAAACCGCACAGCGTACATTGAATTTAGCTGTTTTTCATTTATGGAGAAAGTGTAATAACAGACAAATAACATAATCCATATAACGATTTTTTTAACTGAGATGTACTCCCTCCGGTCACAATTATAGGAGCAAATTACGAAATTTGGACGGATTAAGGAATGAAGTTAAATTAGTTAATTATGTGTATTTTCCTAAAATACCCTTACCCAAAATTTATTGAACAAAACCTTTTACAATTATTATTTTATATAAAAAAGTATAGTTTAGGAGTATATGACATTATTGAGTTGTAAACATTATTTACTTTATAAAATATATAGGTGTATTATTTAATTATTATTGAAAAAGTATAAATAGGGGTATTATAGGAAAAAATTGACAAAATTAAAATTTACTCTTATAATTAGGACCGGAGGAAGTAAGAAATACTTTAATCAAATGTTAGTTAATTTTTGTTTTTGTTTTTAATCTTCACTCTTCTTTATAGATTCCTCCTAAATCCAGACAGTCTTCCTCCTTTTGCTAAAGTTTGATTTGATTAGTTCACTTCTCTTTGCTATTGCGCACCTCAATTCAATTCATGGATGATACTGGTGGGTGCAAGATCTACCTGATCCAGGAATTTATTTCCACCCACTTTCCTACATTTACCATATTATTACCATAGGTTTTGGTTAGTGGGCATCATTTTTATATTTTGTTATTTTTTTTAAATATATTTGTTTAATAGTCAAGTTAGTTGAAATTAACTCACAACTTAATAATAGACAAATAACTTGATTGATATAACTATTTTTTCAACTGAGATGTAAGGAACACTAATAATCAAATGTTAGTTAACTATTTTATGTAGTCTAGTGAGCCAATATTTCTAGTTTTAAATCAAAGGAACCCCGTTGACTTTTTAGATTTATTAAAGAAGATAAATAAATTATTTTAAAATATTTATATCTATCATTTTCCTTCCAAACTAATTAGTCTTACTTATAAACTAATATTTAATCTAATTATACACAATATATACTATGATTAAACAATATATTTAGCTTTCTTAACATCTCCGAAAAAGTCGATTGAGTTTTATATTTAGGTCTGGAGGGAACATTTTAATTCGAAGTTATAGGTCTTATATTTAGGATCAAATGGAGCATTTTAATTCTAAGTTATACTTTTTTTTGTTTTGTTTTAATTCATTGCATCTGACACAACTAAAAATATTGGCTCACTAAAATACACAAAAATCGTTCCAAACACCATTTGGCATGGTGAGTCAATATCATTTTTTCTCCTCTTGCTCCAATATATAAACTTTTTCCTTAGAAATTATTCATCACAATTGTTTGTTTCAAGACAATCCTAAGATCATAACAACATATAATTACATCATTCTTTACCCAACACTTCAACCATAGTTACCAAATTTATTAAAATTATAAAATTCTAGAATTTTCAATTTTTCTATAGTTGAAAGGAAAATTAGTTAATTAAAAATATATGAGAGAATAAAAAAGTTGTAAAACTGTCCCTCTGTAAAGAGATTTTTTAAAAAATATCAAAGATTAAAAAAAAAGGCATTAAGAGAGTTCAAATTTAGTGGGTTCAAAAAATTAATGGTGTTCACGGAGCTTAAGATAAAATATAGAAGGTATAAATAAGTTTCTATGGAACAGTTCGAATCTAGTGTTTAAAATCGTAAATTTTAATTTATTGGGCTTAAGATTATATATATATACATATACTCCCTTCGGTCTTAATTATAGGAGCAAATTACAAGAATTTGGGGAGATTAAGAAAGGAAGTTAAATTAGTTAATTATGTGTATTTTTCAAAAATACCCCTCTGAAAATTAAAAATTACATAAGGCAAAATTAGTTGAATTGTAGTAAAATTTGGTGAGAATTAAATTACGAACACATGATGACGTGATTCGTAAGCTAGCTAGGGTCAATAGATATTAATCAGAGCCTTCGGTGGACTTGCCAAAGTAAAAATAAAAATTTAACTTTGATTTGTTTTATATTGTTGCAGAATTATTTAATTGTTTTTCAGAGACAACATCTCCAGAGACCGAGTCAAACTATTTTATATTAAAAAGTATAATTTAGGTGTATATGACATTAATGAGTTGTAAACATTATTTACTTTATAAAATATATAGGTGTATTATTAAATTATTATTGTCTTTAATTATTATTGAGAAAATATAAATTGGGGTATTATAGGAAAAAAAATGACAAAAGTTAAAACTTGTTCTTATAATTAGGACGAAAACTAACTCTAAAATTTGCTCCTATAATTAGGAGCGGAGGGAGTATATAAGAAATCCAAGGAGTATGTCTGAAGTATATTTAAAGTATGCGTGTGGATGATGCTAAGTAAAGAATAAAATCACCTATACCGAATTTGAAATATACGCTTCTACCGAACAAGTTTAGGCAATTACAAATAGCAATTCCCCCATCCCACCACCAATGCTTTAGCAATACAGTCCACCGCAAGACTGAATTTGATTGAATGAAATAATGGCTTCTAGTAATTTATCAGCACAGTCAATAATCTATTTTTCCTTCAAAAAAACTAATTTAAATTTCAATTATGGAATTATATACACATTGCAAGTCCAAAAAAGTCATCAGTCATGGCTTCAAACTGACTGATTTGGAGGCATCAAGATGGTTGAGCCGAACAGTTCCAAGAAGATACTCAGGAGCTCCTCGGGCATGTTTCCCTGAGCAACATATATTGAAGCCATTACGCATTATCATGACATAGCAAAAGAAAGAAACCCCGGAAGACAGTAACATTATTATTACGCAAGCACAAATTTGGCCAAAATTTTCTATCCCCACAAAATTCGCAGGAGATTAGTCAGAACTCAGAACATTGTTGAATTTGCAGTGATAGTGTGTTACCTGAACCAGAAATGCCATCTCAATAACCAGATTGTTGAGGTAGCCCAGGACAAGACTCACTACGCCTCTTGCAACAGTTGATGATCCAACATCAACTCCAAGCTGCAATGGTTGGATTCGAAACAAACCAAGAATGTGAGATGATTTGAGCTTTATATGTCTGGTGCATATCCCTTAGCTGTGTCTATAATCCTCTATGCATGCATGCCACATCAAGACAGGAAAGGCATTCGCAAATTCTAACTCTTAAATAGTAAATAACTAAATATCTTCATTTAATGATGAACTAATCATTTAGAATCACTATTAATGCATAATTACCTCCAAATAGTTCTTTCCCTGGAAATAATTCATTTCCAGAGCTTGACCAATAAGGCACGCCTTCTTTCCCACACTCTGCTTTACTATCCATGAACCCTGAAAGCAGGATCGTCAAGACTCTTAAAACAAAGAATGTTGCAATAAAAATCTCTTTAAACCATTTCTTACGTCATGGTATTGGACCATTGCAGAAAACAAATTTAACAAAGAGCAGCACGTCAATTTGATTAACTAAATAGAACTAAGCCAAAAACGGAGTCTAGGAAGAAAATAAAGCACAATCCCATTGAAAAAAGAGGTCAGGGAAGTGATTAGTGGCGCAGCAAGAGATGATAGAGGTCTAGAGGGTTCTAACATGATTTGAGATTTAAGTTATACAGATTCATGCAATCGTAATGCTTGATGCATCATTAACTTGTTTTTGGTCACATTGCAATAGGATGGAAAGGAATAGAAAGCATATATTCAAGCTTCTACATATACAATAACTATTTGGCTCCAAGCGAGTAGTTTGTGCCAGTGATGGCATTTGCTAACCTTGGATATGTATGGTATAAGTTTAAATCTTGAATTTCTAAAGGCTTCATCACCCTTGACAAAACTCTCTAGCAAAGGAGAATCTTCAATAGGGGCACTCATCATGTAGTATAGTGCAAGGTTATATGTTGTAGAACCTGGAACCTGGTCAAAAGAAAGAAACTAATCAGTGCCATCGCAGCAAAAAAATATTAAAAATATATATACACACGAAAAATTGTGACTAACCTGAATATTTACAATGAAGAAGAATTCAGGTCTACCCTGTGTAGCATATTTCTGCAAGTAAAAGCGTGCTTAAGTTGGTTTTCTTCTTAAGTTTTAATGTAAACCATAGGTTGCTAATGCAGCGCTCAAACACCAGAAAAACAAGGTCAAAGTCAACCTGCACAATACTCCCAGGACGACCACCAAGATCATCTTCCCTTTTGTCAGATCTAAGCCAATCTGCACCAACCATTTGCATCAAGGTTCCCTTTGCTTTAACCTACTCATTAGCAACACCAAGAGGTCAGTACAACACAAAGCAGAGGTCCTTCTTGATCAAAGCAAAGGCACTTGACTGCCCTATGAGAGCAAAGTAACAAAATGGACAACTGTAAAACAAAATGTGCAAGGGGACAACTTTGCAACTATGGCAATGCACCAAGTGCATTTTTGCCTAATATTTTAGTTAGCAATGAATTGTTGCCTCATGTACCTTCAGGTGGTTTTCCAGATAATTTTCTCCACGAATCAGGAAAGTAGAAGGATCTGCTTCCGTGCAAGTGGAAGGTATGGTACAAGTAGGATCTTTTGGAAGTGTGGAACCATAGGAACATGGGATACTTTCTTCCCTAATCATATCCTGCAAGTCCACATAACCCCTCTTCTGAACTGCAATGTATTAGATCTAGGCATTGTTAAACATACTATCATATAAGAAAATCATATATAAATGTGATATGCCTTCGAAAGTAATACTAATCACCTGCAA
The DNA here is from genome assembly GCA_025563575.1 of Acacia pycnantha. Classification (NCBI taxonomy): domain Eukaryota; kingdom Viridiplantae; phylum Streptophyta; class Magnoliopsida; order Fabales; family Fabaceae; genus Acacia; species Acacia pycnantha. The sequence goes on along the minus strand of JAMWYP010000338.1, from coordinate 429,835 downwards.
TGTCATGCAATCTTTTCACAAAACTAGTAGCAGTTGATAACTTGGGATGACGGCTTTCCTGAAATTCTCAGATTCACAACATTATAAAACCGTTGAGTGAATTACATGCATTATGAGGCATGTAATTAAATTATGATCAGATGCTGCCCTGCTTTGGGACAGCAACGGTTTGAATCTCACCATGCTGAGGATCTTTGCAACAAACACACAATGAGTCTCAACAAGATAAAAAGCTAAAATGCAAGACTAAACAAAAATGCATAAAATCACATATAAGCCATCTAAGAACAAATACAAAGAAGACACAATACAATGACGAGGATGGGGAGAAACAAACAATTACATAGCCAAAGTCAAATTGAAACTCTCGCTATTTTAATCACTTTTTAGTAAATGACCAAATAAGACGTACTATTAATGAGCAATTAATGGCATTTGACAGCCGACTTATAGCATTGATTAACCAATTACCAAATGCATATTGACAGAAATGTGGAGATAAACATCAGGTTTGAAGATGTGAATCACAACAGGGATATAATTTGATAATTTTTTCAGTGTTTTGCAAAACAAAATTATTTTTAAATAGCTTCTTACCTGGAACTTCTTGTGATTACATTCTGGTGTCCATCCATTTTCATATTCATCACAATCTGATGGTTCTGGAACATCAAAAAATTCATCATCTGCGTCATTTAGACTAACAAGGCTTGCATGCTCTGATTGTGTTTGATCCACTTCTCCATCTGTGTCAGCAGGAGTTTTCTCACTTACTGTTGCTTGGATATTGAGGTTGTCGTCCCCTTCCTTCAGAGGAAACCTGATTCTTCTTGTCAACACTCCAGATGAACAATCAGAGGAAGAACAATTTCCTAGTCTCGCTCTATATAACTCCCTCAGAGCTGCAAATGCAAGAGGAACAAATGGTTAAAACACAATCTTAATCCTCCAAATATGTATATGGAGTATCCAGTTATATATAACAAACAAAAGTAATGTCCAGTAAGAAAAATTTATAGACGAAAGAAACAACCAGCAACTCTCCCGAGCATTTGAATAGTTATGGAACGGGCTGCTGAAGTTTTTAGATAAGACTTCCAGAATTTCCAATCAATAGCAAGCATATGCTTTACAACAGATTGCTTTCCTTTGTTCACCGGTGATATAACATAACCTCCACCTGAAAGAGAATGCAGGTTGTCATTCCCAACTGCTTTAATTCAAAATATTTCACACAGAACATCTCTAGAAACTCCAAAGACACCAAAGATTTAAAAGGACAAATTCAGACATCCTCATGTTTACATGATAGGATAAGATGATGACAATGGTGACTAAGTCATAAAAAACCACTTGAAAATCAGTGAACTTTTCCAGTTCAGAATAAAAGATGGCTGAAACTGAGTGCAATACCAGAAAATAATATTACACTGAAATATTAACTATTTTTATTGTTCAAGCATACATTACTTTTAAGGCAGGCACGGACATAGCCTCTCTGGGGGGGACACTTCTTGTGAAACACAGAATGGTATAGGATAACTGTGACAAAGAAAACCAAAACAAAATAAGTTACTTTCATTCAAATAGCATGAGTTCTCAAACTTTACATATATATTCAATCAAAATTTTCCACCAATCAAAACTACCATAGGTTCCTCCATCTTCTCTCCTCCAATAACGTCGCAACAACAGATCTCTCCGTTTCATTCCCCTATAAAGCATGATACAACAAGAATATAACTTTTACTAAGACAAGGCTATAGCCTCAAATCAAGTATCAGCACATATAATTAAAGCTTGGATTTACCAAGGCAACCAATCACTATATAGCTGCTTGTGAATAATGTCAGTGTGACCATCCAAGTGTTCAACCACACACCCTTGAAGAAACAGAAATCCCATCTGCAGTTCAATATATAATGGTAACAGTGACGACCTCAATAATATGGCTACGCAAAAGAAGCCTGACAACCAAGGTTTAAAAATTATGTACACTTCAGTCTTGCATTTGCACTTTTGCAGTCACTGATCAACATGATCATACTCCTTAGTTTTGACCTTTTCACGACATAACAAAACTAAGTCTAACTGTTTGCGTTTATTATCATCACCTGATTGAATTCTTGCATGCAATAATATATAGCCATAGTAGTTTCATAAACAAGACCCTAGATTTTGTATTTGGGTATGGGCATTATGATTGACAAGAAAGCCCATTTCACCTCCATTCATTGTCCTTTTTAGCATTCCTATAAATATGATCTCCATAAAGTAAAATTCTGCAAAAGTGGAATTTTGAGGGTGCGTGATGTAAATGCTACTTGACACTTAAAAATTTGAGTTGAAAAGTGAAAGAAGAAGAAGAGGAAATTAGCCCTAAGATCACATGTCTGTATACAAAATCAAAGTTGCTTTCCAATTACAAAGCATCCCATCAATGTAACATTATATCTCCATGTTAAAGGAGATGGAAGAATTAAGGGTTAAATGGAAAAAGGGAGAATAAAAATTTCCACAGCAAGAATATCACATGCACTTAACAGACTTACTCTGATCTTGAAGGGCCAAGTGACATAAGAGTCCGGAAAATGGCTTCAGAAGTCCCATCAACCACACCAACAGCCATTATTGCAGGGTGATCATCCCACTTCTGGAGATAAGACCATATTCAATAATTCAATTTTCTTCATAAAACAATTACTGAACAGAAAATTTACCAACCTTCCCGTGTGAATCTCTATCTTTTGCTTCCTTAAATAGCCGCAAACCTGTATAACACCTGTGAATATGTATGCATAATTTTAATTACCACAATCAGCAAAATCGGAAGCATAACTTTTACCATTTTGGCAACCAAAGATTATCCAGGGTGAAGGAGCAACAACATCAGATGTCATAGGATCCAAATTTGTAGAAGGAAAAAGAGTCCAGTCTAAAGAATTTGAGTGACTTTTCCTGCTAGAACCACTTAATCTGTAAGCATAGAAACACCAATAGTATTAAGGGTTATGCAATAAAAGTATCAAGATAACATCACAAGTGAATAATAATTCAAAGTTTGTCAATTCAGACATCTTGAAAATTTTCATTGCAGTACAAGTGTTTTTCATATTGCATGAAAAATTCAGTTACTTTACCTAAATGACTGCCATCTCCTCTTAGAGCAAGCTACAGGAATATCACCAAGATCAGGAGCATGCTGCGCACATTCATAGCAAAAGTTTCTATTTTTAACAAAGAAGATTTCATTTTGAACTTTAAAGTTTGTGAGATCTGGTACCTTTAAGGATGCTTCCTGAAAGGATTGAATCCATCTTGCTGCTTCTTCAGGGCTGCTTGCTCCTAACTATAACATTCACATTACATGATTTAGCATTAAAATTTCAAATAATTTTTTTTTAGCCTAATAATGATCTCACCTTTAATTGATCACAGTGATTTGAAGTATTGTAAAGAGTAAATATAAAGAATACCTGCAATTTGTGCAAGGAATTACTATTAAGCATATGTCATTGGTGCATATTGATTGGAACAGAAAGTTGAGACAAATATTAACATTGAACCACAAAGAAATTGTGCTTATACTTTTCTGTTAATGCTTTCCCTCCCATTGTCTGTAACTCGTATGCAAGAATCTACAACAGCACTTCTAAGAGGATCCTGACAAACAGTTAAAGAAAGGTTTCACTGCCTCAACCTTGATCAAATAGAACAAAAACTTAATTATAACACCTCATATAAAAGGTCGATATCCAATTTAGTAATTTACTCCTTCATTTTCAAACGTGGATAATCAAGTATTTTTACTAAAGTCAAAATTTTCAGTTTATACATGAAAAGTAGCTGACTGGTTTCATGAGGAGAATATCATGTAACTACTCTCTGAAAAAAAGCTCTTGTACAAACAGAATAAGCGAAACTCAACTTCTGCAAGATGTTTGCTTTACTCAGCCATTGTTAGACATCATCTTAGAGGATAGATTGATATGCAGGCTCACAAAATAGGTTCAAGACTTTAGGAATTTGACATGCGATTATCTTAATCTAATCATGTAGAGTTATTGTAGACAGATGCATGTACAGGCATGAGTGTACAGCATTGGGGCCCAAGGTTTTACGAACCGATTGCATCGTTTTCCTCTGAATCGATTAACAGATTAACCAAAAGTGAAAATCTCAAAAACCAGTGCAATATATCTTGCATGCACTTCTAAAGAAACTAAAACGAAATGATCCAATCACTCAGCCGTGCGAGCGAGAGTGCGCATTCTCTTCTAGTCGACCAGTCAACTCATAAAAATTAGTGTCCAGCAAGAAACAAAAGCTACCAGTCGAACAATCTAATCCTGATGGAAAAGAAATGATAACCTTTGCTAACAAAGAATAGCAAAGAAAGTTGGTTCAGCTTCATTAGCGTTTCAGCAAGAAGCGAAGCTCCCAAAGTCCAAGCAATGTGCAGGATCAAAGAAGAAAACAAGGACATATAGGAGAGGAGGATGAACCTCATTACTTGAACTGGGAACAGATTTGAAACTCTTAAGAAGGTGGCCGTCGAGGACGAAGTAGCGCTTTCGCGAGAACTGCAATCCAAAGCGGTTAGAGCGTATAAGATACAACCATCCCTCCATTCTTCCATCATTTTGGTGAGTACTCATTCTTAGAAACCCTCACGCTCAGAAGAACCCGCTTCTAATATCTATTTCCTGAAAATTCTCAGTCAAGATTCAAGCAAAACTAGATTGCGATCTCCCTTCCCGGATTTTTCACTTTTAAAAAATGAAGCCAGTCATTAAATTAAATATACACAAGGTGATGAAGGAGATATGGATCCTCTGATCCCAGCTAAGGGATTCAGAGAATCAAGCGTATTACAGAAGGAGTAGTGGCAGCTCTTTGGAATTGCAGGTGAAATGTGAAAATCTATCTCTCCTCCTCTGTATCTTGCTGGGCGCGTAGAGCACGCCTGAGGCAAGCAGCTTAATTCGTTCGCTCGCATATGAGACAAAGATCGCCTGTCAAGTAATCACGCAGCGAAATGACATTATTACCCTTCTCTTACTTACATCTTTGTTTACAAGTTGCCCCTTTGCCAGTGCCACCTTGCACATATCACTTCCCTTTGTTCATCTATTTATTTTTAATTATATTTTATATGCTCTATTTTTTTATTTTCACTGTTTTTTAATTAACATCAACATAAGAAGATAAAAAATATACTTAGGGTCACAAATATGGATAATTTTTTATTAGAGAAATTGCTTTGGTTAATACGGCAAAGGCATTGTGATAGCTGTATTGATTATTATTATGTGCCAAGCTTCGTCGTAATGAGGATACAATTATGCTCTCAATTTTATTATAAAATGTAATTCATAATTATCCACAGGTCTGTTTTTTTTTTTTTTTGATGGATACGAATTATTGAGCGAAATAAAAAGAATATTCCATTTTAAAAATTGCAATTTATTACTCATTATTATTATTATTATACAGTTATCTTGAGAGGGAAGCTTGCGGCAAAAAAGAAATATTCCTCCGAAGGGTATGGGGCGGAAACCGCAGCTAACAAATGATTGATGTGAGGGGGCAGGCGAAGCCGCTTGTTGCTCAATCTATTAAGGTTTAAAACTTTAATATTTTAATAATAATAGTCAAGTGAGTCTCAATTCAATTAATTTTTTAATCGAAAGAATCATTTTATGGGTTTAAAAGATGGCGGTTTGGGTTCACCAACGATTTGAGAGCAAATATATATCTTACCTAATTTATTTAGTCACGACTATGTTAAAGAATTGGCCAATCCTTTGAACCTTTCAAATCGAAAATAAATTATTACTACCTCTGCTACTTAATACTCCCTCGCCTTATTATAAAATTTAATTAGCATTTTTTAAATAAATAAATAAATTATTTAATCATAACATATCATTAGATTATATATTATTTTATAAGTCTAGAAAATTAGTTTGGAGATAACTAATAAATATAAATATTTCAAAGTAATTTATTTATCTTTTTAATATTTTTAAAAAGTCAATTAGGTATTACATTAAAGAATAGGATATTGTCACTACCACTTTTCACCGATCAATAGGAGAGAGAAATGATAAAGGTAAATGAGATTCCGATCTAACCGTGAAAAGTGGTAGTGATTTGGTAGTGATAATATCTCATCTCTTATATTGATAACCTGAAAAAGTATAAGAGCTAATTGACTAATTTAGATAGATTAAAGAAATTATTTATATTAATTATTTGTAACAAATATATGTTAAATCTTCTAGAATATCATATTTCATCATGATCACCTTTTAATAAAGACCCTTTAATGTGTGCCTAGTAATACTTTAGAAAAAATTATAAATTTAGGAAATAGTGGATTAAGGGTATTATATTTAGAAACAAATCTAATTCTTAATCAGCTTTTATATTAAAGAGAAGGGGTATAATGTTTTTTTATGTTACACAATTCATCTTGCGTATGAATGTAAACATGTCAACGTCAATCTTCAATTTAAGATTTCATTCAAACGATACGGGTTAACAAATATATTAATTGAATAAGAGTGTCTTCTTGTACATTTCTAGGCGCCAAGTAATGGCATCAATTTTTATTTTATGTTTTTTTTTGGTATAATATTTTATGTTTTTGCCAAACAAGCATCGACAATATGCACACACAACACTACAATATCGATCAAGCCCAAGAATTGTATGATTGTGTCCATTGCCTTAATGAACTATAGGATCAAACTCGCATAAACTCTGTACTACTTTTAAACGCATTTGAACTCGAAGGTATACATTAGCTGATTAGCCTAGATGAGCCTTGAAATTCAGCTTAATGAACTCTTTTGTTATAATATAATATTACTACAACATTAATAAATGAGTTAATTAAGGTGTAAATATATTTGAAAGTTTTTGCTCATAAGCAATGTTGTCCTAAAAGTTTTTAAAAAAAAAAAATTAATATTGCCCGAAAGTATTAAAATGTATTAAAATTGAGTAATGTTATCCCTTACCATTAAAAAGTTAACGGTCAACATCAATTTTTAATGGTTAATTTACGTTTTTAACGGTATGGGGCAAGATTGCTATGTTTTGAAACTTTTGGTCTAACATTGCTCCCAACGAATACTTCTAGGACAAATTTGCACCTTAACCCTTAATTAATGGGAAAATTACATGTAGGTCCCAAGGACCAGAGATAATTACAAAAAGTCACTTGAAATCACTAAATTATACAAAAGTCCCTAGGGACTTTTTTATATTATTTGTATGGAAACAAAATCCAAGTTTTTAAATGTTGTTGTAAATACGACACTTTCTCATTGTAAATATGACCTTTTCTGTTGTTGTAAATGACCAGATTTTAAATTTTGTTGTAAGTACAAAGACTTCCTCGTCAGAAATATAGATTTTTCTGTTGTTGTTTGGAACCTAAAAATAAGTAATACATAATCAGTATTATTATTTTTTCCGGTAGGGTTAATATATTCGCTCTGGTCTTTATTATAAGGTGCATCAAATAGTAAGTTTATTTGGTCATTTTTATAAGACATTTACTTGTTTCCAATGAAGCATTAATTATTTGTTTACATATATACCCCTAATTCATAAAGGTAGTGTGTAAGAGTAATAATTATATAATATTAGAGTTTAGTGCAATTAGTAGGGATAATATTGGAAGTTACTTAAACGTGAGCCAACTTTATCGACTTTAACTATTTTTATTGGTTTGTGAAAATTGTTAATTTGTGTCTTATAAAATAAAGATCAGAGCGAGTATATATGGTTTGTGAAAATTACAAAAACATGCATGCAGGCACGAAAATGAAGGACCACTCCTCCTTTTCCATGCACACATCCTTGTAATTAATAATTGTTGCCCATCATGACCATCTATTTTACTACTACCTACTCATATACTTGTCTGTTCTTCTTTCTCGTCCTTCCATTTTCTCCTTTTGTCCCTTATATAATCAATCGCCGATATGTATGTTCAATCGTCACACACTCACACCAATATTATATTCCACGTTAGGTGCTCATGGAATCAATGAGCACCTAATGCTCAGTTTAAAAACGAAGCCGTTTTGCCTCATTTCAAGTTTTCACTGTTCAGCATTTCTTCTCTCCACGTGGGGCCCATCTCCCATCTTTCTGGTTCTCCTTTTCAAATTTTTATTTTGTTTTAAGCATCTTTGTAATAAAAACATTAAACATGGCAGATTGTTTTTGCGTAAAAAAACATGGCAGAGTTTTTAAATTATCATATACTTTTGTTGTTCTATTTATAAAGCATGGATATGACAAGTTTTTTTATTTATTTATAAGTCACACCATGATATTTTTCTCGTAAAGATTCAATTTTATTCTCCATTTACTATTGTGTAAAATTTATAATCTAGGAGTAAAGTTTATATTAAGTATGGGTAAGTTTGAAAATTTATTAAATTTTAAGATAGATTTAATAATATTTAAGGTTTTCATCATTCTAATGAAACATATTAAAAGTAACTTAAAAATAGAATTAGATTAGAATTACGTTTAATCCTCTCCCATAGAATCAAACTAAATGAGCTATAAATGATGGGTGAGTGTAGAATAATGGTAAATGCCATTGGCACTTTTGGAAGAATAATGAAATTGAAAACAACCTTCCAAATTTAAAATTGTGGTCCAAAATTTTTAGGGTCAAAGAATGCTTTTATTCTAAAAGTTTTCGCCCAGGGCAATTTTTTCTGGAAGTTTAAAAAATGGAGTAATTTTGTCCTACCTATTATCCTAGTTAATTTTGACCATTAATTGACCGAGTATCTTTGAATGATAGTCATATGTCATTTACGTCCCTTTTGTTAAATCTAACTTTAAATAAAGTGAAGTAAATGACACATGGACTTTGATGCAAATTTACACCTTAACAAAAATGACATGGATGACATGTAAACTAACAATTCAGTATATTCGGTTAACTAATGGTTAAAACTAATTGAGATAACAGGATAAAATTACTCCATTTTTTAAACTTCCGAGATAAAATTTCCCCGAAAAATTTTGGGACAAAAATACCCCTTAACCCAACCTAATATTTAAATACATTGCGTGAACTACTCATTGTTTGATGATTTCTCACATCTATACAAATTCATATCTTACATAATTTATCTTCTTGTTCAAATTCTTTTGGTGGGTCATCACCTTCAAAACCACTCCCAACACATTTTCATTCATTATCAACGCTAATTTCCCTCACTTTGCTCAATATTTTCTCAACTACCTTCTTTCTTTCTTTTTTTTCCAGTTGAAGACATTTAATTAGTGTATATGGAATTCCATAGAAGCCAAACAGCACACTAATTTAAACAATATAATCGTTACGCACTTCTGAAGAAACTTGTGCATGGCCTATGATTGTTAATTCATTATTATTAATCTATCTATCTATATATTTCTAACTATAGTAGCTTTATGAAATTATTATAAATAGCTAAGACCTAGGACGACTCTTCTGCTGTGCCTTTAGTTTTTGAGCCTCTCACGTAAGTGAAAAGGCAACAAAAAAGAATTATAATTAATTATAATTAACGCCACCATGAATAAGATTAATATATTAAACATTGCTCCCCTTAAAATTAATTAACTCCTATACCTTCCTCACTTATCACCGCAATTCAAGTTTTAACTCTCAAAAAAGGAATTACACTTAACGTCAGTCTTCAAATTTACATATTATGAAAACCAATATATATATCAAAGAATATTTCTTATAGATGATATCAGTCGTAAAAAATTGAAAAAAAAAAAAATTGTTTCAATACTACTTGCCTTAATTAATCACTCATATCTTCATCAGTTGTGACCACTATCAAAGTGTAACCCTCAAAAAAATTAACAAAAATAATCAATTTGAGTTTCTTCATATCTTAATGCAACAGATAATAGCATTTTTAGGTAGAATTTCCAAGGTGATCGAATGACATACATATCTGCTTTTGGCTTTTGCATAAAAGAGAGAATATGGTTCGGATATGAAAATGGAGACAAACACAAGTTGAGGCATCTACTTGTATTAATGCCATCTTTTTTCTTAGGTGTGTGATTCTTAATCTCAAAAGGCTGTGACATGGTCGTCCCTTCGGGGACATCCGATAAAATTGAACGATACAGAAAAGATTAGCATGGTCTCTGTGCAAGGATGACATGCACAAATCGAGAAAAAGGCTGTGACATAAAGGTGATATTGTACTATAAATTTATATGAATAATATAAATCATATGCATGGGGCTTTTTCAAGGGATATTATATGACCTAAGAGGGAGGAGTGGGGGAGTGTCAGAGGCAGAAGAGGAAGAACATGGACCTCTAAAAACAGACCTCAAAACTGAAAGGCCTCGTGCGTATTTGTTTAGTTTTTTAGAAGTGTTTTTATGATTTACGAATTAAGAATTAAGTATGTGGGAGGATTTTTATTTCAGCTTGCTGAAAAAGCTTCTAAAACCATAGTTTGATTGTTTTCCAAACGAACATAATCACAAATCACAATAATTGCTTTCCAAACCATCACATACCTAGCAACTATTTTTTCCTTCAAGAGTTAGTACTCTTTCGATCTTTAATATAAGACACATTTACTTAATTTGATTAGATTAAAGAAGTTAGTTAATATGACATGTAATTTCTAAAACACCTTAGTTAAGTTAGTTAATACGACATGTAATTTTTAAAACACCATAGTAATCTTTCTCAATTCTCTCATTCCCTCTCCTCTTTGATTATTGTTGAGAGGACATCAATAGGGTAAATTAGGAAAATATTGACTAATATGAAAATTATATCTTATATTTAGGATCAAGATCAACTTATCAAAATATATCTTATATTAAAGTCTGAGGAGTACCAATCTATCTTATTAACTTATTAGGCTCACCTATCTTTGAATCAATACCGGCCTATCATCTTATTACCTTAGTGCAAAACAATTCACATCTGCAAATCAGCCCACAAGCACATCTGCAGAATTTGAAATGAAATTTATTTGGGTTGGACTTTTTTTTGGAACACTATTTGGGTTGGATTCACGGAGCCTAATTAACTTGGAATGGATCTCATTAACATGTCACAACATGAGTTTAGTTTTACCAAAAAAAAAAAAAAAAGTTAAAAGTAGAGAAATATGCAAACATGCTATGGAATGAGTCTTGTTGATTAAGAAAAAATAAAGCAAGGTATTGAAAACTAGACCGGTCAATCAGTTGAGGTGGCGGTTTAAGGATCAATAGCTCACACCAAGGTTAATTCAGGATCTAAGAAGTCATAATTAAAAATATGTAAATAAAAAATACTAATCCACAAGTATATATAACATTCATATGTAAACAACAAATAATCCAATAAGACAGAGCTACTCCTTCCGATCCTAATTATAGGAGCAAATTTTAGAGTTGGTTTTGGTCCTAATTACAAGAGCAAGTTTTAACTTTTGTCATTTTTTCCTATAATACCCCTATTTATACTTTCTCAATAATAATTAAAGACAATAATAATTTAATAATACACCTATATATTTTATAAAGTAAATAATGTTTGCAACTCATTAATGTCATATACACCTAAATTATACTTTTAATATAAAATAATTGTGAGCAATTTTTGTCATATTTTTCCCATATCATCTATACTAATACTTCCTCCAAAATAAATAATTTAATAATATGCTTATATTCTATCAAGTGAAAAATTCTATTTATTTTTAATTTTTAAATAAAATAATTTTAATATTCCTTTAAAAATATTTTGGCGATTTTCTCGCGAAAAATGAAAAATCAACCGAATTCAAAGGAAAATAGTATTATCTCGCGATTTTCTCAACACGAATATAGAAAACAATCTTTTTTTTAATTTGAGTGATATAAATTAATTAATTAACAAGTATATAATTATTTTGTAAATTAAAGTTGGTGATACCACGACTGATGAGGACGTGGTTTTAGTTCCAAATTGCTCCAAGCGGGTTCCAAGCGTTTGCCTTGATATATTTTGAGGGACCAACCGTCCGTAGTCTCTAGTTTTTGGTTTTCTTTATTGTATTAAGGGCTAGATTTTAATAGTCTTGTCCCTTTTCTTTCTCAAGCTACGGCTTGCCTGTACTTTTCAAAAAAAAAAAGTTGGTGATACCCGTGGCCGTAAAGATTTCACAAATGGATTCATTCGAATTTATCACCTTGCGGATCTCGGGACACACAAATACAAAACTAATTTTCAAAGGGGTATTTTTGGAAAATACACATAATTAACTAATTTAACTTCCTTCATTAATCTCCCCAAATTCTGGTAATTTGCTCCTATAATTAGGACTGGAGGGTTTAGGCTAAATAAGAAAAGGGAAAAAATAAAATCCAACATAGCCAATATGTTCGAAACTCTTGGAACAGGCAAAAATACCGTCGATTCACTAGTTTGACCAAAGAAGTTCGGTTAAGTTTTTATGCTATGGAAAGAAGTGCCCTTGATATATTTACATATATATTACTCCTCCGTCCTAATTATAGAACCTATTTACTGAATTTGAAGAGATTAAGGAGAGAAGTTAAATTGGTTAATTATATTTATTTTCCTAAGATACTTTGCTTGTCAATGGGTTACTTAGTATGAACTATGAAGTGATAAGACTTAAGAGCATCCATACATGAGGACTAATCAATAAGGGTATTTTAGGAAGAAATTGTCAAAAATTAAAACTTGGTCCTATAATTAGGACCAAGACCAACTCCAAAATGTGTTCCTATAATTAAGACCGGAGGGAGTATTTGCTTGATCTATCCATTTCTTCAAACTCAAGTGGGTATACCGTATACCTCAAGCTTTTCCATTTGCAGGCTGAACAAAAAGTAGTATTTTTATAACGAAATGAAGCAGCAAATGTTTATGCGCACATTCTTCATTAACATAGAACGAATTCAATTTTGATAAAGCTACATTTTCTGCATCATATAATGAGCCGGAAAAAAAAAAAGAATCAGAACAAAAATTGATTTACACTAATTGAAGTGCCCTCAAGATTGAAAAGAACCTTGGAATACAAGACAATCTAAAACGAAACCAGCCTTAAACAAGAGAGCCCTTGCCCAATTTCTTAGCCTCAAGACTTTCCTTGTCTTCATGTGTCAAATGTGGTGAACCATCCTTTTCCTTAACCTGTGAAGAATCAATAATAACCAGTGAATGAAACTAATATCCCAATCAGGAATAAGAAAAAGAAAAACTCAACAAGACAAATCACTTACCTGAGAGGCCAAGGCGAGATCAACCTGCTGTTTCTTTTTGTTCTCTTGGGTACAGAAATGAGAGTACAAGCCCATTCCCAAAATGGCAATCATTATTCCAATAATATTCCTCTCAGTGAATGGATCATGAAGCAATGTGTAGCCAAAGGCAAGAACAAGACAAGTCTTGAGGTGGCCAAGTACTTGATAAGTCACAGGAGATGTCTTTCCAATTACTAGAAAGGTGCTGAAGTTCACAGAAACAGCTATCAAGCATGACAGAACAATGAATGCCTACAAAGTACAAATTTACCACAGATCAGTATCAATCATATGTATTATGCATCAAATATTTTGCCTCTAGTCCTAAATATAAGACACTTTTTTTTTTTGAGAAATTTAGGAAATTAATTAAATTGCTTTAAAATATTTATGTTCATAATTTTTCTCCAAACTAATTTGCCTGACTTATGCAATGATATATAATCTAATGATATACATCATATGATATGATTAAGTAATATATTTAGCTTCCTTAATCTCTCCGAAAAAGTAAACTAGGTTTTATATTTAGGATCTGAGGGAATAACGCACATGGAGGATAAGTAATAGATAATTACCAAGACTATACGAGAATATTTGTGGGAAAAAACGTTTTGCTTGGTGAGGAACTGATCCACTAGAGGGCCTGAAACAAAAAGAACTGCTGCTTGGAATGGAGCAGAGTGGTAGAGAAGTTGTGTTGAAGAGACATTGCTTCTTCTGTATAGTATTTGTCAGCTGAATCATGAACAAGGTTAAGAGAAACAAGACAAGACAATAAACTCCTCTGCTGTAACTAAATTTTCATTTGAATCCTTGCACAAACACTTGCATTGTAAAGGATACAATTTGACCGACACATGTAGTTATGATGGCTAAAAGGGAAAGAATGGTGCCAACAAAATTGAGCTGGAGATCTGTGACAGAGGCAATGCCAACTCCAACAAGTAAGAGGAAGAGAGAGAACTTTATTCTCTGGCTGCAACAAGCAAGTACAAAATGTTTTTTTCTTTTTCTTTGAACAACATGAAAGTTTCTGACTTTGGATATCAGAGGTAAACGGAGGGTTTAATTTTTACCTGAACTGCTTCTTGAGGAAAAGAGTTTCTAGCAACACAGTAAATGGTATGATTGCAAGTTTGGTCATCTACAAAAAGGAACACTCCCAAAATGGTAAAATCAAAATTAAAGAACTTGATTAGGTGGGTAATGAAGGGAGATTAGTACAGAAAAGGAACCTGATAGAATCCAACGGAATTGAAACCGAGGCTTAAGTTGAGAAGGCCAATGGAAATGCCATTGAGGATGCCAAAAAGAGTGACAGTCTTGATGTCAATGGACTTGGCCTCAAAGAAATTGAGGCGTTGGGCAACATGAAGTGTGCAAAATGTAACCATCAGGTGCCAGCTAGTTAGTGTTGTGGCTGCCCACAACCAAACATGAAACAGCAAAGATTAAGACCACCTAGGAGTACTCATGAATGTTAATGACGAGGTTTCAACACACAATACCATAAGTGGCGGAATTAGGGGGGCTAGGGGTGGCAACTGCCCCTCTAAAATTACAGAATTCAACCCCAATTTTTAGAAAATTGTGTTTTATCCTTATAAATTTTTTAATATTTTCACTTTAGTCCCCTTAAAAGTTTCATGTAGGGACTAAAATGAAAAAATTGGAATAATTATAGGTTTTAAATGTAATATCATGAACTTCTTAGTCCTATTATATAATTTTTGCCCCTTAATTTCAATTCCTGACTCCACCCTAATACCGCAAAATATAATGTCTTGCCAAAAGTAAAAAAGTGATGTTCCCTTTAAATTTTGTACTCCCTCTAGTCCTTAATGTAATGTAAGACTTTTTTACCTAATTTAATTAGATTAAAGAAGTTGTTTAAGTTAGTTAATACAATATTTTTTTAAAAAAAAAAAACCCTAATCATTTTCCTTAATTCCCTTCACATCTCTCTTACTTGATTAGTATTGAGGAGGCATCAATAGGGGTAAATTAGAAAAAGATTGACAAATATGGAAAATAAGTCTTACATTTAGAACCAATATCAATTCCTTGATTAGGTTATACATAAAGGACTAGAGGAGTATTTTACAAGTTAAGAAATATTTTCTGATGGCAAAAATATTTTTTCTGCTTTTTTAAAAAAAAAATTCGTGCAATGCAAGAAACTATAGTGGATTATTTGACGCACAGAAAATGAATAGTAGATGCTTAGGACTGAACAATCAATAATGAAAGTCAAGTGAAACAAACCTGTAGGTAAAACATTGATATAAACTTTTAAGGAAGGGATAAAATGAAGATTACCAAAAGGAAAGCCCATATGGCTCATCAATGCTTTGTTGCAGATGACAATAGAGACAGAGGAGGCCACAGAGAGAAACAGAGCACCCACCATACCCAGTTGGAAGCTCGACATTTTTCCTCTATCTCTGCTCAAAATTCATGTGTGTGTGTATCATCAATATATTCACCACCCTTATAAATGAGATTGATGTGTGTGAAAGAGAAGGAAACTAAGTTGATGAATACATTTATGATTCAGTGCAAGATGAAAGACAGAGCTGTTCACATACCTTGGGAATTGCAGGTTAAATGGCAGCGTTTGAGGGAGGAAGAGATGGAGAAGAAAGAGTGGTTGGAGATTGGAGAGAGCTGAGATAAGCTGTGTAAGGTAACGCAGCTTTTGCGACCATTTTATTGTCGTTGGCGTTTGGTTGGTTGGTGCCTAATGGCGTTTTGTTTGGCGGGAGTCTTTGGGTTTAAGTATACCTCAACCTCCACACATATACACTTAAAGTCCACTTGAAGCAATCCATAATACTGTCATCCAAAACCTCGAATATCCCCATTTGAATCACCAAAATGCTACCATTTCCTTTTAATTTTTCAATGTTTTTCTGTGTGCTTAACAACATCTTGTTAATATCTTATATAATGAATTTAGTAGAAAACATAATAAAATGCTCTGCAAACACTAAATTTAATGTTTATGAAAATATGTCATTTATTTTTTTCATAATTGCATTGTAGATGGTAAGTAGAATATAATTTTCTATAGAACATATCCATGGATTAACATGTCTTAAATTGGAATTAGACGTAAAAAAGTTAATGACCTTTTTTTTTAGCTGAACTGCTAATTTCTTTCTTTTGAAGAGTACTGAAGCAACAAAGGTTCATTGATCAATTAAAAAATTTCTACATTATTTACTTGATATAATATAAGATCTTATTCATAGTAGTAGTGTAATTTATTAAAAAAGATTTATATTATAAACGATATCTTATATTAAGAACTAGAGATAATACTTTATGCCTTTTACAAGAAAATGTGATAAGCTTTAAGTATGGATGGCCCTTACCAATGATTATATTTATATGCCCAACAAACCGTGCTTTTAATGACTAATTTAAAACAGAATCAAATAGAAAGTGACACATTTTTAATGTTAAAATTGAGCAAAGCAAGAAATAGCGGAATGGTTGAAATCAAATAGTAAGTGTCTGTTTATTTTAACTTTTTAGAAGTATTTTTACGTTGTTATAGATAAATATGTGAGATGAGTTTTGTGTCAACTTGTAAAAAAGTACTTAAAAACAAACTTCTTTGATTTTCAAACAAGCACTAAGCAGGGAATGTGTGGGGGTTGGGGGTGTTAGTGATGTGTTAGCTAATAATTGAAATGACCAGACACGTGTTTGAATACTAAATTTGAGTCGTGACTGAGAAGCAGGAAGGCAACACTTGTGTTTGTGGCAGATATCTCCCATTTCAAGACTTCAAGTTTTCAACCTTCATCCATTGACTTCAACCTCACTCCAGATTCACGCTCCTAAATTGGAACACTATTATTTCTTTTTTTAGTTTATATGGGTGGGAATTACACTTGTTGCATTCACCCTCCCTTCTCTCCCTGTTTCTTCTGACTACTTTCATATGCAAAATGAAGTACTATTTTCTATCCTTAATACAAAATCTATTTTATAGTGCAATTTTTTTTTTATTAGTGGGTTTTGTATTAAGGAGATGAGGTAGAAATAAATAAACCTACAACTTTAAAGTTCCTTATTTTTAAACCTATCTAAGTATTTGAATTTGTCCATGGTTTTTTTTCTTTTTTTGGGGGGTAGTCTATTAAAACACCAAGCTTTTTATAAATATATTAGTCATTCAAATGTCTTATGATTTTGTAGTTTAACTATGCCAAAGTAATGTTTGATATGGAAGAGATACCAACAATAGTCAAAGTGAAATAGAGTTTTTTTTATATCATCAAAGGTTTCTCCCCCTTGAGGCTTAGAGGGTAAAGGGTTAACGCCTCTCTCAACAAATATATTTTCTAGGATTTGTATTTGTGTTCTCCTCTTTACCTGGGTGATGCCCTTACCATCTTAACCAACAACTTATTAGTTTAAGTGAAAGAGATTTTACACGAATAAAGCAATATTGTGGATTTAAATTAGAAGAATTAACCTTCTTTTGAACCTAATAATATCTAAATAAAATAATAGTGACCACCAAATAATTACACTTTAAAGGGGGGGAAAAAAAAAGAGGCCACATGAAAGGTGAGGCTTCCTTTGTTTCTCCTAGCCGGCAAGGCGTATATGTAGAGACCAAAAAAAAAAACACGAAAAAAGTAAGTGAATGACTACATGCTATGATGCTAGGCAAGGAAACAGTTATTGCACCAACACTCTAACAGGTAAACCATGGTTGAAAGGGACGCCAATATCAACCCCTGATTATTCCTTCCAAAAACACCTTATCAGCATCGGTGAAGCGAGTCTGGAACAGACCCCACTCATTTCTGCATCTTTCTCTGACCTGGAAGAGGTTCCACATCAAAGAATTCATTAAAAAAAATTTATTATCTATTCCTTGTTAGGCTTTTTAATTAATGGAATAAACACAAATACATCCTTCATCGTTAGGTATTTATAAACACTCTGCTAGATTATGAAAATCGTAGAAGTAAAATATCCTAGTTAACCATCATACTACAAACCTAAACCGTTGTCCATTTTCTAAGAATGCCTTTGATGCAGGTGTAGCAGGCGTACACCCATCCATCTGGAAATCATTGTTTGTGTGACAGGCTTTGATATGGCATACTCGCTAAAAAAAATAATAATAATGGAAAATTGAACATAAAGATTTAAATCCTAAACTGTCATAGTTGAGGTAGTATTTTTGGTCTTCAGAATCGGGGGAGTTCGCAAATGACTTGAAGTTTTTGCATTTGTTTTGCTTCAAACCTTTGCAAAATGCAACGGCCAAAGGTAACGTATGTATGAAGTTACCTAGACAGCGTTGCCTGCCAGCACATCTAGCTGGGCCACCTTCACTGTCATGAATATAAGAGCATAGTAAAATTATTCTATGTAAAATACACTAACCGAATCTCCTTCTTGTTTTCCTTGATCATCAGCATCTCCCTGAAAATTATATAGCACACCTCAGATAACATTGTGATTCATTTAAAATAATTTCACTCTTAGTAGAAGAGACAGAAGTAAACAACTGGTTGAGTTTTCAGGCGAAAAAAGAGTTAGTTGGTATCGTTAAAAAGAGGAGAAAGAGATGCTCTTGTATAATAGGCACACTAGGCGACCATTTAGCATCTGATTACATGAATCTTATTTAATTTTTCATTTGTTAATCACACTCATCTAGACACATGAGTCAAGCATTCTAGGCACGTACAGAAATATAGAACTTAAGCAGTCAGAATTCCTACTGAAGTACGATTATGTCAAGCACAAGTAGATAAGAACCCTCCAGAAACATGTGGTCCCAAGCCCAGCTATTCCTATAAATTAGCCATGACTAACCTGGCTCCTGAGAGAAGGAACCCCATGATGAACAATCCATTGTGAATCAACTACACCGATCTTTTCATGTGCTGGCTGCCAAAATGAAACAGAAAGGTATTAGGTTGAAGTAAAAGAGAAAATAATTTTCTTGTTCCAACTTTGGATGATATTTCTGTTAAAGCCAAAAATTTCAGGAGAGACGAGAGCAATAATCCATATCCATATACACCAATTTCATATGAAAGAATCTCTTCAAAAGAAATAGAAAACAGAATCTGTTGACCTCTACACATCTTCTGAGAGCAAAATCCAGTCCCCATCCATGCACTAAGTCATTCTGCAAGCATATGTTGGGAAGTTTGTCAATGTAACTGAAAAGTTCACTCATATCATGAAAAGACAAAATCATGTATTCATATAGTTTTGTTAAAACAACCAACACGTGTGATATGAAACGGAAAACAAAAAAAAAACCTGAATCATATGCCACACACACCGCCATGCTTTACGAGAAAAGACTGGAGCCATAATTTCCACAAAGCTGAAAAAACACCAGAAATAATTGATGTAAAATAGAAATGAATAGATAAAAGTGTCGGCAAAGGATACTGTTGCATATCAAGGAGGAAGAGATAGATAATCTACGCAGCACAAGGAGGCAAGTGTGGATCACTACACCAGCCTGGTTTCTCCGCTGTAAACCTATCCAGGAATGCATACATAGAAATGTCTTCAGAATTCATTTGAAAACATATAAGATTGACCCAGTGGCTAAGGCTGGAGTTAGAAAGGGAGGAAGAACAAAAATTACTTGTGAACTGATCTATCATCTCTCCTCTTTGTCATTTCCCATGTTGAATCACTATTTTCAAGAGCAGGTTGAGATATCTCCAAATCATGTCTTTTGATCAACTCCACAAATCTGATTATGAAAACACAGTTAATCAACCAAAAGTTGCATACAAAGAGGATATTTGAGAAGAAAACATAGGATGCAAACATATATTCATACTTGTCTCCATTGAAGTGTTCTACTCCAAGATCCTCATCCCATATAAAAATATATTCATAAGCTGATACAATATCAGGATGCAAAAACCTCTTTGCATACCACCTGCATATAGCATTCCATCAAGTAGGAAGCGCAAAAAAATTCAGGGATAGAAGCACACAGATAACCATTCCGCAAGATAATCAGATAATTTATGAATTTGTTGAGTTGAATCTAAACACAAACATTTGATTACCCACTGCAAAATATTTTTCTTCAAAGAAAAAAGCTAGAGGGAGAAAAATCATAAACAATGTGAATCTCCAACAAAGAAGTAGTTAAAAATGGGAGGAAAAAAAGAATAGAAGGATATTAACAATGTACCATTTTGTTTGTTTCCTTGCACTGACATGAATCGCTTTCTTTGACCACTCAAATTCATCCCATTCATTAATCCGATTGTCATAATGAAAGAGCAAAATTGCAAAATCATCAGAAAACTACAAAATCAGAATAAAGTCAGTAACTGAAGGCAATATGAGAGGAAGGATAAACAAAAAGATGTCCACATATAAAACAGTTCATTATAATAACCTTTTTGACTGATGCGTCTATGTTGTATCTCTGATCATAGCCAACAGTGAATGTCACCAAATACTTTGGCTTTTCCTGCAGGTCCTATGGAGGAAATCAAAGGTCTTGTTGTTAGGCTCATAATATTGATGTTTAAAAATAGATGCATGCAAAAACAATCCTTGAAGGCATATGTGAGATATGTACGCATCTCTTGGTGATATGACAATGCTTGGCACACAGCAAGAGCCCAGAAAACATAGTAAAAATGAAGTGTGCGAATCAATTTCTGGTTCATCCTAAGTTATTTTTATGAACTCTGAGGGCTAGTGATTAGAAGCCCCAATAAGTTGGAGCATTGTGAATATCTTGAAGATATCATACCTCACTTGGTTCACCCCATAGCCTTCGCAAATGAAAATCAGATTCAGATACAACAATTCCAGGAGGTAGTGATTCTGCCCCATGAGGATTTGTTGGAACATATATCTGGAAACTAGCAGTTGTGTTAGACTCGATAACCAAAATATGTGTGTATATATAATTAAAACAGAAGGCTACTGCTGAATTACTGTGCAGGTATTGATATTTTTTTCTTGAAATATGTATACATGATAATCAATTTCCCTACACAGAGGGGTGACTTCTTGTTAAAAAGAATAATTATATGTGACAAGCTAAATGAAAATGAGAGGTAGTGATTCTACTTCAAGGGCCTGGCTTGGAAATAGCATATCCGGAAAGCTAGCAGAATTGGGTCAGATTATAAAATAATAACTATCTAAACCTTGAATGACATAGAAAGGAAATTGGAATTATCAAGTATTTGTTTGAAATTATGTTTAAAAGGAAGTGGTTTCCTTTTCTATAGAAATATAGAAATGAGAGAAATTAATGTGAATTGTCTGACATAATTAAAACAATATCCAGTAGATGTTGAAATTGGTTATATGTTCCTTTAAAAAAGCATAAATAAAATTAAAAAGTTTGGTGTTGAAAATACTCTGACATAATTAAAACAATATCCAGTAGATGTTGAAATAACCTCTCTAATGAACAGTTTCACTTAATATATCTGTTTTGAGAGCTAAAGAGTTTTTCCTTTGGGAAACAATTATTGACCAAAACTGCATAGGACACAAGTATTTGCAAGTATATTGATGTAGATAGTAAAAACGGAATCACATTGTAACACATATTAAAAAAAAAGAATTACCTTAGGTAATCGAATTGATCCTAGGTATTCAAGACCTTCAGTTCCAGAAGAATGGTCCGTAACAGCTCGAGAACTGTTTATATCAGCTAAAAATTTCTCTATATCAGCTATCGGCACATCAAAAGAATGTCCAAAACTTGAGGGTAAACGAATCTGCAAAGAAAAGAAATAAATAAAATAAAAGAAAAGGGAACATGAAATGAAAAATATTTGCCTGATACAATGCTGGCAAGAAATTATGTGACAGAAATACCTTGGTGATATTGGAGGATGGCGTTGAAATACCAAGTAAATACCCCAAACCAATTCCCATAATTGCTGTGATGAAAATCTTGATGCTATCATTTGATTTTTTAAGCGCACTGCAGAGAACACAGCAAGCTAGATTGAAACATTCTGAATAAATGGACACCAAATATGTTTATTGTAGAAAAAATAATAATTTATTAGCATCTTAGTTGATTGAGACACAAACTAGAAAAATTATGAAAGACTGAAGTGAATCTAATATGGTAAGCTGGCAAACACAATTAATCCATACCTTCGATGCATTATTCTCCTCCGGTTAGGATCTTTCACAATTAAATCAACAGATTTATCACCGGGAAAAATTTGATATCCTTGAGCAGACTCTGATTTAAATGTGTCATCCTTTAACCAGCATAACCGTGGAAATGAATAATATGCAAGTCAGATAGCATGCAGAGTAAGCGTTTGATCTTGCACCTACATTCGCGTATCCATCTGGAATCATACCAAAGCATGGATGCATGCAAATCAAACGAGCACCTCATAAAAGCTATGTTACCAGCGAGCTGGCATGTTGAAGTGTGTGCCACGTGCATTTGTAGGATTGCAAAAAATATTGTAAATTTGTAATATGACAGTAAATGTTACGAAACATCGAGACCGATCACTGCAAAAGTAAAACGATATATATAAACGACCACGGTGTTTCGAAATAACAGAAACCTAGTCTTTGATCCCTCTGAATTTCTAACTTAAATCTAGATTCTATAAGAACATGAGGGATCGCCATATGACGACAGAATTAACAATATAAAGTCTTAATTTCCAAATCTTCAGCTGTTATCAGAAAGCTCAGTTTCAGCTTAAGTATGGCATGACGGAGAAATCATTTCAAAACCACGAACTACGAAGCTAAACTACCGTCGAAGAAGAATATTGTCCAAATTGACAACCACATTACATCATGATCTGCTGATATATATCCAATCTATCCCCATTAAACTGATAATCACATTCCAACAGTGCTTCCAATGAACGCAGACGATGTAGATTTACAACACTTAAAATACGCTAAAGGTGTTAAATGAAAAGTTCTTCGAAGGCATAATCAAATATCATTGTAACAGCTAGGCAAGGAGAAGCATACAGAATTGATTGAAGAAACGCTAAGATTTAAACTCAGGCTCTTGTCGATCGAATTACAGAGAGAGCGAGTGACAATTCATGAAGCAAAACTGTTACGAAACTGAAAAACTTGCTTTTGGGGAATTATAAATTATATGATCGAACTGCCTAGCCATCGCTTTTCCATTTTCATGCAAACGTTTCTCGTTGCTTTACCTTAGTGACAGCCTATCGGCATGTGCCATGTAATTCAATTCAGAGACACGTGTAATGAGTTTGATACCGTTGGATTATATAACTATGCCATCGTATGGTCCTGGAAAAAGACATTTTATTTAAGGAGAAACACTTTTTCCCAAATAAAAAAGGCTCTGAATTGTTTTTCAGTGGTCACATTTCAATTTTTCTGGTGGGATAGGAACGGTGGATCTGATGCAAAAAATGCGTTTTGTTTCGTGCACCTTTTATGGACTTCCTACCCTTTTAGATGTGACAACAGGCTTGTTTGGTGAAAAGCCTCCCTTTTTCTTTTGAGGGGACGGAAGATTGGCGGAGGGATTTTTTTCTCTTGAGTTGGGTTTCAAAAAATGAGAGAAGTGAGGTTAAAAATTTTTAATTATTTTTTTTTTACCTTTTTATCTTATATCTTCTCTCTACTAAATTTCGTAACCTCAATTCTTTAATTTTTTTTAAATCCAACATATAAAAACTTCTTCTCTCCTTCCGTCCAAATCCTCATACCAAATATACCCTTAGAGTTGTGAAGTATTCTTCCAAATCCTAAATATATGATATAGTTTGTAGTATAATGCATTACAAACTTTGATATATATGTGGGGCACTAGCCCAAAAACTCAAGTATGTAATGGTAATGCACTTCCGAGCAAAAAAAAAAAAAAACGGTAATGCATTACAAACTTTATCTTATATTTAGGATCGAAGTAGTAACAACCAATTGTGCTTTCCCATTTTGTCTTTAATTTCTTTTGTCCATTCTAAATGCTTAAATATTCTTATATGTTTTGATCTATTTTTAAAATACTTATTAACTCATTATATACTACTATTAAATTTTGCCATAATAAATCATTTTGCTGTAGTATTCTCCCCCCTACATTTTTTGATTTTTTTTCCTTATATTATGTCGAATATTATTCCTGTCTTTTATGCTCTCACCTCTTGACTAACTTTTTGGATCAGCTTTTTTTTGAAAAAGAAAACATTTTCCTTTGTTGAAAAAATAGCGAGTTAAATAGATTATTATAACTTCAAACCAGAAACCTTGATATGATGCCTTTGTCTACTTATAGAAATAGCAAAGAGTTGGCTAAATGAAGCTTTCCAATTAATATATTGTTTCATATCATGGAGAATTCAAGAGAATGAAAAGAGCCTTTGTCTTTGCATATTATTAATCAATGAATAAAAATAGCCACTTTTGGCTTTACAAAAATATCAAAATAAATTAATTACAATTCTGTTCCAATAATGATCTTTTTTTTTATTGGATTACCTTACGGATAATCAATGTAACTATAGCTCCTTGCTATCCACAAGTTTTTCCTCTGGTCTAAAAAGAACACCTTCATAGAAATCAAATCCTTCATCAAGGAGGAGAAGGAAGAACAAAGAATAAAACCAATCACATGACAGCTAAATATGATCTCAGAACTTGATGCAGCTTTGTGGCAGACCTGTATTATGATCCACAGAAACAATCTCAGTGACATTGTTACATCTTAACACATCCTGACCCAACTTAGCCCCAGCAGACTTCAAGCCCTTTAGAGAAACAGGTTGATTAAAGAGGTTCAAAGATGGCAACTTTGAAGCTGGAGGCAACTTCATTCCTGGCAGAAAAGTTCTAAAGTCTTGATTCAACAATGGAACTTCAAAGTCACGCTTGTCATGCCTAACCACATTATCTTTTGCACTGATATGAGCTCCTGGTTCCATATGGTTGGTTGAGAAGCTAGCTTGGTTTGGGAAATTCGGATAGAGACTAACATACCCTCTAAGGTACATCATGTCTATGAGGAACTTCTTCCATGAAGCTTGCCACCCATTAGTTCTAGACTTTGGGATTTGAACCGGGTTTTCTTTGACATTCTCAGTGAACCTCATGTTCATATACACATAAAACTCTCTCCAGTGTTTAGGGAAGAAAACTGCACCCCAACTACATGGTAACTGGTGTAAGTACGGAGTGTTTGGATGGATTGTTTTGAAGAACTCAGTGGCATTCCATTTAGGCCTTTCTTTGACAACTTCAACAAGTCTTGGGGTGTAAAGAGAGATTGAGGAGAGCTCAGGGAGAGAGACTTGAGGATCATAGTGGTAAGCTAAGAGTGCATATTTGATCCATAGGTAATAGTAAGGAGAAACTTCTATGTCATCTTCGAGAAGAAGACCAAAATCATCATCAGAAGAAGGGTACCAGCTCTCACTCACTGCTCTAATGAGCCCTCCTTGGATGATTCTCCTTCTCAAGGTTTTCGGTCCATGAGGCCACTCGAACGAGCTCACGAGTTTTATAGTTGCTTCGTCTACTTTACTGTCCAAGTTGAATGTTATAGGAACTTCATCTCCAACATAGTAAGCATTGGACAGAGATTTCAGAAGCCTTGTTAATGAATTAGCTCGGGTTTGGGTAATGATGTTGACAGAAATCCGCATTTTGTTCCAATCTGTACAATGCAATTATGTTAGATGATATTTTCAAGTGAAAGAAACTTAAAATGTTTGAGGTCAATAAGTAGGAATTCTTACTTGGCAATGCTGTTGTTCTTAGATCAGCCATCCAGAGAACTTTTGAAATGGAAGCTCTTGGTAAAAGAACTAGAGTTGTAGCATTGGAAACAGCTTCTGAAGCCATCTTCAAAGCCTTCTTCACATTAGGATCAATGTCTGACACAGTGATAACAACACTAGGATTATGAATTTTAATCAAACCCTTCATGCTAGAATACACTGCACTGATAACTGGAACCTCAGAGTTTGATACAGCAGAAAGTGATCCTATTGCCAAGTCAAAAATCTTAAACCTTCTCTCTTTGCATACCAACTTAGGCCAATTTAGAGCAGATGCAGCATCTTCACAAGGACAGAAGTTGCTTCCTGACACAACTATATAGGCTTTTTTACCAACTGTGGACCTGAACTTCTCAAGAAGTGGTGCAAATGCTTTGACTTCATCAATTGAGTGAGCATAAAAGAGTGCATCAATTTTCTGAGGGTACATTGCAGCCCATTGGGTCACATAACCAGTGGAAAGTGCTTTCCACCACTGATCGTCGCGAACTTGAACAATATCCTTGAAGATTACAGTGGTTTCTGAGACATAAGCTAGCCTGTGCTCACTATCACCCCAAGTTTCTTTGTCATTTGGGTCAACCGGCAGAACAAACGAGCCCGCATTTTTATATTTCTGAAGTTGATAGCTATAGTGATAAAAAAATAAAGAGGGTTAGATTCTAAAAGTGAGTAAAATTAAGACCTGACATAAATTCTTTGGAACAAAATACTGTTTCAAAGTCATCCTTTAGATTATATTTGGATGAAGAGAAATGTAAGAAGAAAATAGGAGAGAGAATACTAAAAAGGAAAACTTCCAAAAATGATAAGAAAATTTACCATTTTTTAGAGTTATTATTTTCTCCCTAATTTTCTCTGCATCCAACATAAGGGTTAGTGTGTTGGACTTATTAGTGTTGATGTACCTAAAAGTAGTAGTTGACTTATTGGTGTCAATGTACCTAAGATCTTTGGGATAGTCAAACTGATTATGTTTATTTGACTTTCATCTTCAGTGTTCAATGAACTGTGAAAGCCAAAATGTTCAACGGCTAGCTTTTACCAACCAAATAGATATATTCCATTCTTCATAAATTAGTTAAAGATTTTTTCATGAACATACAATATACTCAAATCATTTGAATTTTTAATCAAAACTCAAAGTTATAACGTACCTGAGATGCAAATCTTCCCCAGTTGAAAAGGTAAAAGGTGTCTCAGTGAATAGAGTTTTGACATGCTCAGCAGATAAGAACCATGAGCTAGATAAGAAATCCACCTGCACCATTTTATCAACCGTAATATTATAAGCAGGATCAGGCAAATAAAGTCCAGCTTCCTTTGACCTGAATTTTCTGTAACTTGGGAATGTAAAATCCTTCTGTCTGAAAGGCAATATCCTTCCTATACTTCCCAAAACAGAGTTCTTATACTTCTCTGTTCCAGCCACATGTGCCAATATCTGCAACATCTTCCTCCCAGGAATCATGTCATCATCAACTATATAAACAAGATCAGCCTCAGTCTGAAGAGCCATCTGGAACCTTCCATAGTACTTGAAATCGTAACTCGAGCTTATGAAGCTGATTCTTGAATCATTGTAGCTTTCCACAATCCTCTTCAGTGATAACTCATTTGGGCTCCCAAATGAGAGAACCCAGACATGGTGGAATGGGAGGGTCTGTTGAAGCAAAGAATCAATCTGAGAACACAGTGTCTTTCTCTTGAAATGGTTTAGAATAACTGTGATTTTTGGTTTGTTTGGACCTCTCAAATCCCATTTGGATTTCATGGCCATTAGCTCAGAAAGAGACTCAGAGCCAATGGTTGTGCTCTGAAACTCCAAAACCTGATTGTAGAGCTCTGTCTTCAACTTAATCATCTGCACATCATTTGACCTCTTCTGCAAGAAACCTATCTTCTCATACTCACACACTTCAGATGGAGCAATTGGTTGTTGCACCTGAAAATCCTCTCTGATGAGAGAAGAAGCTTCACGGTATCGACCCAATATGTGGGGTGTGATCATCATGCTCCTCCATTGATTTGCGATTCTTGTAGCCCAAGTAAAATCGGGTTTTGATCTTAAATCTATAGTGGGGCTCATATAGTACAGCAAGAAAGTTGCATAAACTGCAAAGAAAAGCTGAAGACATGTTAGAGCAGTCACAAGCTTAGCAGAACCACTTCTTTGAGCCTTCATTTTGGTCTTCCCTCCAACATAGTCACTGACCATTCCTTCCAAGTAATCTCTACTTCTCGAGCTTGAATTCCGTTCGAACCCCATTTTGCATGAAATCTCAGGGGATTCAACGTCGTCCCACCTGAAGAAACAACAGAGAGAATACAGAGTTAGTCCTATCAAGTCTCACAGCAAAAATATGCAAAACTTATAAAACTATGCAGAGAAGGATACCAAATGTATAATAAAATGAAGTTTGAATTTTGAAACTTTGAAGTTGAAGAGGAGAGGGATTTGATGGTTTAATATATAATGGTGAGAAAGGTGATAACATGTTGAAAAAGAAGTACAGAGTGAGGAATGTAGAAGAAGGTCACATGGGTGTATCTTCGTTATTTTTGTTACATTTATTTCTCCCTTAAGACACCATCCCAAAAAGCCGCTTTTATTGCCGCAGAAAAGGGCAACCTTTGCGTTTTGGGCACAACATGACTAAATGAGAATATTTGTAACTTTTTTTTGTATATTTTTAAAAGATAAAGCTATACAAGACAATAATGCATCCCTGAACCACTTTCATCCATATGCATTGTATTTGCCAAAATATTAAACGACCAATTATGAGAAAACATAACATATGGCTATTTGTGAGGTTAAGACTTAAGAGGAGCCTCTCTTCAACTGAGAGGCTTGTATAAGCAGAAAGAGATAAGAGAGAGGAAAATGCAAAAATAGATTAAGAATGAAGGAACCAAAAAAAAAAAAAAAAAAAAGAAACAACACGTGTAAGATGGAGGTTATACATTGCTGTGTTGTAGCTTGATGAAGAAGTAACAGAAGCTGTTTCTTGTTGAACAAACTAAGCCAGGAAACTTGCGCCTAAACAGATCTGTGATTGAAACCATAAGCTTAAGCTAGGGACAGAGGGAAATGGAGTGTACATGAGAAAAATATGAAGAGATGTATTATTATATATGTGCGTGTGTGTATGTATATATATAAAGGGGTTGTTTGACTTTGTTGCTGATAAGATTACGTAAACGAGAGAGTTGCAGCAAACTGAGTTTAATGGATGGTCGCCGAATTTAATTAGGCGAGTTAGACGCCGAGAAAAATATGGGATTTTCAAATGAATATTTTGATAGATCGCTTAGGCATCACAAAAGGTACAATATTGCATAATGGGAACACGGAGCCACTCGTCCATTTTCATTTCTTTCTTTTATATATTCTTATTATTGTACCATCTTTTTCTGGTGAGTTGCCATTGGAGATTGTAGAAGAATATTCAATCACTTAGATTGAGCAATAGGCTGGCTATACCACCCCCCACCCCCCACCCCCCAAACAAAAAAATAAAATAAAATTGATCATAATTTTTATCACACCAGTGACACATTCTGTTGTCAGATGACAGTTTTTTTTAATTGAAGTCAGACTGTAATTTTAAGAATTGATTCTTTAATAAAAAAATTAGAAGGACTAATCTAAATTGACCACGATGGCCACAAACTATATTTTATAAAAAAATTATAACTTACTTGGCAATGTCAGCCGCGCATCACACAAATAATCATTTAATAAATACATTAAATGAGTTGATCTTGATTATAGAACATAACAAGGTGAATTTTTATAGGCGGAGGAAAAAGACTAAAACCAAACATGATCCATAATTGGTGTTTCCACGACTTTTAGGCATAGTAAAATTCCTTTCGCTTTGTCTAAAGAGCAAAGAGGTTCTCAAGTGACAAGATATAGATTTGATTCACATATTTCATTTTAGTACTGTTATGGATTTAAATAATGGAGTGCAGCAGATATGAGGCCCGGTAGAAGTGCTTCCTCCCTTTAAGCAGGTACATTGTTAATTACCCCTTGAGCATGCCTATAATTCAGGACCGTATAGGTAGTAGAGCAGACACTCACAGGACGTGGGAGGCGCACATCGCTAGAGGATAGGACTCAAGGCAGTGAGAACGAAACCCTAGGTAATCCCTATAAATAGGAGGTTACCCACCAGATGTATTCCTTACGTTCACTATTTCATTATTTACTATCCAATCTCACTGTGCACACACCCCACCCCTTTGGCGAAACGCCTTATCCGTGTAGCACAGTGATCTGCAAGCATTTTCTCTGATACCTTCTTGATAGATATCAATGAATGTTCTAACCTCCCTTGGTGCTTAATCCATAAGGTACTTTGGGAAAGAGCTATTTGATCCGACATTAACGCCACCTAACCTGTTGTTGAGACTAGACATTTGTGTTCTACACTAAAACAAGTACTCGTTTCATGTACTCAGTTTCTGTATGTGGGCCTATGGGATGCAATGCTACATTGAAAATGTGAATTTAGAAAGAACTTTATTAAGGCCAGTAATCTTGTAACTTGGGAATGAAAACTCTTTTATAACTTAGAGGCTATCGATTCAATCCACTTATAAGTTTAGGCTGTTAATAACTGCGAAGACCACTAATCTTATAACTTGGTTATATGAAAACTCTTTTGAGAGTGAGAGGTTATTATGGGTTCCTTCCCACTTATAAGCTTAGGGCGTGAACGTTATTTGCCTCTAATTTGTTTTTTTTTTAAAGAAAAACTCATACCGATCCTAAATACTCTTTCCCATCACTAATTATAGACAACATTTAAAAGCTTGTTTTGATCTTAAATATAGGACAACATTTTATTTTTGTCAATTTCTTCCATAAATACCCTATTAATATGAATGAGGGATTATGCGAAATCAATAAGTTAATTGAAGTGAAAAATTTATATTAGGGCATTTTAGAGAAATGAGTAAAATTAACTAATTTAACCTCTATCCTTAATTCCTCCACAATCGGTTAAATATATCCTATAATTAGGACCGGAGGAGCATAATACAAGGTTGACTTTGTTGGAAGAGGTTAAAGAAATTAATTAAATTACTTTAAAGTATTTTTATTTTTTTCTAAACTAAAAGTTTGACTAATAAACTGATATACCATTATGGTCCTATTTATAAGTCTCTCTTAACTACATCACACATATCAAGAAGAGGTAGTTAGCTCAATGATAATGTGGTAAATTTTCAACTTTGTCTTTATTTATGAATGAATATCTTTCAACTCTTTTTATTTTCATTGGTGCAATTAATATGAGAAAATTTTCATAATCTCATTTATTATCTGAAAGACGACTTATAAATAGGATCAGAATGATATAATCTAAAGATATACAACATACAATATGATCAAACAACTTATTTAACTCATTTAATCTCTTCAGAAAAAAGTCGATCCTATCTTATATTTAGAAACATAAGAGTAATAATGGAAAAACCCATGTTAGAAACAGGAGGGAATCACAAGATCTCAGAGATCTTCCTATGCTTCACTTAAACGGGATCGAGAGAAAAATCCAGAAACAGAGAGGTCAAATGGTTTGAGAGTTTTGACTCTTGCAGTAAAACTCTAGCCTGTAAGAAATTTCATACTTCAGGGAGGTACCCTGCGTCAGATGAGCTCATCATCACGTGCTAAGGCTGCGTGATCACGTGAGACCCCTGCCTTGAAGGCCACAGGCCTAATTCTGATTAAAAGTCAAAACCCCTAAAATTGTTTGTTTTAGCAGAGTCAACGCGGCTTTCTCCTAATACTGACTTCAAAAAGGAGTTAGTTACGAGTACTATTCATTTTAATTTAATTTATTGCTTGTTCCAACGTTGACTATGCCCACGTGGAAGCCACATTTGCCAAATCCAACTACTCCCTTTTGTTCTTATTAGTATAACGCACAAACTAACAATTGTCTTCATTTATGAATGAATATTTTTCAACTTTTTCTCCTCTCTTTATTTTCATTGGTACAATTAATATGTGCAAAATTGTCACAATATCATTTATTACCTAGAAAAGAGACTTATAAATATGACTAAATTTTTTGGTCAAAATTGACTTATAAATAGAGTCAGAGTCTTGATAAGGACCAGAGGGAGTAGTAGGTTAGCCCCTAGCCCCTTGTCTTTTGTTATTAATTTAAAATCTCCTTAACCACATTTGCTACGACTTACCACACACAGCCATGTGAATTTCCACAAGTCCTCAAATAGTCAAATTATCACCTTCCTTAATTTTGAGATGTATTAATGCAATACTATTTCAATATTAAACATCATGCATTACTTTATAAAATTATACATTCATTAAATATTCACTATTAAAAAAAAAAAAATCCTAGGGAGGTTGTAATGCTTTGATTCGGATTTGTCAGTTGTTTGAATACTTGTGGTATGATGTAAAAAAAAGTGTTGAGTACTAGGGCCACCCTAGGGTTATCCTCTTAAGATTGAGGATGTAAGTAATAAAATTCTGCTTAAATTGATATATTTAAGAATGAGATTACCTCTCCACATTATGCGTGTGTATCGGGGTTTTGAAACTCTAATTGGAAACCGCAAACCTATCCGATCTTGGCATCAACCCGATTCACTATTTTTTAAATTGTTTTTTTCTCAAAAAAAAAATTCTTTAGAATTTTATATTAATAACCCTGAAATCTTTAATTTCTCACCAATTTGGTTTTGAATTAGCTCTAATTTGACCACCTTTAACCTAGTATCCGACGATTTAGTGGCCGGTCTAGATTTAAGAATTTTGGGGTATGTGTTTGATTGTCGTTTCATACACGCATTTGAGAGTTGAAATATAGGTGTGATACCAAGTGGAACTGTTGAATAAGCAAATCCTGTGATGGGTTACGGACTTGTTCATTCCAAGAAAGATTTCTCTCCCTCTTCACATCCATTTGTACCAATTAACAAGTACGTAATCACACAAAATCAATCTTTGATTTATTACGGGCCTCGTGCTTCCTTCATTTTTTTTCAAAGGAAAAAAGGTAGTTGATCGTGAATTAGAGATAAATTAATATAGAGTGCAGCATGTTTAAAAATAAAAAATAAAAAAATTCCTAGCAAGTGTGGAGCCAGTCGTGGGCGCATGGTTTTGTCTTCATCGTGAAGTCTGCGAGATCGTAAACTATAACGTATACATACACTTTATGAATAATCCTTAGCTTTAGGCCTATGTGGCTATATATGTATGCAAATTAAAATATAATGAAACTGCCAAGAGAAATATATAGTTAGGTCTGAATTAAGCAGCTATTACATTAATTAACACTAACAAGAAGGAAATGAAGAGAAGTACAAAACGAGGGATCGGATTGTGGCTAAGTGGGTATTTGAGTAATACCCAAATCGCAGTTTCAGAAGCTATTTTCAAAGTTGAGATAAAATTCCTCTCGTATACTTACTTTGCAAATCGTAAAAGCTATTCTTCAAAACTAATCTAAATACACCGACATTATATTATTTCCTAGCTGAGCTTAGGAAAAACAACAGTAGCTAACTGTTAAACTGGTATATAATAATGAATCATGTGGAGTTGTCATCTTAGCCGCTATACCAGCTGAGCTTAGAAGCGACTCCTTCATGTTTTGGGACGTATTCCTGAAACCCACAAAACATGATCACATTCACATAATCAAACACACACATATATATCTAATGAATTTGTTTATATATTATTATATAAGGAAAAGTGGGACTTATATTACGTGCCTCCATCTTTTTGATGAGCTCTTTAGGAGTAGGGGCAGAGACAATGATATGACGAGCACTGGGGCTAATGAACCCTTCCTCTACTGCCTTGTCTATGAATGTCAGCAACGAATTGTAGTACCCATCCACGTTCAATAATCCCACCTTTCCCAAACAGAAACTCAATTAATCACATTCTTCATCATCATCATTTTAATGGGATCTTTAAAACAAACAAACAAAAATTGAAACTTACAGGTTTATCATGGATGCCTAGTTGAGCCCAGGTTATGACCTCTAGAAGCTCCTCAAGTGTCCCGTACCCACCTTCAACATATAAACTCATTCAGATTCTTCCTCATCATAAAAACTATTATGACTTAGTATATATTATATTTTCGTCGTTCACATTTGAGCACTGCATAGTCTGATTATTTTTAAAATCAGACTGTACTCCTTCATTATGGGGCTTGTTGGGTCAAACATTTTATTTATTGATTAAGATACAATTTTACTAATAAAGTTTTTTCTTAGGAGAAATGGTGTAGAAAAACGGTCTAGGTGAATTTGCATCATTTTAAATTGTTTGTTGATTTTTTTGTCTCTTCTACATTTTTTTTGTGTCAAACACTCAAGAAAAATTTTATTAGCAAAATTGCAACTTAACTCTTTATTTATTAATGTTATTGAGGTCATGACTCATAACCATGTAGGATAGGAGCATTGCACTATACTCTCAGAATTTTAGAATGGGAAATAAAAGATGAGAGAGAGAGAGAGAGAGAGAGTATGTTAAGACTTGAAGACTAACCAGGTAAGGCGATGAAGGCATCAGAATGCTTAGCCATCTCAGCTTTCCTTTGATGCATGTCCGCTACTGCCTTCACCTCTCCCACTGTCTCTCCTGTTATCTGCAATTCCCATAATCCACACTGTCCATCTTTATTATTCCTTTATTACCCCTCTCCCACACAGAATATTGTTTCCACTTTGCCCCCTATTTTACGTATCACAGACTCCCTGGACAGAGTTAACTTTTTTTTGTTGAGAAATTAAGGAAATTAAATAAGTTATTTGATCATATCATATATATATGTATCATTAGATTATATATTAGTTTATAAGTTAGACAAAATAATTTAGAGAAAAAATGATAATTATAAATATTTTAAACTGATTCAATTAACTTCCTTAATATTTTTTTAAACATCAACCCTATATTATATTTAGTACAGAAGGATTATAACATATCCTAAAGTGTCTCACTTTGAGACTTAGTTCTAAAATCAGAAATCCCAAGCATGATGCAAGCATAACAGAAACTCTCTCTCTCTCTCTCCCCTGTTTTTGGTCATTTTCTTTTTGGTTGATAATACTCATGATGAAATGCTTTCAAGACCTTATCAACAACATTACCTCTCTCGGCATTAGTGTCTTGGGAATAACCCTGCACACAATAACATGACACCCATTAATTAGTTGACAACATCTGAAATGAACAATGGACATTAGTGAAAAATCAACGGTTGCTAAGTAAATGCGCGCTCTCACCCTATTACATGGCGACCACCATTATAAACAGCTTGAGAAATCAAACCCATCAAACCAATGCTTCCTCCTCCGTACACCAGATTAATATTCCTCGACACCTTCATTTCAATCACCAAACAACAAGTTTCCAAACAGTTCATAAGTCCAAGTTTCATTCTTTCAAAAAGACCATCCAAGATAAAGCAGAGAAATTCACATATAAAAACAGAGCAGTATCTGAAAACAGAGGAAGTGGAAGGCTATAAACTGGTGTAACTCAAATATCCCATCAATTGTTCATAGAGATAACAAGAATAAGAAAATGTTTGCGGAAATTTGATCAAAGTATAAGCCAAAAGGAAAAACGAACAAGAGAGGCAAGTCAAGTATTACCAATTCCTTTCCCAGCTCAATAGCGGCATCCTTATAATTGGTCGTCTTCCCTGGGCTACTTCCACAGAACACACAAATCCTCTTGAACCTCGATTGTTTCATCTCAGTTTCTCTCTCCATCTCTTCCTCTCTGCTGTGTTTGGCACTGAGGAGTTAATATCCCCTGCTTGGTATATATAATAACGTGGGAACAGACAAAAGGCAAACACAATCAAAACGGGCATTTGTGAGCCGCAACGACATATTGGGGACGGTGCTGACTCACCCACCAGTTGCATGAATAGAGTACATCCACTCATATGTGTGTTTCTTTCGCTTTAACATGGTCCCCTGTCCCTCAAACAATATGGACACTCCGTGGTCCTATTCCCACATAATTGTGTTCATTTCTTGTTCTTTTTTTATCAGTCCCTGTAAAACTCTCTCACTCACTTTATCAAAAATCAAAAAACCCACATTCAAGACCAAATTTTTTTTACTCCTTTATATTCCATGATGTCTGTTTGTGTAAAAATACTTTTGATGCTGATACCATTCTTTTCAAACTATTCCTCGCATGATGCGTAGTGATTACATATATTAATTATGTGAGGTTGTCCTTAATTGTTCCTATTCTATCTAGGAAACATAGTACTTGTTGCGTAATTTCTGTGAATACGGTGGACAAGTCAATTTGGTTTCCTACATAGGATCCTCGTACAGAGCCATTATATGCTGTTCATTGAAAGATCAGGAACCATGCAAGAGAATGAGAGAGCAAGTAGCGTCCTGATGTGAGAACAAAATAAAAGATCTTCTCTTGACTAACTTATAAACCTAGGTAGAAATTAGTGATTAGGACAAAGGGGTGAAGTGTAGTACGATGATGGTGGGAATCAGTAATAGGTGCCATTTGTTATTGTCTGTTAAAGTTAATGGTGTCCAAAAAGATCAATGTATACTCGACACGATGTTTGGGACCCAAAAGCGTTTATTTACATAAATCGAAACAAAACTCTTGTCACATATTACCTCGTATACCGTAAATCACGATTAAAATGTTGTTTTGAATGCTCCAATCTCGCTATTCCAAACAAGCTCTAAGAAACTTGATGATGAGAATGGGCATGGCTATATTTGGTAATGTTGTCCTCTTTGGTTTGAGGCTATCGTGATTGCCCCACTCATTTATAGCAGCAACCAAAACCTTTTGACCACATTAATCAATCAGAAACCAGTTATGAGGGTTCTAGCTCTTTCCAATCTTATAAATTTCATCGATCACAAGATGATAACAATTAATTGAGAGCTTTCCCACCTTTTTACCTTCCATTTATTTTTTGTTTTGTTCTGTTCTGTTCTGTTCTGATCATCATCATCATGGATGCAGAATGAATCACAGGCAGATACTGATTTTAATTTATTGATTGAACACAAGATAAGGTATTAATTGTGAGAGTTGTCGGGTAGTGAAC
The DNA here is from genome assembly GCA_025563575.1 of Acacia pycnantha. Taxonomy (NCBI): domain Eukaryota; kingdom Viridiplantae; phylum Streptophyta; class Magnoliopsida; order Fabales; family Fabaceae; genus Acacia; species Acacia pycnantha. The sequence continues at coordinate 392,589 of JAMWYP010000338.1, read as the reverse complement.
TAGCTGTGTTTAGGCATTAGAAGAGAACCAAGTATGTGCTATATATAGAGAGATATAAGAAAGTGTGGGAGCTAATCAGAAGAAAAAGCAGGAGTCAAATCTGGTATGCTTAGCCATAGATTATGATGTCTTGTTTGCCTAAATGTTGTGCGGTGGAGGGGAAGAGGGAGTGATTGTAGCATTAATTTTAGAGAGAGAGAGGGTGTGTTTGTTGGAGCATTGAGAAGAGGAGATGCGAATTATGTAATGTCCTTCACATCTGATTGAGCTCTGCTTCTCCATGGTGGAAATCCTACTCATATTTTCATCCACTTGTGTCTCCTGCCTACTTTCTTTTCCATTATTTTTTTATCTGAAACTTTTATTTTATGAATATACTATGTTTATGTATTTATACCTTCAACAAAATGAAATGAAAAAGTGATATTATATATATAGTTCATGTCTTACAATTATACTTCCAATGTTTTTTGAATGCATAGAATATGTCAAATATGATAATTACACAATTTTTTTTGAAGTTCGGATTATGTATATGTAATTCCCCTAAATTTTAATTAAAACTGATTAAAAACCTCTCTGAGTTCTTAAGTATGTGCGAATAATTAACTCCTAAATTTTAAGTTGTGTGCAGATAAATGATATGCAAATAATCTTATATACGAGTTATCCACATACCATTTTTGCCTTTATTTATGAATGGTTTCAAGAATTAACATGGATAAAGACTTTTTTATTATTACAATTAATAGGGGTAAAATTGTAAAAATTGCATTTATTACTTTAAAAGTTGATTTATAATAAGGACTAAAATTTACCCTAAAAAAGGGCTTATTAATAGGATGAGAGCGGGAAATGTAAGAGTATAGTGTATTCATTTTAAAAAATTTAAAGGTTAAGAAAGTCATTTGTAGATGGTCTAAAATTCATGAAGTTTAACTATAATTTGTCAAGAAAGAAATAGAAAACCATACTGTAATGTCAACTATAATGAAATTACACATTCGATCCCATAAGCATAGAACCATGCATGTGAACAACCATTTTTTTTTTTTAAAAAGTACAAATATACAAAAAACGTAGATTAAGGCTATGTTTGGTTGGAGGTGAGGGAGGGAGTGGAGGTGCTCCTCCCTAGTGTGAAAAGTCAGATATGTCCATGATGTGACATCTTCCAAAGTTAATGTGCGGAAAACGATGCGAAGTTATGTAATTTTTAAAATTTCTCATGGGTGATTTAGTCAAAAATTTTCCTCCTCCCCCTCCCTCCCCTAACTTTCTCTCAAACCAAACATGGGCTAAAGGTAGGTCACATTCATCAAATTTTAATAATATTCATAAACCAGTGATTTTCTATCGAAATTATGTGACTGATTACGTGAAAATTAATGTTGAATGAAAATATAAAAAAATAAAATAACTTTCAAGTAGTTAATTAATCAATATTATCAAGTAACGAAAATACAAATTGAGGTGGATTAGATGAAAGGTTTGTGTATAGTGATGATTACGCCAGGGTTTAATGAAAAAGACATGCTAATTAGGATTCAGAGAATGTAGCACAATGTTGAATGTTCTAGAAGGCCAAGAAGGAGTTAGTTACCACATCTGTGAAATTACTAAATTAGCCGAATCACTATTCACTTTAAAAAGCTACTATCTTGCATCAACTTCAAAAGTCAGACAGCAGAGTATACATGTGACTCAAATAAAATGCCCCTCATTCAACTTCAACGCCTTTCATTTGCTTCATGTAGCACTTAAGTATAATATTGTACAAGAAATTACCGGTCTTATGTTTATGTTTAGGATCAGAGGATTATGATCAGATCAATTGCAATCACTTCTTTTTTCATTGTTCACTCAACAAAGGATTGAACTCACACACCTAATTTACTTATGGTTGATCAAACTTACTATACTTAATACTTCATTCGGTCTAATATAAGATATAGTTGACTTTTTTAGAGAATTAAAAAAAGCTAAATAACTTATTTAATCATAGTATATGCTGTGTATTATTAGATTATATATTAATGTATAAGTCACAAAATTAGTTTGAAAGAAAAATGATAAATATAAATACTCTAAAGCAATTTATTTCGCTTCCTTAATCTTTACAAAAAATGTCAATTATTTCATATAATTAGGACAGGAGGCAGTAGAACTTAAGTGCCCTCTCACATTTAATCCATCATTTACTAAATGCATGTTATGTTTTTAGACAAGCAATATGACAAATTGATAGACGGTGCATTCTCTTAAAAAAAAAAAAAGTTAACTATGCATTTTCTTATTATTCTCCTTTGTAAATACATGCACAAGGTGCATTCTGTTAAACTATCTCAATCTGATTTAATTACTTAGTGTTTATGTGAAAAAGGTCAAAGCACCTTTCACATATCAAATATAATAGGGTTAAGTACCAATTTTGCCCCTTAAGTTTTCGGTGGAGCAATGTTGCCTCGAAGTCTCAAGCGTAACAATGTTGCCCCTCTGTCAAAAACCTAATGTTGTCGGTTAGTTGACCGTTAGGTTTTTAACGGAGGGGCAACATTGCTACGCTTTGATATTTCAGGGGCATCATTGCTACGTTTTGGAGGAGCAATTTTGCCTCGAAGTATCGAAACATAGCAATGTTGCCCTTCGTTAAAAACCCTAACGGTCAACGTTAGGGTTTTTAACGGAAGGCAACATTGCTACGTTTTGAGACTTCGAGGCAACATTGCTCCGCCAAAACAAGGGGCAAAATTGCTCTGGCGCGTACTTGAGGCAAAATTGGTACTTAACCCAATATCATAATACTCCTTTCACTCCTAAGATTTAACTAACTAATTTGTGAGGATTAAGAAAATTTGTTAAGTTGGTTATTTAGTATTAGTGTAAAAAAATATTTGTCACTTCCCCTAAAATATCCCTATTTTTAAGGACATGTTGAGGGCAAGAGGCTAAGAGAGTAGGAGAAAAATAGTGGAATTGATTAAGATAATGTGAGAAAAATTAAACAAATTTTGTAACAATGTTTTGTGATTAATTAGTAGTGGAGGAAACATCAAAATCAAACCCATTTGACTACTATTCATTCATTACAAGCCCCCAACATTAATCATAGCTTGCATGCCCCATTATCCATTAGGTACCACCTAATTAAAGATTGAGAGGCTAAATTCATCAGTCGTTATCTGTTTTAAGTCTTAACAACTCCATGCCTGAAAGCAGAAAGCAGCTGCATGATGATAATGCCTTAGCTTGGCGGCAAATCCCAAATGACACACTACTGGGAGAAAGCTAAGCATATTGGTTAGATTCAAAAATGCAGTGAAATCCTATTGCAGAACATTAAACAAAAAGGCTTAGTGAGTGTTAGAACTAATTGGACGTGGAGCTTCATAATGATAACATGTAAAAGTGTTTAGAGTAAATGAGGAGTCATTAATAGTATTTGGTTGGTAGATGGGAAAGAAAGTGAGGTGAGGGAGAAATTGAAGGACTCAGCTTTCCTCCTTTGCTACTACGGTCGGGTGCCCTCCTTTAAGTTAAAAAGGCACTATTTAGAGGTAAAAAACTGAAGTTGTGTCCTTTTTTTAAATATATATTAGAATATTGACTGGTATTAGAACGATACTTTAAGATACTGAACGGTACTGAAAGAGTAATACTGAAAAAAAATATTTTATAATCTTGAAAAAATATTTTAGGATCTTGAAAAAAATATTTTGAAGAATATTTTTGGTACCGAGTCGATATCTGAAATATTTTTTTAAGATCCTAAAATAATTTTTCAAGATCATGAAGTATTTTTTCAGTACTGGTCAGTATCTTTTTAGTATCAGTCAGTACCCTGAAATATTTTTTTAGAATCCTAAAATAATTTTCAAGATCAAAATGTATTCTTTCAGTATCTTGAAGTATCTTTCTAGTACCGGTTAATATCCTAAAATATTTTTTTAAAAAAAAGGCACAACTTAATTTTTTACGCCAAAATAATGCCATTTTAACACAAAGAAGGGTAGCCGGTGATATTAGCAAAAGGAGGAAGGCCAGTTCCGAAATTAAAGGGTCAATTTGGAAAGTAGTTGGAGAGTAGAGTTCAATTGCGTGGACACTGACATTGTACCCATATAACTGCAAATAATGATTGTGTGCGCTTTTAGTCATTTGGAATGTGTTTTTAGAATTTGGTGTGAGAAGCTTTGGCCAAAAGGAAACTGAGTTGAGAGTGAGTAAACCCACCTTGGTTTCCCACTTCCCTTTCTCTCTCTCTCTCTCTCAGTTTCCTCTTCAGAAATCCACATAAGCAAACTCAATGGTGCTAAGCTATGAACATAAGCAAAGTTAACCATTAAACCTAAGTCCAAATCTTTATGAAATTAGAGGGACCAATGTTTTAAATAGAAAAATATACGAGGGATGAGAAAGCATGATTTGAAACTATAAAGACCACAAAGCAAAACTCAATTAAACTATAAGGACTTACAATGGTATTAATCCAAACTTTTTTTTCTTAATATGCCTGCCTAACCTAATCCATTGCTTATACTCCCTCCGGTCTTTAATATATGACATATTAGAAGAGTTGACCTTAGTTCTGAATATAAAAAATATTTTTTTTTTATCGATATTTTCCTAATTTACCTTCATTGTTGCTCTCACAACAATAATTAAAGAGAAGAGGATATGAGAAAATTAAGGAAGATGATTATGTTGTTTTAGAAAATAAATGTTATATTAACTAACTTCTTTAATCTAATCAAATTAGGTAAAAATATCTTATATTAAGGATTGAAAGGAGTATTAGGTAATCGAGGGTGGATTATCAAGGCTGTATTAACAACACAATCCTACTTATACAACAAACATAGACATAGAATTAATCCACACTGCAAATTAAATATCATTTCCATTTGTCATAACCAATACATAATTTTATACTTGTCTGAACTTTTTCCCCTCATTTTCTCGTCTCATCAACACCATTATCCCAGAGCCTGTTTATGAAAAGAAAATACATCAAGAAGGAGCAGCAAAAATTTATACTACCTCCGTCCCTAATTATAGGAGCAATTTAACCGATTTTGGGAGAATTAAGAAGAGGAGTTAAATTAGTTAATTTTACTCATTTTCCTAAAATGTCCTTATATAAATTTAAAATGACACAAGTTTCCCTAATTATAAGTGTTTCTAATTTGTCTTACGTTAGATATCCATGACATATTAGTTTATATATGTATATTAGTTGCTTTTTATATAGCCATGTGTATACATATAGATCTAATTTCCTTTCCACACGCTTTTTAATTGAAATAATGGTCTTGCTATATAAACATATATGTGTGTATATATATGTGTACACACACATACACACACACACACACATATATGTTTTGTTACGGATTTATATAAGGCCCATATTCTGCTGTATCGCCCAACAAGGGGCAATCCACATGGCACAGATATGACGCCACATCACTTGGGCTTTGAGGCATAGAAGCCCACAGTTCAAACCTTAAACCTAAGGTAGCCTCTATATATAGCGGGTTAACCCTAAAGGTACATCATCTTCTACACGGTCTACGCTCCGGCTATTCACATACGGTAGTCACAGAGCATACGACCACCCCTTTGGCTAAACGCCTAATCTAATCCTCGAACTACGTGGACTTTGATCCCTCTTGGGAGTACGTAGGCCCAGGAATCGCTCCTAGGTCAAGTCCCAATCAACATCAACATCCTAGCCCCATCAGGGCTAGGGTTCTGGTTCTACGACAGAACAGTGGCGCCGTCTGTGGGGACCGTAAATTTCGATTCCTACGACCAACGATGGTCAATACCAGAAGCAGCAGTCAGATGCCTTTGCACGGCGGTTCTCGAAAATCCACGGCAGAAAATCAAGAATCGTAGCGCCTCGAAGGGATTCAGAGAAACAATTGTTGTTTGAGCAACGACTTTGGTTTTGAACTTCTTCACATGGGTTTTCTTTTAACTCTCCATGTCTCTACATGACGAGAAGATAGTTGGAAGGATCACCAGGATCTCTCTTTGGGAATTCTTTTAAGAGAGGGTGTGTATCAGATAAGCTGGGCAATTGAGCAATGTGGAATGAAGAGTCTCATCCTCTCTCCTCAAGGATCGTCATCCTCTCTCCTCTCATTGGATAAGTTGGCAATTGAGCAATGTGGAATGAAGGAGTCTCATCCTCTCTCCTCAAGGATCGTCATCCTCTCTTCTCTCATTGGATAAGTTGGCAATTGAGCAATGTGGAATGAAGGAGTCTCATCCTCTCTCCTCAAGGATCGTCATCCTCTCTCCTCTCATTGGATAAGTTGGCAATTGAGCAATGTGGAATGAAGGAGTCTCATCCTCTCTCCTCAAGGATCGTCATCCTCTCTCCTCTCATTGGATAAGTTGGTAAATTGAGCAATGTGGAATGAAGGATTCTCATCCTCTCTCCTCAAGGATCGTCATCCTCTCTCCTCTCATTGGATAAGTTGGCAATTGAGCAATGTGGAATGAAGGAGTCTCATCCTCTCTCCTCAAGGATCGTCATCCTCTCTCCTCTCATTGGATAAGTTGGCAATTGAGCAATGTGGAATGAAAGATTCTCATCCTCTCTCCTCTCATTGGATAAGTTGGGAAATTGAGCAATGTGGAATGAAGGATTCTCATCCTCTCTCCTCTCATTGGATAAGTTGGCAATTGAGCAATGTGGAATGAAAGATTCTCATCCTCTCTCCTCTCATTGGATAAGTTGGGAAATTGAGCAATGTGGAATGAAGGATTCTCATCCTCTCTCCTCAAGGATTCTCATCCTCTCTCCTTGGGAACCCAGCAGGATTCTCATCCCCTGCATCTCCACCATGGGTTTTCTTTTACTTTCTTCATGAATTCACATGATGAGAAGATAGTAGGTAGGACTCTCATCCTCCCTCCTCAAGGATCGTCATCCTCTCTCACAGGAACCCGGACTTTTCAATTTCAGTATAAATTTAGATGCCCTATCTTTTACTGTTTCTTCATGAATTCACATGATGAGAAGATAGTCGGCGGGATTCTCATCCTCCCTCCTTGGGAACCTGGATTTTGAGTAGGATTCTCATCCTCTCTTCTTGGGAACCAGATTTGAGCAGGATTCTCATCCTCTCTTACGGGAACCCGGATGTGAGTCATCTTTTCTCCTTTGGAACCCAGATTTGAGCGGGATTCTCATCCTCTCTTCTTGGGAACCCAGGATGTGAGTCATCTTTTCTCCTTTGGAACCCAAATTTGATAGGATTCTCATCCTCTCTTCTTGGGAACCCGATTTGAGCGGGGATTCTCATCCTCTCTTCTCGGGGAACCCAGATGTGAGTCATCTTTTCTCTTTTGGAACCCAAATTTGATAGGATTCTCATCCTTTCTTCTTGGAAACCAGATTTGAGCGGGATTCTCATCCTCTCTTCAGGGAACCCGAATGTGAGTCATCTTTTCTCCTTTGGAACCCAAATTTGAGTAGGATTCTCATCCTCCCTCCTTGGCGTACCCGGTTACACCAAATCTGGTTAGGACCCAGGCTCGCCAAAGTTTTGAAAACGGACCCGGTTACATCGAATCTGGTTAAAATCTCGGCTCACGAGTAAATTTGAAGGCATACCCACTGTTACACGAATCGGTTAAAATCCCGGCTCAGAGTAAATTTGAAGACAGACCAGGTTACACCGAATGGTTAAAACTCGGGCTCAGGTGTTACGGCGGCAATCTGCCAGTCTATTTACATGTGTGAATCCGAGGTAAAAAAACCCGTTTTCAGAAATCAATAAACCGAAATCTCGGTGTTAAAGTATTTAAAGGACCCGGAATCTCGGTGATAAAGTAAATAACCTGGAATCTCGGTGTTAAAGTATCTCAACCTGGAATCTCGGTGTTAGAGTATGTAAACCCAGAATCTTGGTGTTAAGTTAAAACCGGAATCTCGGGTCGGCACGCAAGCAATCCCGACAATCACGAACAATCTGATCCGGGTTGGTAAATCAACACATCCCTGGCACTCAAAGACTGAACTACACGGTGCAGGGGGCAACAGAACGGATAAACGAGTCCAGGGTTACGACACCCATAATGGACAAACGAGTTAAGGGTTACGACACCCACAAATGGAGAAACAAATTCCGGGTCACGACACCCAGAATGGACCTCTGTTACACTTAATACGTGCATCAACTTGGATTGTTTCGATATGACAACCGTCATCGTCAAGGCTAAAGTTTGCATAAATTGCGAGGTACAAGATCTTATTCGTGGAGGCAATGTACCTTTTTCTTTATATGTTATTACATATTTCTTGAATCCACATATCACCTGTGTTTCCTTTGAGCTATTGATACCCTCCCATCACCTGGGCGCAAGGGTGCCGTATTAAATTGGATGGAATCCACCTCCAAAAATAGAAGAACGCCGACCGGTTACACCGATCCCGTTAAAACTCGGGCTCGGCGTAAAGTCTTGACGGAAGCAAAGATGAACCACGGCACACGGCCTAAACATGGCGGTCAAACAACTCATTACGGCCAAACACAACGAGAAAGGTCGTGGCCCAGGGTATTCGACTGGGGAGACCTAGTCCTACGAAGGGCCGACGTCAGTAACAAAAAAGCCAGAGATGGCAAATTGGCCGCAAATTGGGACGGCCCCTACCGGATTAAGGAAAAACTCAATAGAGGAGCCTACGTTCTAGAAAACCTATTCGCTGAATAAGCGGCCGACACCGAGGTCCATATGCCCTGAATAGACACCAAGGCCCATGCACCGGTATATATTTTGATGCATCGAAATTGACACCTAAGTAAGAAGGCGAATAGTCATACTGGACCCGATCGGTCCACTTGGTCAAAGTGTGTCCCACGACGACGACCACGGATGAGCATGTGACAATTTGCCCTTACCCTGGTTAAAATCCCGGATAACAACTCTGAACCTCGTAGCGTGGTATATTTAGACACCCTACTCATGCACCTGGTTTCTGACACCAGAAGAGTACTAAGCGGACTCTAATTATTTAAAGACCCTGGCCCGGTCTAGAACTTGACTATGTGCAGTTTATGCATAAAGTTAAAAGTACACAATGGACGAATTACTTGAATTTTCATTCATAAGGTTAATTGTTCAAAAGTACACACAAAACCGGCATCCTACGCCGAAACAAAAGGAAAAGGAAGAATAAAAGAAAAGAACTTCTAGCTTGAAGGGGCTGCCTCGTCCACAGGCGCCCCGCCACCCTCGAAGCCAACCCGGAAGACCACGCCACGGCATCTCGGACCCTTATGTCGTCGGTCCTCACCACGGCATTCCTAGGGCCGGAGGTTACCACCTCGGACCTTTAGGTCGTCGGTTCTTACCGCGGCACTCTTAGGACCGGAGGTTATTACCTCAGTCGCCCTTTTTGGACATCGGTATTCACCACGAGTCCTCAAGCCATAGGACGCCAACATGGCACGTCACGAGACGCAGGATGTCACCCCGACTCATCAGACCTTGCAACGTTACCACGTACACAGGGAAATGGGCTCAACAAGTCCTAGCCCGACGTAGACGTCAGGAGATGGGAAACACCTCGGATGACTTATCCAGGACATCATACACCCCGGCAGTCCAAAACCTTGAACTACCGGGCTGGGGGGCAACTGTTACGGATTTATATAAGGCTCATATTCTGCTGTATCGCCCAACAAGGGGCAATCCACATGGCACAGATATGACGCCACATCACTTGGGCTTTGAGGCATAGAAGCCCACAGTTCAAACCTTAAACCTAAGGTAGCCTCTATATATAGAGGGTTAACCCTAAAGGTACATCATCTTCTACACGGTCTACGCTCCGCTATTCACATACACCGTCACAGAGCATACGACCACCCCCTTTGGCTAAACGCCTCATCTAATCCTCGAACTACGTGGACTTTGATCCCTCTTCGAGTACGTAGGCCCAGGAATCGCTCCTAGGTCAAGTCCCAATCAACATCAACATCCTAGCCCCATCAGGGCTAGGGTTCTGGTTCTACGCCAGAACATGTTTATATATGTGTGTGTGTTCACACATATATATATTGCCACACATAAACACAAATATACATATATATAATGCTCCTAATAATAACTATAAATAGGGGTATTATAGGAAAAAATTGACAAAAGTTAAAACTTGCTCTTATAATTAGGACCAAAACCAACTCCAAAATTTGCTCCTATAATTAGGGACGGAGGGAGTATATTCTTACTATTCAAGTAAAAAATTCAATAAATCAGCAAATAACGTAATTAAGGTGAAGTAGATTCACGAGAAGACAGGTTGTTCTGCTTTACATAGGTATGATTAGGAATGGAAGAGTCTGGATTCAGTGGCCACCCCTACTGGTAATTATTCATAATCACAAAAAAAAAAAAATAATAATAATAATAAAAGAGTATTTGAGTTAACCTCCTCTTCTTTTATTTGTTTAATATTCAGTTCCCTACCCTACAGGTTAAGTAGTTCCCTAATCCCCATGGTCAATGATCAAGTTCACATGCAATTTAGAAATTTGCCTCCTACTTTGTCTGAAATCAAGCTTTTCAACTCAAGATTATCACTGACATTTGTTTCTTTTGTCAAGATTCGAATAAATTTATGGGAAATTTTTTTTCAGTGCCCTTTTAAAGCTGACAATCCCAAAAAAGGCCCTAAGATTTTGATAATCCCAAAAAAGGCCTTTTCTGGAATTTTCAGAATCTTGGGTGAGTTGTCAACGGGGCTGATATAGTTGTTAACGGGGTACTGATATAGTTGTCAATGGGGCTGATATAGTTGTTAGCAAAGTGTTGTTAACGGGGCTGATTTAGTTGTTAAAACCTACCCGTTAACAACTATATCAGGCCCATTGGCAACTCACCAAAATTCGAAAATCCCGAGAAAATGTCTTAGGGCCTTTTCGGGATTGTCGAATCTTGGGTCTTTTTGGGATTGTCAATCATAAAAGGGCTCTGAAATATATTTTCCCTAAATTTATTGTGTGTACACTAACCAAACATTTATTCTCCCTGTGTTTTATACCAGTACAGTTTATAATTATTATGTTATGAACGCTCCTGGATGACATAAATAAAATTTTTTTAAAAAAGGGAAGAAGAAAAACTAATGAATTTATTTTGTGTAGTACAGGTAATTACCTCTAAGTGATTATTGAGATGCTTAATGCTAATCCCTGCTGTAATGGTCAAAGTGGGTCCTCGGCTAATCACATTATGCAAACCAAAAGATTGATGTGTGTGAGATTACTACATCACTTCCCTTTTTACCTCTTATTTGGTAAAAAGAAAAGGTGGGTGGTTATTATCAAGTAGTTGAATCGGATGACAAAGCTAAGTAAATCAGAAGAAGAACTAGAGGCTAGGGTTGGCCGCCGCCTCCCTAAAATTTAAAGGAATATATATATATATATATATATATATATATAGGGAAAATGATATATATCCATTGACGGGATATAAGGTTTTTTCCAGTAAGATATATACTACGTCGTTTTGACCAGTTCACGCGCTATGTCACTGGAAAAAAAACAGAGAATTATTGTTGCCATGAATTATTGTTGCGATTCCGATTTGAAATTAATTAATTAATAGTCTGCAGAGAATTATTGTTGTGATTCCAAATACGATGAATGCAATGAATTACCAATTCCAATTTGAAATTGCATTGAATTATTGTTACCATCAATTAACTGATAGTCTGCACAGAATCACCAAATAAAGATTAGAGAATTACCGATTCCGATTTTTATCCTCTATTATCAATTTTATTTTTAAATTTAGGAATTATGTTTTATTTTAATCATTTGAATGTGAAGGTCATATTGGTTTTTTTTTAAGCTCGATCTGAAATTGATTTCTATTGGATTTTGTTTTCAGTTTATTCTACCTTTTTTTTGAGTGACATAGCGCGTGAACTGGTTTAAACGGCGTAGTATATACCTCACTAGAAAATACCTTATATTCGGTCACTGGATATATCATTTCCCCATATATATATATATATATATATATATATATATATATATATATATATATATGAAATAGCACTTTGGTAATTTTATTATATTATTTGCCTCAAAAATTTCAAATCGTGTGAGGGGCCAAGGGGGTAAACAAAGTTTATTGACATGTCGCATAAGTGAAGAGGAAGGCAACTGATTACTGAAGAGCAACCCAGGCCAGAAAATCTCAACGTAAACTTGTGGAAGTCAAGTCATAATCGATGAAACTTTGAAGAGTTATGTATTTCTTAAAGGTGGATATACTCACTTGCTGAAGAGGAAGCACAACTACACTATCTGCACAAGCCATAACTTAATCATCGATGGCTTATGGCTAAAAGAATGTTGTAGAAGGAGGTCTGATGGTTTGTCATGTCTTTTTTCCCCCATAATCAAATATTCCCCCTCCTAACAGTCTTTTGTTTTGAAGCATTGGATTTGAAACTGTGTGGTAAACTGGTAATTTTATTATATTATTTGCCTCAAAAATTTCAAATCGTGTGAGGGGGTAAACAAAGTTTATTGACATGTCGCATGCGTGAAGAGGAAGGCAACTGATTATTGAAGAGCAACCTAGGCCAAAAAATCTCAACGGAAACTTGTGGAAGTCAAGTCATAATCAATGAAACTCTAAAGAGTTATGTATTTCTTAAAGTATACTCACTTGCTAAAGAGGAAGCACAACTACTACACTATCTGCACAAGCCATAACTTAATCATCGATGGCTTATGGTTAAAAGAATGTTGTAGAAGGAGGTCTGATGGTTTGTCATGTCTTCCCCCAACAGTCTTTTGATTTGAAGCATTGGATTTGAAACTGTGTGGTAAACTGGTTACTGAAAAAAAAAAAAAAGTAGTTCGTGGTTGGCTAAATTGGTGGTGGACTTATATTTGAGTGGATCAAAATATCTTTCATAATTGAACGCGATGCCTCTATGTTCAACTATTGAATTTCACGCTCAGCTGCTACTTACCTGAATTTTGATCTGTTTAGGCAGTCAATCCTGTAGAGATAGTCATAGTTGCTTTTCTCTTATTTTGAGAAGCACAGAGCATTGCTTGCAGGGAATATAAAATTTAACAAAGCTCCAATTTCTATAAATCAGTATTGCCTTAGTAAACTCCTGCAAATAAGTATGCTCAATCTTTTAATTTTTTTCTTCAATTTATGTTAATGCTTTATTTTTATCCATTAACTGCCATGAATATATAAATTGTTTTGAGTTTTAACACGGATTCAATTATAAATGGGTTTAACAATATGAAAAAATATGTAGAGTAAGAGTTAAATAAGAGTTAAACCAGCTTAGGTTGCAAGTGAGATCGAATTCAGGTTCTTTCACCTACAGCGAAACTTTCATGCCAGTATGCTATAAAACCTTCGGCTTTCAATTGCTTTTCATTTCGGAATCTTTCCTATATAATATTTTTTTTTAAAAAAAAGAAAGGATATTTATGGGGGCAATGGTGAAGTTAGAGTCAATTATAGCCGCAAATTGTGCGTTTTGGCTGACACTGAAATTGAAATGCGCATTTACCAAACAGAGAATAATTGCAGCTGCAATGAGTTGCATTATTTAGTACATACTGTATTCTACAACCCCACATATATGTGCAAGCCACTTCTTTATTTGCATGGACTCAGGGTAACTGCATTACTCTGTGGCCTAATGATAACTCTTTGATCAGAGCAATCCCCAGTTTTCACAAGCAATTTCAATATCAGACATTCTAAATGCATGCATGTCTTCACACAATTCAACAACAAATCCCTCCGGTTTCATGACTTCTACCATTAATTACTTATTGGTCGGACTGGTTCTCTGAGGAGTTAAAGAAGAAGAGATGAAAAGGAAAGAAGTGGATAATGTCTTCAAGACGTGAACAACACTTTCTTGCAATAAAAACAAAGACAATGAGTTTGATCTTCTTGTTTCTTGTTGTGCATGGTTTATTGTGATGTTGTGTAAATGGACTGATGATAAGAGGTGTTTATTACCCATGAAGTAATTCCTTGAAATACATCTTTAATTAAAAGCCATAACAATTTGTTAGATTCATGAATCCTATATGTTGATTCATGAAAAGACGAAGAATTATACCTTTATATTATATAGAGTTTTCTTATAAATACAACATAAACTTTCACCAACTAACGGTTACCATACATTTAGTTATAACTTTTCACATGTGTCTTTTAGAAGCTAAAGAGACATAACCTTAATGACTTTTAGTGTTATAACTCGCTACACAACTCTTTATATAAATCCTTTAATTTATAAGAACGTGTTACAAAAAACACCTTTCTTCATTTTAAAATATTCCAACAATCCCCCTCCATTTTAAAATGATCACAAACTCTTCACATAAATTCTTATTTATAAGAATATGGCTTTAAAAAAAACATATTTTCATTTTAAAATATTCCAAACCTTACTGACCGTTACTTTAGTTCAATATGTTAAAGTAATACCTAAACTATCTCGTACCTTGAAGGGAAAGAAAAATGAATGAGGCTTTAAAACAATATACACTTGTTATTTGTTACTCATCAGCAGTAAAATCTGGTTCTTCAGGCTTCTGAAGAGAGCTTACGACACCAGAAACTGTCCCAGAATGCATATTAACCCCTTTTCCAGTGCTCCTAGCCATCCTTGATTCATATACAACAAAGCCTGATGGGCCACACCTTGGTGTTTCAGGCTCAGTATCAGTTTGGTTCAATTTAGCTCTCAGTTTCCTTTTTTTGTACCTTCTCCATGCAGATTGGATGAAACAAGCAGCCCATGTTCTCCATTGGTGTGAGTAAAACTTGAACTTGTGCCTTAGCTGTTTACTGTGTAGTCTTCTGAACTGAGAAGCCACAAACTTGAGGTCTTCTGACATGAGTGCAAAGGCTTCTACTTCAGAGATGGCTTTCACTGTTCTTGTGGAAGATGGAAGTATGACACTTGGTCTAGGGTCCAATGCCCATGTCAGTATTTCTTCACCACAGAAATCGCCCGGTCCAATCCGGCATGAATTGAAGAACCCGGTTCGGCCTCCATTGGTGGTGTACGAATCCAGATGGCCTCTTATTATGAAGAGCATCTCATTCACCGGATCACCCTCACGAACAAGGTAAGTTCCCTCTGTGCACAATGCTGGCTTCAGCCTTTCACATATTGCATCTAGCATCCTCTCATCCATTTCATCAAACAAGGGAACCTGTCAATTATACATATATATCAGTAACTTGCAACCATATTATACCAGAAGTTAGTTCCATTTACAATTATCTTACATATCTTGATGATATGCTGAATGTCATATTATAGAATACTAAAGAATTAGGTATCTGATGGAGACTTGGTGGTATGGGGATACCAAGCCCCATATCGGGTAGAATGGGATGCTCAATGGTGTATTTAAGTGGGTTGGTTCTCCTAACTCAACGGCTAGCTTTTGAGATAGGTTCCCCATCCCAATTAGGTACTCATCATCGATTGATATCAAAGCCGAGTTCACAAGGATATTTATAGAGTTATGTTATGAAGAACAATGGAAGTTGAGGTTTCAGAAGGACTTACTCCTCGGACAAGATCGAGGCAAAGGTGGCGCTTGATGTCTCTTCGAAGATCCACTGGAAGTCCTTTAAGGAGAGTCTCTTCATCAACTCCTCGGGTGGCCAACCATTTATATTGATCATATTTTCTTACAGCTTGTCTTAGTTCTGAAGGTAGCTGCCTGTGATGCATCCATTGTTCTGCATCAGTTCTTTTGACTCTCCACTCTTCTAATCGGACGGTTGTTGATTGAAGGTATGTCTGGAAAAAACGTTGAGTTCTTTGTTAATTAGCATATCCTTATGTATGAAACGTAGTTATGTGTCAAGAGAAGCAAATAAAAATGCACTTACCTGCATATTACCGATAAGCAAGGCAAAAAGAACCAATCCCAGGGTCCCAACTATGATGGCAAACATTATTTCTCCAACAAAAGTGCTTGTGAGAAGATTTTGTCCCAGAGAACTGCACTCACCAATGAGCAGAGAATTAAAGAAGAACCAGAGATGTTATATTTTGGGAAAATAGAAAAATCAGATATGTGTTTCTGGCATTATTCTATTCAAAACAGCTAAACCAGGGATCTCTAAACTGTGAAATAAGCTATATTAAAAATTGAAACTTCAGGAAGTCATGAAGAAAGTGAGGTGGTAAACTTAAAAGCTCACCTCAGATTTCTTAAGCCCCACCAAAGACAGTAGAAATACTTGTTAAGGACTGGTGAGCTTGTGACTTGAGAAGTCACTGCATCACCGTACATGCCAAATGGATAAAAATTGACATCAGGTGAGCATAACTTTGTGACATTACTTGCAACGAACCAGGCGACCCGACCGGCCGTTGACCCGGTGGCAGTCAAAATATCCATATTGACAAGTTGACTTTTCCTGATCACACACACTTCTCCAGCATGCTTCCTGCCGCTCAATTGATAGAAGGTACCAAATAGCACCTAAACCCTATTCAACATTAGCCCCAACAAAAAAAAATTGAGAACTATGAGTAAGTTGAGTTAAAAGAATTTTTCTTTCAATGTATGAAATGAGATGGTTTACATGATTGAGTCACTTGGTTTCAAGTTCCACACCATATAAGCAAATAAAGAGGGAACATAAAAACTTAGAATTTGGTTTCAGCTTGGTATATGTTTGTTTGAAAATCAGCCCCCTGATACTAGAATTTGATCTACATCTAACCCTTTCCTCTAATATGTATAAACAAGTACGATTGAAATTCTTGTTTGGAAATTTTATAGGGCAAAAGGACCCGATATTTCTTCTTACACAAAAAGTATTAATACTCTAATTCAGGTCTTTTTAGCTAAGAAAATTTTTAAACAGGGGCTTTTCACCAATTTCCCAATTTTCTTTTGCAAACAAGAATTCGTTTTTTGAGCACAATATTCCATATACTTACATGGCTTGCCAACATATAAAGCATAAGGTTGTAAGCAGCACCAGCCCATGCTGTTTCTGTCACAACTCCTGTAGCCTTCACAATTTGTGATGAAAGTGGGAAAATAAGAAACAGCCTAGGCAGATACTGTAAAATGATGGTGAAACGAAGGACATTTTTTGTGTTTGCTACTGTAGAACCCCTGAGGAAGGGAATGACAAGCCATATTAAAACCTGAAATACACAGAATCAATCAGAAAATTTAGCAGATTAAAGCATCATTGTCCCACTAAACAAAAAATGATCGAAACTTTAATTTACCTGTGGAAGAGGCAGGACAGCAACGAAGTCTAACCAGAAACTCTTTCTGAAGTACCTAAAAGCAATCTTAGAGGAATCAATAACAAGTTCTCCTCTCCCAAATACTCGAGAGGAAGGCGCGACATAAGCTGTACGAAACTTCATGCAAATCTGAAACATGTAAAAGAGATCTGCAACTGTTCTGATGATTGTGAGGATAACTTCAGGTGTTACTCCAATCTCAATGCACACTTCATCTCTAGCTACTGGCAAGTATAAGAATAGAGGGTCCACAAACAAAGATATCAAGCATGCCACCAAGAAAATCTTGTTCCATCTGTGAATGGTTTGTCCTCTAGGATCTAGTATCTTTCTTTTCACTCTTTCATAGTCCTCTGAGAATACTCTTGACAATACTCTTCCTTTCAAGAACTTTCCAGTAGTAGTCTTCCCTGTCTCCTTCTCTTGAGCCATTTTGGTGCTGCTAGGCTCTGGTATTTGTACTCCATCAATGTTGTATTTGACCTTGATCCCGTTGTCGCCATTGGTCGCAGGGATTCTTGCCTGTTCAAGATCATCTTGAAATCTAAAAATGAGACCCAGATTAGTGGCTTGTGAATTATGACTGTTCAAGACTAGAACAGAATTTCATTGATCTATAATGGTGATAAATGACTTGGGAGATATAAAGAAGGAGACACACCTTACAGATCTTGTACTTCCAAAGCCCATATTTTTCTTCTTGAAGTGTCAACTTCTCTTAAATCAATGAAATAAATCTGGAGAACAAGTAACACGGATTTATATTTCAGGCATTGAATTGAATCAACCTTTAAGCAATCTCAAGTCTTGATATAAGTGAAACTGACCAAGCAGAAATTTCAGGCCACAACAAAAGGACTGCTTACAACAGGATTCTTGTGAATTCATGTAAAAAAAAAAAACAATGAGTCAACTTGCAGATGAAGCTATCGAAATTCTCCACCACCTCTGGTCCAAAAGTACAAGTAAAATGATTAAGACCCATCACTTTCAAACACGAGGCTAAGTTTGAATAAATTAAAGAACCATCTATATGCACCCTTGGGGACAAAGTATCCAATTTACATAATGCAGGAAAAGCAAATCAAAACACAAAACCAGAAACGAAGTTTAAATTTTGATTCTTTTCGTGCAAACGAAGATCAGAAGGTGACCAACCGAAAGCTGAAGCATACACCGTTTAGAGTTAGAAAGTGAGAGACAACAAAAAGCATAAAAAAGAAGATCCCAAGTTCCAAACAAAGCGGAACAAACAATAAATAAGCACTGTAGATAAAAAACCAATGATGCTCATAACGGTTTTAGCTTATCATTGGAAGAGAAACGAGCTTATATGTATCTTCTGTTACTATCTTTCGACTCAAGATCTATAGTGAGGATACTTACAGGAATTCCAACAAACAGGTGAGATGCATGCAGTGAAGCAAGACAGATTCCCAGGCATTCCTCTGCAAAAACCCAACTCCTTCCATTTGAACCTCAAGTCTTTAACATTAGCATGTAGTACAAACCCAGTTCAGCCACAGGTGACAGAAATCTAAGCAAACAGAAAATGAGTCATTTTGGGGTAAAAACAGAGAGATGTGGATATGATTTTGGAGGAAGACGAGGAGAAAGAAGAAATAATGAAGAAATATGAGTCAGAGCCAGAGAAGCAGGGGTGATAGTTTCGATTATTTTAACGTGCGAAGGATTCGAGGAGGAGTTGACTACGTTAGATACGCTGCTATGGAATCTTGACACGTGTGACTCTCACTCGTTTCTCTGCTCTTCAAGGAAAAGCAAAAGCTTGCACCAGCAATTCAATTCACGACAACTCCTCACTCACATTTCCACAAATAGCAGTCCCCATGGATTTCTTCTTCTTCTAGCTGTTACTTCATTCCCTTCTAAATATATTTAATTGGATTCCAAACACAAGTTATCACAACGGAGTGAGGAATGTCTCATATCCATTTCCTCTTTCAAAAATTAAATGTCTCCATTATTGAGATTTAAAAGGGAAAATTATTTCTCCAGTCACTCGAGATAGAGTTATCTCCAGTGACCCCAAAACTACGTCGTTTTGAATTAATAAAGGGCGTATTAGTAATTTTAGGTGAATTAATAAATGGTGTTTCGGTAAAATTTATATGATTAAAAAATAAACAAAATTACATAAACACCCTTCATTAATCCAAAACGACGTAGTTTTGGGGTCACTGAAGATAACTCTATCTCCAGTGACTGGAGAAATCTTTTACCCGATTTAAAATTATATGAACATATTATTATAGGATTAAATCTTAATCATTGAAACTCGATTTAATAATAAAGACAATAGAGAGATGAATCAATGGAGACATTATTTTTCTGATATCACACACTCTTATTTTCTATATTAATTCTTTTCATGATACATTAATACTCATATTATTAAAATATTTTTATCTCTGCGAATTAAATACTAACTATTAAATGGCTGGTATAGTTTTTAAAAAAATATCACAAATTTCTTACATATTAATTATAAAATAATTAACTTACCGATTTTTAAAATTCTATTAATTAATTAATTGTGCCTTATATTTAAGTACTAAAATTAAACACATCAGTTCACTTCCTAAAGCTGTGGATATTTTTAATTTCTTATAGAGTATTATTTATAATTATAATTATAATTTTATAAACATATTTTCGTCGGTGCACAACTGGACTGTCGGCTTATCTGAATCTGCATTTTACCCTTTTCAGTTTTCACTGATTTCCACCAACCGACCTTTCCAATTTTCTTTGTATTTTTTTTTTTGTCTCTGTTTAAATGTACAATACAAAAATTAGTTAAAAGGGGTTAAAAATAATAAATATATAAGATACCTACATTCTTTTTTCAAAATATCTTTATTTATTAAAAGAATAAGTAAGAGGGATAATAAATAAGAAAATAAGAAAATGCAAGAGAGAAGAATGATGAGGGAGAGTGTGGCAAATTTGGAAAAATAAAATATAAAATGATAGGTAAAAATAAAATAGGTGTTATTAAAAAAAAAAACTCACAAGTTTAGCTCTTATATTTTAAATTAGAGAGAATAGTACTACCTCCGGTTCTAAATGTATGACAAAGTTTATATAGTACAATTTATACTATAAATTTTGTCTTATATTTAAGACCGAAGGGAGTACTCAGGGTCCTAGTTTCAACTATACATATACAAGTAAGATTTACGGCTCATCAAAATGCTGGTTTCTTTTTAATGAAGATACGTAAAAATAAAATGTGATTAGTGTGTAATTAGATGTATGATTATAAATTCAAGAAGAAATTAGGCTGATTAGGAAATAAGTACTCAAATATTTGTTATATTAAGGACATGATGAAATATTATTTATGACATGTGATGTCTTTCTTATATACTCACTTTGGTCCTTTTTATAAGTAACTTTTTATCTTTATTGTGTAAAACAAATTGATGGTTAATATTAGTTAAAAATAGTAAATGGGTCAAAAATATCATGCTTATTCTAAATATATCATTATTTATGAAAAGAGCATAAGAGAGAGAATGAGTAAAAAATATGAGAGGGTATGAATATAAAATATGAGAGAAAATGTATAATAAATGAGTAAATGAAAGAGAATTAATAGTGAATGATGGATAATTAATATAAATGTGTATTTAATAGAGATAGAAAATAAAAAAAAAAAATAGTTTAAATTTTGAAAACAATGAAAAATTTGCTTATAAAAAAGACAGGATGGAGTAAAACATGATACTAAACATATTTCATCTAATATTGTTAAAAAAAAAAACATATTTCATCTAATAATTACGCCTTGTTTGTCAGTCGACACCGAATAAAAGTTCTGTAGGTCTTTCCTAACCAAAAAATAAAAATAAAAATGTTTAAAAATTTAATGTAAAATTAATTATAAATAAAAATCAAACTCTTACAAATAGACGAGTTTCAATAACAAAATAAGGTATTCGTGTTTTAAATATAACTCTGCAGCTAATATTATTATTTATAACTGTCTGAATGGAGATTTTAAAATAACTTTTATAAGAAATATAACTATTATTAAATTGATATTCTAAGACCTTATCGTCATTCTTTCACTTATAAACCCTACTCTCCTCCTCATGCTCTTTATCCACTACTAACAATTGTTCAACCTTCGAGGCTCTTTAATTGCAAATAATCATAAATTAATCGATCCGCATTATATATATATATATATATATATATATATATATATATATATACTCCATATTCATTCAGCCACAAGGGCGCCATTTTGTTAACATATAGAGTACTATTCATCATGATTTTAAATTATATGGATTGAGTTGTCAATGCACAATAAGTAAACATATGCAACACTTCACTTGTAGGAAAGAAAAAAGAAATACTACGAAGATGGTGAGTTATAAGCAGATAATAAGGAACTTCCTATCAATGATACTCCTCTCTCTCTCTCTCTCCCCCTCACACACTCTCTCTCTATATATGTATAAGAGAAGTTCAACTATAACTCGAAATCTTGTAAATTAACTGACATCAAACACCTCTCTCTAAGCTTTCTTAGGCATGATGTTGTAAATCCAAACCTTCCACAAATTATAATAGTATAATAGATGTGTGTAATTAACACAGAGTTAGTCTAATGATGTAAAGTTCCGATAAATCCCTCTATATTTCAAGTTTGAGTTTTGAAAGAGAAACTTGTATTGGAAAGGACAACTCGAACCCCTAACCAGATATCGAATGATAATATTAAAAAAGTATAATACATGCATGAATTATGACAATATATATATATATATATATATATATATATCAAGATATATACAACGTCTAACTTATTTGTAATTCAATATAAAGATTATATATTGACTAACTATTATAAATTTCTGGTTTGACAACAGATGTTTGGCCCAACAATTAAGAAACACTGACAAACGGATATCAATAGAGTCAAATTAAATACAGACACAAACATGTCAATGGTGAGTTTGAGTGTGAGATCTCGTCCAATTGTGCGCAAGAAGTATTGGTAATGAGCTTGCGGTTGACAAGACTAGGGTGAAGATGTAACATGGGAGGGGAAGTGTAAAGAGGAGGGTCCATTGTGAAGGGACAGAAACAAGCAAGTCCATTGTTGACAACCACTCTGCATTATTGGAACCACGTACACTGGCTCCATCCTCAGTGACGCTGCAACACCTCTCACCTCTTAGCCTTTCTAAGTTCTAACAATACACTCTTTTATTGTGTTGAGAATATATCATCACCTCACCTATCTAAATTTCACAACACAAGCCTGTTTGTTTCGTCCCATCAATTTTAGCTCAATGATTCTGCAGTCTGCACCAAACTCATTTCTCTTCAAACCTTTGCAACCACAAATATGTGTGTGTAGGGCCAATTCTATCACCAGTCACCCGCGAAGAACACATTTTGCCCGCTTTTTCTTTTTCGTTTTTTGGACATGGAGATCCTTGGCTGTTGTTATTTGTTTTTATCCACGACTGATTGCTCAGAAGCATGTAGATGGAAATGTGTGTGTTTTCTCGATTACGGTCCATGGTCGTAATATGAAATGATCCGAGATAAGGGCCATACAAGTAGTCAAGTAGATTAACATAATTATTAGTTTCAATACGAATGAAAAAAAGTGTTCATACATGAATAATCTGTGTGTCCAATGTCCATTACAAGAACTACATATCTTCATGAACAATCCAGTATAATTTTTAGATTTGAAATGCAATGCATAGGACCCACATTACTAATTTAATAATCAAATACGAGTAATAAATTAAGAGAAGTTAAAAAAAGGGGTGACAGGCCTTGTGGGAGCATTAATGAGAGCCGTGATCGGTTGTACCTTCCTCGAGATTTGGATTTTGATGACCCATCACTACAGACTGTACTCAACCTCATGCATCTTTGGATCACTTCCTACACCCGTGTGTGTGTGTGGTGCTCATCAATACTTCAGATTTTCATTTCATAATGCTTTTTCTCTGGGGAAAAAATTTGCCCCACTCTTCAATTATGTGACGTGCTTATTACAACATTCCAACTTGAGGATTTGGGTTAATGATGTTTATTTAATTATATAGTCGCGTTTAATATTCTGTCTTTTTAATTATGATGATGGATCCATATGTAGGTGACTCTCTGTTTTTTGGATCTTATTACCAAGTATACAAGTAACTGGCTAATCCAGCTCCACCCGTGTTTGAAGTCCACTTAAGGGGCTAGGAATCTCACTGGTTATGGAGCTAAGGTACCTACCACCAAGGCCAACCGTCATTGATGGCATATCACCGTTCTTCTCATGATAGGTTGATGTCTTTTATTATTATCCATTTAACGTGTTCTTTTATTATGGCGTTCAATTCATACCCCGTGTGATTTCCTTAAAGCCACTGATCTTGCTCCTTTAAAGTTTTGAACATCTACAAAAAATTTCATTAGGCAGCAACTAAGAACCTCCTCTAATCAACATCAATCTCTATATTCCAGGGGTTGCATTATCTCTCAGGTTCTCACAGTCTGGCGAAGTTGAAAACACAGAATATTCTTAATCTTCCAGCTCCCTTAAAAGTTCGTGGCGTGGCGTGGCATTTAATTAAGTGGCAAGCCAATTGCGAGCAAAATAAGTAACTGAAATAACCAAATAATATATCATGAGTAGAAGAATCCTCTGACAACCTCAGACAAAAGTTATTTTTTGGAAATGCATCTCAGCAAATCACTTCCCCGCCCAATCCCTTCTCTCTGTCTCACAATGTTGGCGCCGAGATAATAAAAATAAAAATTGCATATCATGTGGCCTGTATACTGACATTAGTAAGAATCCTCACCCTATTCTTGTGAACCTAAAGCAGCTTCTTTCAGACATGACCTCATGATCTTTGCAAGCTTTGCACAAGCATCTAAGCATAGCTGCATTCCCTGCATCCAGAAAAAATCAAGTGTCACCCTAAATTTGTTCCAGCTTTTTCATTCTATCATGTCAATAAAAACTACTGATTGGCATTGGACATTGGTACATGTACATCATATCTTCGCATCAAATTTGCACCTCTCTCAAATGGGAAGGGTACCTTAACTAAATTCCAGTTATATTTATCTAATGGGATCTGACAATTGAAGTAACTTGCACAAGCAAAAATGCAATGCAAGCCTCAAAGTAGGAAATATAGATACATGTACTACAATGCGATTTGCTGCAATCAGTAAAAAGAAGAAAGTGTCCCATTTTTTTCATAGAAGAGATTCCATTATGAAGAGAGGCATAGAGTTGGAGCATGAGAAATATTTAATCCAAGATACCCAGCACAGTCTCAAGCAGAATAACATATGAAAATTCCTTCAAAAGAAAAAAACCTAGTCAGTGAAGAAGAGCAGTTCAATCTCTTTGCATGTCGGAAATAGTGAATCCATTAAAGAGAGCGCATGCAAAGCGCTAAAGAAAATTCCATCCCGGAAGAAATTTGAAGGCAAAGAAATGCCCTTGTTGAAGCAGTTTACAAACTTAAGAATATATTATAAATTTATAAGCTTACCTCGTTAATCTTTGGGGTGGACCAATCCCCAGTAACAGTGAGCTGGGTGATTTCATAACGAGAAGGCATGCAAGTTATCATTAAGCTTCCATCTTGACAGCTTTCCTCTTCCAAAATGGGGTCAATAACCAGGTTCTTACCGAGACACGACTGGGACCAAATAACAAACCAATGCTATTATTATAACAAGTTAAACAAGTCTCTTGGAGCAGCAAAGTCAGCTAGTAGGTAAAATTTGGCATCTTCCAAAGAAACATAGTATGTAATCCTTCCTATGTGCCATTGTACCAAAGAGTTTGGTAACTCCAGAAAAGTAGCAGGTTGGGGTGAACACAAAAATTTAAAAATATAAAAGAGGTATTGTTAGTCTGGAAAAGAAGAAATAATAAATAATTTTAGCAAGTTTGATGCTACCCCTAACTCTGAACAGAAAAGAGAAATAGATGACGAAGATGATGATAGTATAAAACACAGAAGTTAATGAGGCAAAAATTTAAAGGAGGGATAAAACAATTTAGGCACCCAACAGAACAAGCACAGATTGGAGAAGGCAGCAAATATGAACAAGATCCATACCACAGAAACTGAGGCAATAAAGTCATACATCATTATTCCAGCATCTGCTAGGGCAAGGCTAGCACATGATATGACAACTGGGAGATCACCTGACACAAGCTCAACAACATTACTACTTCTAGAAAAAAATATATATATAGGCCATTTGAAGCTTAGATATTTGTCAAAGGGTATTGAATCAAAAGGAACAATAGTTTTCACATTTACGTAAGTCAACAAAGATTAGCTAATGTAAAAAGATTATTCCTCGTAACTTTAAAACTTTCCACAGATCAAAAAAAAAAAAAGCATGTGATGAAGCACCGTTTTTCAAACAAGTTACAAGCAGCGACTAAGAAGTCTATACTCTATACAAGTGACTCAATCAAAGAAGAATGTTATTCATTACCGATGATTCAATCAAAGATGAATGTTTTCACATTTACGTAAGTCAACAAAGATTGGTTGAGGCAATACATAAATAACTGACACCAAGGTAAACCAATGGATCATGTAGAAACAACATTATGAAGCTGCAAACTTACTGCCACCAGATTCCAGTACCAACGCAAAAACATCCACAGTGGTCTTGGGAAAAGTTTCCAACATTATTGAACCCTCCAAAGCCTTATGAAGCATTGCAGTGTATTCTTTGTTGTCCAATCCCTAGCTTGATATGTTTGAATATTAATTGCCACTTGAGATAGCAAAGAGGAAGCCAATAGAAGAATGCAAATCTCAAATCATTTTATATACCTGGCCACGAAGTGGAGTTGAAAATGTTGTAAAGCTTACATTGCAATTTAGACGCCCTATGTCGCTGTACATCATGGCCTTCTTACTCTCTCTTGGCCCAAACCTGTATTAGAGCATGCAAATAATATATTTACATTAGCCAGAGAGCACAAGCAGTAGCCAACTGGTATGAATAAGTACGTGAAATAAAATATTTACTTACACAGATACAATGACCTTGGTGTTTCCAAACTCTGCATAAGCTGATCCAGAAGCAGCATTCACAGCACCAGTTCTGAAAACTGAGCCACCAAAAATTTTCTCCTTAACAATAAACTCATGTTCAACAAAAAAGCCAATGGGACAAAGACTTCTGATCAGCAAACTGATTTTAGAGTAAAAAGAGAGAATTCAAGATATCCACTATCAACATTCTTTAAACTTCAAATTTTAACTTACTATTAGAATATTAGGGATTATTTAGATTAATCATTATCTAAGATTAGTCATTATGTTATTATTATTTGATATTTATTAGGATAAAGATATGGATATATTATATCTTATGATAATATATCTTAATCATTTAGATTAGATTTAATTTATTTTTGATAAGATTAGATTCTAGGGTTAGTCCTAGGTTTGCCTATATAAAGGCCCCTATGTCCTCACTTTTATCAACAGAGTTTAATAGAGAGTATTTTAATTCCTCTAAATTCAACATGGTATCAGAGCCAGGTCTAATTTTAGATTTACAATAAACTCCATGAGAGCCTATTTCGACCTACTCCTCATCACAGTCTCTGCGTCCGACCTTCGACCTTCATTGTTACTCCTCACAGAATAGAGGAGACCTGAGAGGCGAGAGAGAGGGGTGACGCGAGCCTGAGACGAGAGGAGAGAGAGCACGGAGAACGCGACTTCCCGATCCGAGAGCGCAACTTCCAGATCTAGAACGCGTGACTTCCATATCTACAAGGTGAGGAGCGCGTGTCGTATCACCGCCACCACAGCACGGAACCGGAGGTCGCCGATCGCGGATCCGGAAGAACGACGAGCAACCGAGACGCGTGTGGCGTTCAAGCGCCACCACAGTGCCCAACGCGTGACGACCACGCGCGCGCCGTACACAGCAGTACCTTTTAAGACCACAGAGATGATACCAGATTTCTCAGAAAATCATAGTATGGCCATTAACCATAGGTTTAATGGCAAAACTATCTCCAATGGTCCCAAAGTATACTGAGGTATATTCGTGGCAAGAGAAAAGAGAAATATATTAATGGGGCAGCACCTCAGCCAACCCTTAATGACCCAAATTTTGACACATGGTTTGCTGAAAACAATCAAGTTATGACTTGGTTGTGTAACTCGATGACCGTGGAGATCAGTGAGGGCTATCTGCTTGCCCACACAGCAAAGGAAATATGGGATACTGCCCGGAGAACTTACTCCTCGCTTGATAACACCGCTGCCTTGATCCACCTGAAGCAACAACTCCGTTATTTAAGACAAGGTAACATGACAGTAACTGAATATTATAATTTTGTGCTAAAATTGTGGCAGCAACAGGATTTGTTTGAGGTTCACCCCTGGGAAAGCCTCAAAGATGGACAATTGTACAAGCGAATTGTAGAAGAAGGAAGGATACACGATTTTCTTTTAGGCCTGAATGACTCTTTTGAAGAGATAAGGGGCAGAATTATGGGGTTAAAGCCACTACCACTACCACAACTCTTTGAGGTTGTTAACTTCGTACAATTTGAGGAAAGTAGAAAAATCCTGAACCAAAGTGGCCCAAGCCAAAATGAAAGCTCAGCTCTTGCAATTAAGGGACTAAACGGGGAACAAAAGTGCAACTACTGCAAGAAGAAGGGTCATACTAGAGAAGAATGTTTGAAACTCCATGGAAAACCTTCAAGTGGAATCTCGAACTTTCAAAGTCACATTGTCCCAAATGAACTAACGGTTGGGAATGGGCAAGTTCTGCTACTCAATATGGGACCGCTGAGACTCAAAAAGAGCACAAGCCCAGACAAAATGTGGGACCTCTCGAGACTCAAAAGGAGTACAAGCCCAAACAAAATAAATGGGACCTCCGAGACTAAAGAAGAGTACAAGCCCGACAAAAAAAATAAATGGGCAAGAGACTCAAGAAGTACAAGCCTAAAGATTTTGAAGATTGAAGCGAGTGAGAACAAAGTTTGAAGGATTTCGAGGCAAGCTATCAATGATCAACATATACTCTCCACTGAGGGGGAGTATTAGAATATTAGGGATTATTTAGATTAATCATTATCTAAGATTAGTCATTATGTTATTATTATTTGATATTTATTAGGATAAATATATGGATATATTATATCTTATGATAATATATCTTAATCATTTAGATTAGATTTAATTTATTTTTGATAAGATTAGATTCTATGGTTAGTCCTAGGTTTGCCTATATAAAGGCCCCTATGTACTCACTTTTATCAAGAGAGTTTAATAAAGAGTATTTTAATTCCTCTAAATTCAACACTTACCTAAACTCAAAAGTTCTATGTAGATCAGAATCTACATTCAAACATACTTAACGATTACAGTTTGAGAAGTATTTTAAGTAGAAACATTAAAGTCATAGATAAATGGAACTCACCCTGATAATGAATAAAATGCAAGTAATGCATTTATTTCATAAGTCTTCTATTGAGTACTTTTAAGAATTTCAGCCAACATGCACCTTGAAATTTAATCTCAATTACTAGTATTTCATCTTCCACTAAGCTAGAAATGCCTAATAAACGAAGCTATGAGAACCTCATAATCAATAATAATTAGTAGTTCTACATTATCAATGATCATAAACTTATTCGTATAGAAACCTTATCCTAGTGATACTTTCCAGTTATATGTATTATGTAATGCTTTAGGTTAATATGCCAAAGACTAGACAAAAGGATCGTGCATTATTGAATTAAAATGCCACCTCAGGTGGAAAGTGGTCTACACCTACACAACTTGAAAGAATGAAAACAAGTTCGGTTTTTAAGTAATCAATCTGTTTCAATCAGCAGAAGTTGAAAACATCCAGTACAAATAGCAATAAACTCCATTAAGAAGCGAACAAGTTTCCTGATTCAGTTAGCTCAAACATAAAAAACATCTGCCAGGAACAACTAAGTACATGTAAATATATCCATCTACAACAAATACTTGAATCCCATAAGGATATCACAAAATGCGTACTCAAGTAAGTTCACTAAAGAGACAACTTAAAGTCTCCAGGCAACAGAAACCAAGCTTAAATACTTTCCTGCATAAGAACCTAATTGACCCAGCAGATGCCGTATGGCGTGACCTTTTCTATCTAGTACATTGAGAATGAAAATATTACACGAATCACACATAATATATTTTTCTATGATGAAAAGAGGAAAAGGAAAACCGATGAAGCATTCCAGTGAATAAATTTCATCTTTATCGACTTTGCATAGAGCAGGAGCTTCAAAACAACATTCAATATATCACGATCAAGCTTACAAGCCCATAGAAAAATCCCAATAAAGGATAAACCATTACAAGAACACTATCATCAGACATTAAGTATACAGAAATGTTCCAATGGCTTACAGGCAGGCCTGCACTGGTGAAAGCCACGGCCATCGGGTCGGACCCAATCTTCATTGAAAATAGGAGCCTTGGTTTTCTGGGTGGTCGGAGACGGCGAGTAGGTCGTCGAAGTCGTTGCATCTTTCCCGACCATTCCCAATGACGAACCTTCTCAGATGCTTAAAGAAGCGAAAACTAAGACCGGCACACAGTGAGCCCTGCTTAGAACGACGCAAATACAAACTAACCAAATCAATGCATTTTTTTTTCCAATTAAGAAAAAGTTTGACTGTCGATTTTTAATTTATTCAAAACCAAACACAAAATGATAAAAGTGAAAATAAAATCTAAAAGAAAACATTAATCTGTTTGAAACTCAATTGAAAATTCAGCCCAGTCGGTTGTGGCTTCCTGAGTCATATTTAAGCACAATCATATACGAGTATATAATTAAATTCTACATGCTATTTATATATTCATTTCTCTATTTTCTTATAGTATTATCCGGTAATTGGTTTGGGGTTCATGTTGTCCCTCCAGACACCAATATCTTTATTGAGATTTAAATTTGAGGCCAAGGTCTCTAGCGATGTCTGACAGTACTAGACCAACTCTATATTAGTTATATCCATATCTATATAAATGTATGTAATATAGAGTTTAGGCCTAAAATGGTTTACATCCTAACCAGGGACGGACCTTGGGAGAAATATTTGGGGGGCCAAATGTATACTTATTAACTAATTAAAAATTTTATGATTACATAACATTTTTAAAATATTCAGATTTATAATAAAAGTATTTTAACAATTCTAATTCTAATTCTAATTCTAATGTATATGTTAACCTCTTTCATATTAAAATGCAGAAGTTCATTGTATAAAAAAATGCAGAAGTTCAATAGTTCAATATGTTCAATGACAATTGACAAGAGAAGATGTCATCATCAAACACAGATACAATTATGCAAAGTTTGCACAGAAGCGACAAAATTATCATTACAAAAAATACTGGGCTACAAAGTTCATTGACGAATGTTTCTACAGTGGAAGCTTCCTCTATCTCACAATTCTATACTCCTCGTCTCCTCCAATACTGGGCTACAAAAAATATCATTACAGCTAGAGGTGTATATGCTGGTTCTTGTTCAACTGTACACCATAAAAGATAGACCCCCCTCGGCGGCCCCTCCCCTGTACATACAACGATAAACAGAAACGCCTTGTGCACCCCTAAAAAAACTAAAATTATCTACTCTCAACAGTCTGAACAGAAATTACAAAAAGCTGAAGAAATCTCTACCGATTGAACAAAAATTATGTACTTTCAACAGTCTGAAGAAAGATTAGAGACACCCAAACAAAAAAAAAAACCTGGACGATGAAATCTCTGCCACGATATGATGGGACGATAAGACCCACCCTCTGAACGATCAAAGACCTGGACACTGGAATCTAGCAGATTAGGGAGAGTGAGTGTGTGAAACTGAGATATTTTGGACGGAAGATTGTGAAAGGCAGTGAGAGACAACGCGCAATGGCCATTAGGTTAATAACAAGTTTGGGGCCTTGTTTATATTAATTTTTTTATAAAAACTAAATTCTGAACCTTTTTTTGGGGCCCTTGTATCTTCAAAGGTCCGTCAGTGATCCTAACAAGAGCAATAATTAACAACAAAGAACTATAAAAGAATATATATATGACCACCAAGCAAGATCAATTGGTTGGGGTTGTTAAATTAAAGCTCAAGTTCGAGTTAAGCAGTTGTTTGGTGGTAGAGCTTTCCTTGTGGTGTCAACTAAACGATCTGGATTAGTCTGGACCCTCGATAAATCTCAAGTTAGGAGGTAGATCAGAAATCCGAGGCTCATGCAAAAAAAAGAAAAATACATATGAGAAGAGGAAGGTAGGGAAAAAAAGTATGACAAGAGGGAAATTAAATTAAGCGATGTATATAATATTGACGGTTCTTAAAGCTTTTTATTTGAAAAGATGTAATCAATCGTATAAAATTCGATTATATAAATTTTAAATTAAATAAGTTTAGTAATTCTAGTGATTTAGGAAAAATTATATGATATAATCAAATTTTAGGATTTTACCTTTATTTATTAAAAACAATTATCTTTTTTTAAATTTCAATAATAGTTTTAGCCCTTAAAATTTATTTAATATGTCATTAATATCAATTAATGTATTGGTAAGTTACATTATATTATTTGATAACGTTTAAAAAGGGATAGATACCAACATGTTACTAGCAGGATCAAATCCACGATTTAAAGGGAGCATTGATAATTGAATATTATTTCATTTATTTGTATCTCTTGGTTAATAATTTAGGAATGTTTAATAGATAAATAATGAGTTTTATTACTTAATTGAGCTTTAGGCTTTTAATTAGATTAAATTTGTTTTTGGTAATAAAATTCTAGATTTATAGTGTTTCACTATTTTTGCCATAACTTTTGATCTAGATATCAGATTAGCCTCATTTTTCTTTTGTTTTTTAGATGATTTAGAGAGCTACAATTCTTATGAAGACTCGGAAGGCTGATTCAGACAGGAAGATGAACGAAATTGGAGCTAAAGACAGATGCATTTTTCTGGATTTTTATTTTACCCAAATTTTGTAATAAAAGACCAATTTTTAGAGATTTCCTATTTTTTTAGAGGTTTCCTATTGATGAGAGGTTTCCTATTTGTTAGAGATTTCCTATTTTTTAGAGATTTCCTATTTATTAGAGGTTTCCTATTATTAGGGGTTTCATATTTTTAGTCATCTTTCTTATATAAGGAATATTAGATGGTGGCTACAAACATATTCTCAATTAGGCTTAATGGGACTTTTGGATTAAATTAGAAGCTTATTATTTTATCTGAATTGTTCATCATGTTCATGTTCTTCTTCATCTTTTCTTCTTAGTTTTGCCTAGCCATGTTTGGCTAAGCTTCTGTGGTTAACCCATGGATTGAGGATTCTACGAATCCGAGAGAACCTGCGCTTCAATCGGTAATGTAATTCGTTTCTGTTTATTTTAATCGGATCCGATTATGATTGCGGAATGGGTATTAGATTTAATACCCAGATTGATATCCTAAGGACATAGGTCGGATCAGGTTACAAAGAGCGTTGTGTGATCGCACAGCGAGCTCGCCATGAGTTCGATCAAATGTTAGGCGATCGTCTAGTCGAGGGAGTTTCTGGATAAACGCAGAGATTTTGGTTTGTCCAGAATCAATCACGAGTTCGATTATTATGTTTTTGTCTGATGAAGGTTATGGAATCTCAATTCTGGGTTAATCGTTTTTTATCTGGTTAATCTCGTTTTCTTATATTTTGTCCTAGCTTTGCTTCATTTTAATTACCTTGAAAAACTCCCCCATTCTGGTTACTGTGTTACTTGTTTACGGTTGATTTTGGACCCATTGTGAATTCCTTGAGAGAAACGATCCAAGTTTCCTATACTACAAATCTTTGAATCCTGGTTATTTTATGAGGGCTCGGCAACTCTCATCAAGCATCCATATTTGTTAAGAAAAGATTATTCTTAATTTTTTTTTTTGTTTTACTTTTCTTTGGCGCTCACCATTGAAATGTATCATAGGTAATTAAATCCGAACCGGACTAGTCAATTCGGCCTACAACCGATGAATCGGTGATAAACCGGTCCGGGCATCAATCCAGGGCCCCTTTTAAAAAAAGTTGCTTTTTTATTTTATTTTTTTAGAAATTTATATTAATAAATTTTTTTTTTTTAGAATTTCATATTAATAACCTTAAAATTTTCACTTTATCACTGGTTTAGTCCCAGGCTAACTCTAGTCTGACCTCGACACTTAATTTTTGACGATCCCTTAATTCAATACCTAACTGGTGTAGGGCGGTTCAGTTTAATAACCTTGAATGTATCATATGATATGATATGACAAAAAAGTTGAGAATTACGTTCCTATTTTCTGATTTGGATATGTAGTATCCTCCCACCACCTGAATCTCATTTCTTCCATCAAAACAAATAAATTTATCATTTCAATATACAAGTTCGGAAGTTCCTATGATCAAATCAAAACATAAACCTTTAAGTGAGCTTGTATGAGAATCTCGTCCGATTCCTCTCCAAATAAAGCAGAATCGGAATCTCCTATGCTTATTCTGTACAAGACAAGAAAACCATGAAAATATTCCTGTGCTTCCCTAACAGCACACACCTCTATGTCAATGTGCTTTCCTTCTTTCAAAAGCAGTGGAAAATTCAGATGAACAATATCTTAAAAGTCAAAACCAAGTTGCTTTCTCTGTGATATCCCATTGTAAGGTGTGAGTTTTCAAGGAGAACTGCTGTTTGTCAGGCAAAATGATTCGAACCGAGGCTCGGTTAGGTCCACGGTTTCATCATCTGATCCAGGCCAACCCTCTTTTTTAGAAGTCAAGAGGATCAACCTCTCCATATACTCAGATGAAACTGTTTCTACCTCTTCATTTTTGTTCCCAACAATCATATTGTGGTTTACACCTAATGGCAATGAACTTTGATCTGAAGATTCACTAGATGGAACTTGCATTTGTTTCTCTGCATCCTGAGATTCCTGTGCGTTTGCACATGTCCAAAAAGACGAATGGTAAGTTCAGGAGAAATGAAGATGAAGATCAAACACTAAGAAGCAAGAAATGAAGATGAAGACAAAATGAGTTTACCTGAAAAAGGCTCACTATGTTGATTCTCCTCCTAGATTTATCTGGTGATATTGTTGAAAGAATTTGAACAGCTTCGCTCATGGTTGGCCTAGCATCAGGATCCAACAGCAGACACTCCTTTGCCAAATATGCCATTATCTGCGCCTCTTCGTCGGGGAAGTTTCCATTCAAAAGTGGATCGACCAACTCTGTTCTTACTCGCTTGCCGTCTTGCAACCGAGGTGTAGCCTATAACAGAACAAAAGTAGACCGCAAATATCAGAAGCGGCAAAAGAATGCAGAATGCAAGATGATTGGTTAAAACAGAAGTTTAAACTCCAATGAATTTAGCATAGGCAAAGAGTTGGGATGGAAGATCTCCTCAACATGAAAAATGAAACATTCAATATTAATTTGGTAAGTATGATGCACAATACCCAAATGACTAGGCTTTCTTCTTTGCCTGTGGATTTATGAATCGGTTGCCGACCACTCACTATCTCAAGAAGAACCACACCAAAACTGAAGACATCAGACTTGGGAGAGGCTCTTCCAAATATTGCATACTCAGGGGCAAAATAGCCAAACGTCCCCTGCATTCTTGCTGGAGAATTTGAACAGCTTGGGGGTTCATCTACTCTCAAGTTTTTAGCCATGCCAAGGTCAGTTATCTGCAAGTTGATATATAGCCAAAAGATTATAAAAGGAGGCTTTTTTTAATTGCATCATGAATAACACCTATGGCTGACTGATTTGATTCCATATTTCTCAAGAAACAAAAGACCTGGGAAGATTTTCATAAGAAACTTGATATGTGCAGAATTGGATAATATTTTCTTTTTAAAAAAGTAACACTGCTAGGGGAGCAACTCCCCTATAGAACAGAATTTAAGAAATAAGGCATACTATTCAAACTTGTAAATAGTGAAAATTGCTACAATTGATGATGATCTAAGGTCCATACTTTTGCCTGCCAATTTTCATCCAGAAGAATATTAGTTGATTTGACATCCCTGTGCAGAATTCTTGGAGCAGCCGCCTCATGGAGATATTCCAAGCCTCTTGCAGTTCCTATTGCAATTGTAACCCGAGTAGCCCAATCCATAATTTCTCCAGAAACTCCATCCAAACAGTCCCTCAAATTGCCATTTGCCATGTACTCAAATACTAGTAGCCTTTCAACATGTTTCCCTTTTAGTTCTGAACAGTATCCAAGTAAAGGCACAAGATGGCAATGATGGAGTCTAGATAATAGTTCAATCTGCAACAACGACCAAATTGCTAACAGTTCATCATTTATCTAGATAAGAATTACAACATAGTATGATCAACCAAAGGCAAAGAGTACTAATATAACAATATTAACTAGAACAAACCTCAGTCAAAAATACAGAGTCCGCTTCAGGCCCTCCATGAGATTTTAGTCGCTTAATTGCCACATTACTACCACCTTTCAGCTGACCACGATATACATAGCTACTTCCACCTAGTCCAATAAGATTAGAAGCTGAAAAGTTTTCAGTTGCATTTTCCAATTCAGCAAAAGAAAACTGAATAATTCTGCCTTGAAAAGTCTCTATTCTGCCCCCAAACAAGAAAGAAGCCTTCTTAAAGCACCCTACATGAAGAAACAGAAAATGGTCATTAAGAACTAAATGACAATGGCATGTTAAAAGAGGAACTCACAGAAGGTTAAGACTGAATTAAGAAAATGGCATAAACTAACCTGTAATATTATTAATGGGAGAATTTATGGCAATTTTTGTTTCTATCACTGATGAAGTCCTGTTACTAATTAAGTTGGTGGCACTATTGCAACTTGTTTCCTTATCTGAAGAGAATACTGGCGGTTGAATTGGACATCGTTCCTTCCAGCAGACATAGCATGTGAAAGAGGCAAACAATGCAATAGTTGTACATACAACGCATACTAACAAAATGATTATTATAATCCTGCTGGATATGTGTTTCTCTGAACCTTGTAACATGTTGAGAGATCCTACGAAGCATTCAAAACAACATAAGCTTCATTTCTAAAAGAGACATACAATTGACTTTCATTTCATCAAAACAAAAGATGATACATTATCACCCCTTGGACTAATAAAATGAAAGTTGAAACGAAAGGGAAAGAGGAGAAGAGAAAAAAGCTATAGATGTGATGTTTTCCAGTAAGAATAAACGGTCTGTTATAAAGAAAAAGGAAGAGAGAGAGAGAGAGAGAGAGAGTATACCCCAGGTGCAGTTGCAGGCAGTAAAGCAATTAGGACTATGGCCATCTTCTGCCACTTTAGGAAACCCATTGGGATCACATATGCATGTCCATATAGATTCACTCTCTTTCGCATCTACAGTGACGATAAAGAAGTTACTGGACAGTATTCACTATTCAGGCCCGGAACATAGTATCCTTTAATTACCTATAATGGATAACATATCATGCATTCCTACAGAAAGAATGTTGGTTACTAAGAATGGAGACCGCTCTTTGCCATATCTTGCATTCTTACTGAAGCATACCTGAGCGACAATTGCAGGACGAAGAACAGTTGGCAAGAGAATCCTGGTTCCCTTGGAAAGAACATCTACATTCCCACTTGCTATGGCTAGAAGTATCAGCTTGTTGATCTGCCAGGAACAATTCTGAGTGAGAAAAAGATTTGATTTTACACTTCATTGAGGAGAAATGTGTGCATTGTACATAAATCCTCTAAATACTTCAGAAACAACATCGCCTACTCAGAACTAGAATACAAGGTAACTTATTTGCTACCATTAGATGGCCGAATTCCAAAACATAGAATGAATTGTGACACTAACCACATAGTGTGCATCGAAGCAAGATCAAGCAAATTACAAAAGAGATAACAACTTCAAGCTGGGGCTTCATTTATTCCAATCCATACACTGAAACGGCTGATAAAATTACTGTTAAGTTGCCATTATGAATCTAATTCGCCGGTGAAGAGATCGCGATTGAACAGGACGATGTGACTTCAACTGGTGTACCTTTACGAAAGAGGATTTACCCTTCAAATTCCCTGGGTTAGATCAAAATCGGTGAAAATGTAGAAGCTAAGTTAGCGATAGGAATTAAGTAAAAACGGGAAAAAAACAGGTTTCATTTTCACTTGTTCTACCCTGCAGAGAGAGAATGCTGATCATTTCATTTTTAACGAAAGGGTTCTCTTCTCTAACTCGAATCTAGGGGTCCCATCAATGCATACAAGGTAAAGAAAGTAGGAAAGAATAAATTCATGGTTGGCCAACGAACACTCGAATTAACTTTATTCCGCCTTCATACAGAAGATGCATATGTACAAGTAGGGAGTACGTCGACTCGATAGTATCAGTTTCAACAAAAAAGTAAGTTCAGTTAATAGCTATCTACGGTGAAGGATAGCTGGCTCATGTAAATTCACAACTAAATTTCATAAATGTTCGATTGAAGGAGAACCCACATACCGATTATATTGTTACCATTGTGTATGACAATAAATACAGTTAGTAAGCTGATGGCAAGAATCGTGCACCAATCAGTTACCTGAAAAGAATCCGGAGTAACTGTGAATGATACCACAGTTTGCACTCGAAATTCTTTTCCTAATGAGAGCTAAATAATTTTTGTCCGGAAGTAAGAAAAAGCTAGAAAAAGTTCTTTGGCAGAACCTGCATAAACAGGATAACGAGCATGAAACAGCAAAACAATGAACTTTTTGCAAACAAAGACTGATACAGTGAGCCGAGTCTCTATTCTTTTTTTTCCTTTCTCACTGTTCGAGACTTAACGAAGTTGGCTGAGCTGAAAGTATTCCGACGAAA
This sequence comes from Acacia pycnantha, assembly GCA_025563575.1. Classification (NCBI taxonomy): domain Eukaryota; kingdom Viridiplantae; phylum Streptophyta; class Magnoliopsida; order Fabales; family Fabaceae; genus Acacia; species Acacia pycnantha. The sequence continues at coordinate 354,320 of JAMWYP010000338.1, read as the reverse complement.
GTGATTTGACTAAAGGGAACTTATTCTCACCAAGCCAACGGAAACATATGACCCAGCTTTAGTATCATGATAAACCAAGACAGTGAACCGATCACAATTTCCAAGGCCAAGACTAGGCTGACAAATGACAGAGCTAGGAGGATAAGAAACAATGGTTTTTATAAAGTGACGCACAAAGAGGAAATGAGACTTTGAGAAGAATCATCTACTACCTTGCCGACAGTGACAAGTTCCCTAACTGAAAAGGACCATTAGCCGTCTACTGCTCAGCCGAAACCAGCTTAACTAGTCACTCTTGTCTGGGTTCATACCTTAAAAAAGGAATGATTGAATTGGATAATAACAAAAAGAAAATCTTTTTACCATATATAGTGAACTATATAATACTAGTTTTCGTCTTTTTTTAAGAGCTTTGTCATTTATTTGGGAGAAAGTATGATAAGGAAAATAAAATATAAATACAGGAATGCTTCCTCTTCGGGAGATGTTTATAACGGCTGTATGTAACTTTACTTCCAAGTTCCAAAGACATAGCTATGATTGAAAGTCAGTCAATAAGGTGGTGACCTATAAAGTTGAAGACTGAAGTGGTATTATTAAAGATCAATCAGAGGTTGATCTAATTGGATCCGTTTTCTTTTTTTGGAACCAAAAAGTGAAAAACTGTATAGCCAGTTTCATGGTCAAAAACGTGATAGCAAGTAGGAGTAGTATTAAAATTAATATTATATAATTATTAATTTAAACAAACATGCTTACCAGTTTTAACAAAAATATTTTAAAATATTATTCATTACAATGTTCAAATTAATATATACATGTAATAATAATATTATATAGGCACCCTTAAAGAAGCTGAAAGAAGATTTAACACGCATCAATTCAAATTGGTGGGTCTTACTTTCCTTTCAAATTAATAGTGGTAGAAACATGAACATCTACTTGTTTTATTAAAAAAAAGAGATGAATAAAAGATAGAATTGAACAAAAATAAGAGTAATAAAAATTATATATCTAATTATATGGGAAAAATAATCTATTGTATATCGTATTTAGTTATTTACCTATAACTTTAATAAAATCGAATAGAAAAATTATCTCTCACTTTTTCCTTTTGAACAATATGAAGAACAATTCATTTATGTTCTCTTTTTTTCTTATTGGTTATATTTTATTTTCCTCCCATACTTGTTCTCTTTATCATATTTCTTATTAAAAAAAACATAGACTCGTAATTTGTATAATGACTGCAGACGAGTTAAATAAAAAGAAGATTGGGAAATAATATCATGAAAAAAAGACATTTGTGGTCATTCTGAAGTTTTAATTACACTTAGATAATAACAATTAAAGGGTCTCATTTTCCTCAAGTTAGATTGCCGACGACGACGACGACGACACCGCTCTCTGTGGATTGTGGGGTCAGCGGCTGATTAGGATTAAAGTATAGGCCCAAGCTTAATTAGACAGAGAGAATCAAAACGGTTGACTCCGGTTTTGTCAGAGAATTCATATTTATAAATCAAAAGTAAAACGCAATCATTTTTTCTAGAAATACTAATTACCCGCTAAAGAAAGCTGCAACTAAAGTAGAAAAGCAATTAGGTGAAGATGCTTATTGCAGGGCTGGGACGCAACAAGAATGCCATTATTTCATAAGAAGTAGGGTTTTGAGCTGGAGAGAAGAGGAATTAACAAAGTAAGATATATATATATATATATATATAGAGAGAGAGAGAGAGTACCTCTGATGATCAGCATTTGTTGGGCTCCAGAAACCGAATAATTTCAAGTATTACCATCGGTAATGATCGGCAGAAACGAACGACATCAAGAGAAAATGCGGCAATTACAATTATGAAATGGAAAAGTGAGAAATGAATACAGTTACAGTGAGAAGCGGGCAAGAAAAATAGAATTTGGGATTCATGGGAGAGGGGAAGGGAAAGAAGAAGGTACTTACATTACATATGGAGCGTTGTTGAAGAGTGAAGCAGTGGACGCAGAGCCACTGAGGCGGTCCCTCCCTCTGAGATGAGATGATGTATTATTCGGTGGAAGATCACGTGACAGGCGTTGCCCCTGACGAGGCCCCCACCGTCTTCTTTCTCACTTCCCCTGTTTCTTTTTCTCCCCCTCTGAAGCCTCATTTTTTACCGGAGGGCAATCCATGAAATTACGTGTAAAGAATACAGATTATTATGATTTAAATATTAAAAAGTTTTAATTAACATTATTACGAGTAAAAAAATTAAGGATAACTCTCATTGTTTGAGAAAAGCATAACTGTAACAACTTTTATTAAATATCGTGTCCAGTTAAAGTACATTTCTCTAAATTTTACTGGACTAAGGCAGTCAATGCCGTAGTATGACACAACGGCACCAATATTGTCAAGATTTGCTACGCCATTGAGTGTCATCTTACCAGAATTCGATGAGTGGCGCCACGTGTCCTGACAGCATTGGTGCCGTCAAGGTGTGCGACGGCACTAGTGCCTTTATACCTAGCCTCTTTCCCCTCTGTACCTAGTCTCATTTTGTTAAAATCCCTCTCTAAAATTATCTCTCTCACTCTATTCACAATTGCTCTGCCTTCTCTCTATATGGTTCAAATTCTCTCTCTTACTCTTGACTTCATCGAAGGCGGTGTGCAAGTTACATTTATTTTTTTGTTATGTTTATGGTTTAATAATTTAATTTAACTTTTAATTATATACATTTATTTATTATAGATGCTTAATAAATGTATAACTTTAGGATAGATGCTTAATTACTTACAAATTATTAATAATTATAAATATATATATTTATAATTATTAATAATTTGTAAGTAATTAAGCATCTATCCTAAAGTTATACATTTATTAAGCATCTTAATAATTCGAATTAATAATTTAGGGAATTAAAATATTTAAAATTTATTATAAACATTAGGTACAAGACTAATTAGTAAGTTAATTAATTAGTGAATTATTTATTTATTTTGTATGTTAAATATAAACCTTAAGATAGATGACTAATTATTTAATATTTTGTAAATTAATAATTTGATATATGAATTGTAAAATATTATTAGTTAAATTTAATTAAAGAAATATGTGAGAATAATAATTAGTGAATAGAGAAGCTTGATTAAAAAAGATTTTGTGAAATATGTTGTATATTATTATTTATAGTACCCTAAGATAGATAAGATAAGCTTGAATAGAGAATAATAATTAATTTATGGCCTCAAAAATAATTTCAGAATCAATTTGTTTGTGATCTTGGGAGGGAATTTTGCTCACATAACTATGATTTCCAACCCATTTACTTATACCACCCAAGTGTTGCTATTCTTCGGTTTAATTGCTCTTACTATCCAATCGCAACCTTGTTCATGATTCCAACATTTCATTGACAACTTGGTTGTAGTATTTTCAACCACTACAACTTATTGATGTTCTTTCATGCAATAATGTTTTTATTGCGGCTTGCACATCATTCTTGGACCCAAACTCTTGTTTCAAATATAATCCATCTCCTCTTGCCTATAGACCCCGACCCAAGCCTTCAACATCCAAGATATCCTCATGCGGGTAATCTTCATCAACAGCCTCATAATGTGGAATCTCATTCCAAAAATGTGTAATATCTGCATATTCACGCATAATACAATTTTATGCGAAAACATGTGATAAGTGCATATTTTATAATTAAATAAGTATCAATTCTGAGATATATATTGGATTAAATTTATTACTATTGTATGCTTATTTAATTATCTTTTATATACTTTTCCATCATTGAGTCAAACTTAGGATCAAAGAATCAATTGACATAAAATCTACTTATTTCCTATTATATTTTGCAGGAAATATTAGTTGATTTGGAAAGAAGTAGAAAAATCAATTAAGAGGATATGCGATCACCAATCTCGTGGTCCCAAGAAAGAAAAATAGAAACAAAATCAATTGCGTAATCTGGTGGAGTAAATTACAAGATATGAGATATCTTTTTAATAAGAAAAAGAGAATCAATGACCCACGGTCTAAGTTATATGTAGGCTATATATATGAAGAGAGGAAAGAAGAAGAAGAGGACGAGATTTATGAAGAAAGAAAGAAGGACGCAAGAACAATTCGATTTTCATCTCTTTTCTTTTATTTTGTCAACCTAGCCATGCTTGGCTAGTCTTCTTTAGTAGTTAGAGCAAGGATGAACCCTATGCGAATTTGAGTATTTGTTTGAATTCTACCGAACGTTATTTACCATGATTGAATGAATTATCTTTGCTTAAAGCTTTCTTAAAGATTGATCACCTTTTAGATTGTTCATAGGTTGGTGTATGACAATAGAGATGTTGGTGCATTTAACTAGAACCGTTAATTCATCGTAGAGTTGCATGACCTAGACATAGGCTTACGAGTTTATGCTATCTCATAATTTGGTTTATATAATCTTTCCAAACAATACTAAGACATTAGGTTGTTTTCAAAGATAACGGACTAAGGTAGCGTCAAGACATTGAGACTTAGTCTAATTTTAGAGAATTGATCGTCAATCATGGGAATAATAATCAATTAGGGATTTAATTCAAATACTTAGAAGAACATAGGGGATTCTATGCCCTAGCCGCATTTTCTCTATCAATTTTCTTTTCTTTTAATTAAATTCAATCTAGTTTTCTCAACTTAAACGAAATTGTGAAATTAATGCCTAACTAAAGTTTGTGATACTAAGTCCTCGTGGGAACGATACTTTTCTTATCACTTTATTACTTGATACTACCCGTATACTTGCGAGTTATAGGCTTTAAAGTTTTGCCTTATCAATATGGTAACTAATAAAAAGTAAAATATATAATAATACAACTCCGTAACTAACCCGATGATTGTAACATACCAGCTCACTTGTGACATGACATTACCATGATATTCGTCATCCGCATCACTATCATTCTGATCATGGTCATTAGCCAATAAAGTGTCTTCATCTTCTTCCTCTTGCTCCTCCTCATTGTTAGTTTCATCTACCATATAGTCGCTTTCTTCTCCATGTGCAACGGTTGATTGTTTTACGAGATGTACAGAATGAGCCATATAATGTGACCGATTACTAAGGTGGAGTCCATGAATCGTATAGATACATCCTCCTCTGACGTCTCAATATCCACATATAACTCAACAAATTGGAACGTAGGGTTTTCGTCGAATGTTTGAACAAAAACATCTACATCCTCATCATCGGATATCTCAAAACCCGCATATTTTTCGTGTTCCACAAGGAACTCTACCCGTCACTGAAGATATTACCTGATTTTGTTGCAACTTCAACTTTTGACAGATCTTTTCATTTAAATCTTCAGTGGACATGCCTCGAACAATATACATTGCTCTTTTTTCACCTTCAAAGCTCAATCCATTTGCACCGATATGTTTAGAACCATTATAATATGCAAATGAATGAATTTGATTCATTTTTGCTTATGTTATATTATGAAAAAAAAGAAGAACAAATTACGTATAAAACAAATAACAACACAAATTGCAACCGAAGCGAAGAAGAAACACAATGTATATATGAAATTAAAAAAAGAAATGAAGAAACAGAATGTGATCATAACACATAGTCAGGAAATAGATATGGGATGAACAAAAGAAACATAAAAAATACAATGTGATGAAACACTGAAGAAAAAAATCGTAAAGCTGAACAATACAGAAATGTAATATATATAGAGAATTATAATTGTTGTTAGGTAAGATGAACGGTAGATAAAAGGGTAGGTAGAGTAGTGCTATCACAAGGTTAGACGGCACTAGTGCTGTTACACACGAGTGCCGTCAGCACACGTGGCGCCACTCATCGAATCTTATTGATTATAAGAGTATAACTATTAACTACAAGAGTATATATAACAATTAACCACTCATTTTACAAAAAAAATCATTGATTTGAGGTTTTGAAATTTAAATGGTAATTTATTATCTTTTTCTCCGTTTAAAAAAAAAAAAAACACCCTTCAATCTAAATCTTCATTGTATGCGTTTCCTCTGAAAATATTTGGAACCCCGGATGCAATTAGGACTCAAAAGCGGTAATAATCTCAACCTCCCATGAGCCCCTATCATAAGAAACTAACCAATTTTGAAAGTTTTGTGAATTGGCACGATAAGACGGGTGCACATTCCATACTTCTTCTTTATATGTTTTTTAAGTATTTGTCCTTCTAATTAGAGGGATGAGAGCAATTTTTTATTTCTTATATATATTTTATGTATTTGGATTAAATTATATGTTGTATCATGAATTTTTTTTACCCAGTATCAAATATTTTTCCTATAATACCACTATCCTGAAAATAAATTAATTTGAGATATTAGGTGTAAAAAAAATGTTAGGATATAACATAATATAATCTAAATAAATAAAATATAAAAAAATATATCCTCATCCCTCTAATTAGAGATAAACATCTAAGAAGAAGTATGTAAGGGAGAAGTATGGATTGTGAATTGATAAGGACCCTGTATCAGTAAACGAAAATGATTGTGCGTTGTTGGCAACATTTTTTTTTTATAAGAAAATTTTAGGAAAGGGCCATTTCACCCACAATCCAAGCAGGGCACTTGAGCCTCAATCCACAAGCGATACCTGACAGAAAGACACACGTGGCAACATGAATCCCTGCGCCCCGCAAAAGAATAGTCTTGCTTGACTCTTGAAGAACGAAATTTTCCATTTGAAAAAAAAAAACCCCTCATTGCTATAATTTTTCCAAGCGCCTGGCCAAAAACAAAAGTCCCACACAAAAGGGAGGAGTCCCGCGGTATATCCACAGTTGTAAACTCAACCATCTTCAAATCTAAACACCCTGGATACAATCCAACCTGGGACGAACTTTGGGTACAATTTTCAGGTTTATAATGTGTTTATTAGAGAAATAAATTGCAAACATTTAAACAACTTAAATCTTGTCCTTCCACCCCCATTTACATTTACAGTTATATACTGCCAAAATTAGGAATTTTATCCCCCTGAAACTCCCTACTTTCCCATTATACCCACCATGCCAAATTCACAAGGAAAAAACAAGTTAAAAGTAGAAACTTGAAGGGTCTTTCTTAGAAGGTGTATAGGCTGAGTAGAATTTTCCAAATGCTGTTTTCATTGTCACTGTCCTCGCTGCCGTTGGGGAAATGATTTAGCAAGGCGGAGAACACGACGAGGCTGAGGCTGAGGTTGAGGCTGTGGTGCCCCAAAAATCATGGTTTGGGAACGAGTCACCATGTCTACCATAGATGGTGTTTGATATGTTTGAACAAGACTAGTGCTGTCTGTAGAATCACCGCGTGTAGTTGCCCTTTGCCATGCATGGGAGCTCAATCCTGACAGAACATAAGCCCTCCCGGACTGCTCATAAACTCGTCGGTCAGCCATCCTCCCTTGCATCTCTTTTAGCTCCGCAGAAAGAGCAACAACTAACCGATCACCAGCTTGGGCAGATACAGTTTCAGCCAATGCCTTATGACAGCTCTCAAGGACAGAAACTGCAGTAGTCAAATCGCCACGTTCAGCTGCAACTCTGGCCTCAGCCATTGCCTCTGCCGCACGAAGCCTGTTTCGCTGCCTGTCTACTTCTATTGACACTACCAGTTCTCCAGCTACATCGGGTCTTTGGATTTTTACTTTGCTGCTTCCCTCCAAAGCCACCATCTCTTTTGTGAGTGGATCTCTATAAAGACCTCTGACGATCAATAATGACATCTCATCACAAGACTTGTCAATGGGAACACTGACTGTCACCAAAAAGTCTCTTTCTTCTTCAGCATACAAATCTCCTACATTAACCGTAGCCATCCTTGCATCAGCCGTTGTGCTGGTTTGGTAACTCCCTGCTTTCACTGAACCCAGTTTCAGAGCAGGGTGTACACACTCAACTTTCACCTGTAATTCCTGCACCACCACACTCAAGAGTCCTCCAATACACTGTGCAAATGCATCTTGAATTACATCCTCAGCTTCAATGAAAGAAAATGTACCCCCAGACATCTCAGAGATCGAGTGCATTGAAGTAGCATCATGATCAGCACCAAAACCAAATGCGTGCACCGGTATCTGCAAGCCCGCACCATTATTTCGACCAATGGAGTTTGGGAGGAGGGATGGATAGGTTGTTCCAGCATTGGGCCTGCTGCTGATTGTGTAAGTATCCTGACCATCAGACAGCAATATAATACTGCAAACCGGGTTCTTAAAATGGCGATCTGTAAATACCTTGGCACCTTTCCTCAGGCCATCAGCAATGTTTGTCCCACCACTTGAAATTAAGGAATTAACAGCCTGTAATGCCTGTTGTCGTCCAGTTTCAGTCATCCGATGAAGGGGAAAGATACGGCGGGCTGTGGAGGAGAAGGCAATGATAGATAGCCGATCTGATGGACCCAGGTTCTGTATGACAAAACCCATAGCTCGTTTAAGAAGTGCAAGCTTCGTACCTGACATGCTACCGCTTACATCAAGGACGGTGACAAGGTCAATTGGAGCACGGCAAGTTTGAGCTGAAGGTGATGATTTAGCATCGTTACTGACATTATTTTGTTTTCTCCTTGAATGAGGAGGAGCTTTGAGATGGATTAATACAGCAAATTCATCATGTGAGGCTAATTTTGGAACAGCTGAAACCTCAAGATATGTTGTAATCTCCATGGAATCTAATGAATCGTGATCAGCCTCATTTTCATCGTGGGTAATTGAAGTTTGTTGATCCAAATCCTCATCATCATCAAATATAGCTGGTTCAGCAACATTATAGAGTGATGTAATTTGCCTACTTGAATCCACTTGTTGGGAAGGAAGACGTCGTATGATTGTTGTCCACGAGTTATCTCTGGGCACTTGGTTGATACGAGGCATTCCATGGGAAACATTACAAACAGGACTTTCAAAAGGCACTTCTTTCCACTTTGCTCTGCAGACAGGGCAAACTTGATTACCATGTTTTACATTGGATGTGATACAGTGAAAATGGAAGGAGTGAGAGCATTCTGCAGTAAAATGGCATGGCCCTGCCCTGCTTTCATTGTGGTCAAGCATATTGCACATGTCCCCTGTAGATAAAGTAGAGGAGAACATCAACATGTCAACAAAGGAAAGCCATAGGCCATGGGCGCTAAAACCGAATCTAGGAATGTTTGGAGTAAATGACAATATATATATATATATATATATATATATATATATATATATATATATATAAACAATCATACAAAACTTAGGACTCTGATGCAGTTATATCAATAAATTATCTCAAACTTCGTACAGAATGGACAAACTCCATACCCTCAAACCAAGAAAGAGAAAAGGCATCTCGTTACTGCTTAAGAAGAAATGTTGCTCCAAAAAATGTGGTCTCTTGGCTTACGTTGGCATAAGTTTTACTAGCAATTAAACCTTAAATGCCAAACTTACTAATAATAGACTTAAAAGAAATAAACAACCACCCTACGTTAATATTCTAGCAATGTTAATAAAATTGAAATCTTCTCGTATAGTTTACCTTCATGGTTTTAAGACTATACTAGCTACAATATTAATCATCTCTAGCTACTTGAGCTGAAGCCTGATCACTAGGCACCAAATTCTAAGCATTTGTGCATGACACCATGAAAGAAAGATAAGGTGGTTTTATCAATCCCACTAAAGGCTCATAGAAGGGATACTACAAAAACTGGTCTAGATATTAAATAAGTTATTTCCAAGTACTGAGAAATCATAAGAGTCTGGAAGCCTAAATGATGAAAAATACCGGCTTGCAGAATTGGTTTATTTCCATTCAAATAGCATCCATGGTTGATACAATACAATATCATTCCTTTATCATGTCTGAAAAGAAATTATATAACTTTATGAAAGGACCCTATTCAGTTACAGACTTAAGCTAGGAATTTAGGAAGACAGAAAAACATCAGCAAAGGACCAACAAGCTTTTTAAGGGTTCCAGGTTGACTTTCCATTTTGAAGTAAGACTAGGATAGTTAGCTGTTTATTAGGGTGGCTTTTGGGGTATTGTGAAAGTACTTTTTGCTTATATTATCTGTTGAACGTTTTGGGGTGGGAGGCATGTTTTTTGAGTGAGTTTAGGAGAGGGAAACAGGACTTCAACGAGAGGTCCTGCATCTGTTTTGGCTGAGGGAGTTTATTGCTCCATCAGATTATTGTACTTGGGTTTTTTGCATCGCTGGTGTGTTGAATTAATCCAGCAAATCAGGATTATTTTGGGGCTGATCCCTAACAATTGGTATCAGAGCAGTAGACCTGGGAAAGAATGGCGGACGAGATTAGAGAGTTGAGGGAGTCGGTTACCAAACTGACTAAGAAGGTTGATGATCTTGCTGCCCTTTCAAGCCAAGTGACAGAGCTCAGTGAGGGCATGAAACTGATGAGGGAGATTCTGAAGAGAATGGACCAGAGTTCGAGCAAGGGAAACAATGACCACCAAGATGAAGAGAAGTCTCATTCAGAAGCAGAAAAGGACAGTAACGATAATGAGGAAACCAAAAGAGGGATGACAGAATTTAGAAAGCTGGAATTACCTGTTTTTGAAGGGGATGACCCCATCGGTTGGTTTTGCCGAGTGGAGAGGTACTTCCACATCAATGGAGTCCCCGATTCAGACCGGTTGGAGGCGGCTGTTGTTTGTCTCGAGGACCGCGCACTCCACTGGTACCAGTGGAAGGAGGCTCACCACCATCAGAAGTTGGCCGGAGTTCAAGCAAAAAGTCCTAGAGCGATTCCATACGTTTCAAAGAGGAGGAGAGTATAAGATCCTTTTCGAAAACAGACAGGAAGGATCAGTGATCGAGTACATAGAGGAGTTTGAACGACTTTCCTTCCCATTAAGGGATGCGACGGAGGAATGCTTGATGGGAGCCTTCCTATATGGGCTGAAACCGAGATTCAAGCTGAGTTGGAGCTGGCCGACGAAACCGATTTGGAGGGACTGCTGCGTATGGCAATTCGCGTGGAGGGGAAGAGAAGGTTGCTGGAAAAAGATAAAGGGATTCAGAGCATCAACCCACCAGGAAGTAATGGGTTTAAAAGATACCCGACCCACCACACCCCTCAAACTCGCCACCAATTATTTCGAGCCCATTAAACATACCAACCCGATGACCCTCCAACCCGTAACCGAACCTAAGCCATCCGAAACGAAAATAGGAAGCACTTGACACTCCCGTCCACGACGAGAAAATCAGGGTGGGGACACCAGGCTGTCGGGCACGCCGAAATGGCACGCCGCGAGAGCAAGGTCTATGTTTCAAATGTGGGGAGCGCTACAATCCAAGCACATGTGTCGAGAGAAACACTTGCAAGTCTTCCTAGTTGAATCGAGATCGAAAATAGAGAGCAAGCGGCGGAAACAGAGAGGGGGGCTGACGGCTTTACCAAAGTTGAAGAGGACACCATTCCCAAGCTTTTACCTTGAGGACAAGGTGAAGCTTTTAGGGGAAGGTAATGAAAGGACCCTATTCAGTTACCAGACTTAAGCTAGGAATTTAGGAAGACAGAAAAACATCAGCAAAGGACCAACAAGCTTTTTAAGGGTTCCAGGTTGACTTTCCATTTTGAAGTAAGACTAGGATAGTTAGCTGTTTATTAGGGTGGCTTTTGGGGTATTGTGAAAGTACTTTTTGCTTATATTATCTGTTGAACGTTTTGGGGTGGGAGGCATGTTTTTGAGTGAGTTTAGGAGAGGGAAACAGGACTTCAACGAGAGGTCCTGCATCTGTTTTGGCTGAGGGAGTTTATTGCTCCATCAGATTATTGTACTTGGGTTTTTGCATCGCTGGTGTGTTGAATTAATCCAGCAAATTAGGCTTATTTTGGGGCTGATCCCTAACACTTTACCAATAGTGGTTGGGTAGGGACCCAAATACCCTCAAGTAAAGGGTTTGAAGCTTGTAGTTCATGTTAGGAGAGCTACCCCAGTTAAGCTTAATAATACTTGATTTTTTTTTTTTTTTGGCCAGAAATAATAATACTTGAATTTGACCTAATAATATCAAATATCATATGATTCCACTGAATGAACCACTTATAAATATGTTTTGAAGGCATCAGAGATAAGAATACATTGTGGAATAAGATACCCTGGCAAAAAAATACGAAAGCATTAATATCCTAATGGACTGAAAAGCTTTAATTTCTTAATGTCTCAGCTGTCACAGTGCTCCATGATTTCAAATCAAATAATCGCATACTCTTCCCATTACTAAATCATATGATAAATGTTAATATAGAAGAAAGTGCATCCTTCCCGAAGTTGTTTTTAAATAGTACTATTTCGGACTGCATACTGACATATAAAGCTGGGATATAAACTTTTAATCTGGGATTTGACAGTAGTCCAAATGACCAATCCATGCCACACCTGATTCCAAGTTCTATTCCCTCCGAAAGTAAGTGAGAATTTGGACTATATTTTTTTTTTTTTTTGAAAAGCAAAGGCAAGCCGAAGCTTGAAGAGTTAAAGAAAGGACTAGACTAAGGGTCTAACCCTGAATACAACAAACTAGAAATAAACTAGTGACCGCAAGTCAGTTGGTCATTCAAGACCATATCCAGACATTCTCCAGGAATCATTGGAACTAGAATCACGTCTTCCTCAGTAGGGGCTTCATGGCCTCTCTTAGCCATGAAATCAGCACAAGAAATGTTGTCTCTAGGAGTGTAATGAATTTGGACTATATTCTTTTGAGTAATGAAAATAATAGTAAAATTCAGAAATGAGTAAAGTTGCCACATATTCCTTCATGTACGGGGATATTAATTTAAATATTTAAATTATAAACTAATCGCTCCATCAGTGTGCTAAATGAAAAGGAAGAAAAACAAGTTCTTTGTAAATTGGCGAATCTGAGCAACACGTCAATAAAGTACTCGTATAAATGCAAAGTATGCAAAGGTCACTATTAGACTAGTGTCCAACACTGAAACCTTCTGTCCCGATGCAGGTCCACTAATAAGATCAGTGCATGAAAAGATGAAATAGAATGCAACCCATCTTTAAGCACCGATACCTATCTAGACGCATATTTTACCTAAGCCAGACGAGTACCACACCAGCAAATTTACAACTCAGCAAGGGTAAGAGGTCAACGCTATTTTGGTCAAAAACAGTGAGGAAATCAAGGGAAATTTTATTACAACAAGCAAACGACTTTTTTTAAAAAAAAAAAGTACTAGGACAGATTGCAAATCCAACGTTGAAGCTTTCGAGAATTTTAACAAAAAAGAAAATGTCATCAAAAGAAGGGGAGATCAACGATTATTCATTTTCTCTAGGATTTCTTTTCTATTTATATTTTACGTCCTCGACAGTTGCAACTTTTTCTTTGTCTGAAGGTGGGGAATTTCAAAATTAATGGCATAGGGTTCTCAGTGCTGATAGAATGACATGGAAATTTACGAGAAAAGGAGGTATAGCATAGTATATGGAATATTTCTGTAGGCAGAGGAGAATAATGGTTTGAGCAAAATGAAGCTTTTTTTCGTAGTTGAGAATCGTTTTCACAATAGTCAGACATGTCACATTCTGATATGCCCACTAGTACAATACCCCCAACTCGAAAGCCAAAGCAAAAGCAAAAATTAACCATTGATTAGACCTGATATTGATGTTTATTAAAGAATGTAATTAACATTAATTAATTGTGATGTTTAGGTAGGCTTTCATAATTAATGCTTATGAGCCCATGAAAGAAAAAAATAACGAATGAGGCTCGGCCCGTATAGTCACAAGCCTCAATCGGAATCTACCCATAAGACTCAGTGGAAGCAAAAACAACAGCAAGGAGAAGGCGAAAAAATAGTGATGGACAATTTATGACTTTCTATGGAAAAGCAAAATCGGAAATGCTCACCTTAGGTGATTTGGATCCGGATTTAGTAAGCCGGAGAGCAGAGGAGGAAGTAGTCGGAGTGGTTGAGCGATAACCAGAGCTATCACCGGAAGGAGAAACATCAGACGGCGAGTACGAACCGATAAATCTTGCCGTAGAGTTTTGAGACGGCGAGGAATCATCTATATCTCTAGGAACATGAACACACAAATTCAATCCAAGAGCCAGCTTCAGTTTTCTCCATTTGCTTCCCATATTCTTCAAAGAATCTCGAGAATTAGATATTTAAGCAGTGACACTCAAAGCTTGCAATACTCACGGTTAAATGTATGAGTGATTCTGATGATATCGGAGTAATACAACCCAAGACGAAGCATGCTAAATAGGGTAAAGAAACTGTGAGAGATTGCATGAAATAAAAATCAGAAGAAGCAAAAGCAAAGAGACGGAGCAAGACGAAAAACTGAAAAGAGGGAAAGTGAATTTGTTAAGCAGAAGGCTGGAACTCAGTAGCAAAATTGAAGTACTTCTTATATTATCATTAGCTTAATATTCTGACAACTCTGGGTCGGAACTGCCCCTGGTGTTGTTGTTTATTATCGTAAAAACCAGGGATAGTGGGATAGATAGGGAAAGCGCAGGCGCTGAAGTTTTATTATCCTCAACTACATTTTACGTTTGCTTGCATTTCATTATCATCCATTCAATAATTTCACATTTAATTTGTTTTTGCTTGCAGGCGCAATAATCATGAATGACCCACTCCATTTGACGTTGGGGCCCCATGTCTCCGTGAATTTGTACGATATTGCCCATCTACCAAATTTATTAAACTATTTAATATAATTAATAACATTGCTCTGTTTGTTTTCATAGAATGGAAATAAGTAATACCAACCACATTTAAATCCAGGAATTTCTTATTACTTAAGAATAAATTATTCATTAATAATATACTCTCTTTTCTTTATGATGTAATTTTCAAGTCTTGATTTGCCTTTTAATTTGTTAAAATAAAGGTAGGAGTATATCAACAACGTCAATAAAAGTTGAATTTATATTTGAATGTTCTGGGTGAACATTTAACAGGAAAATACTTCCACATAATAATAAAACTATCATGTAAATACTAAAATATTTACCGCTGTTTGTTGAGGTAGTAAAAGACTCACCTTAATTTAAAAAGAAAAAAGAACATAAGTTGGTATTTGAGAAGCAGACTTACCCCTCTAATCCTTGGGGAAACCTTGATTTGATAAAAATAATGATAAAAAGCTTTTTCCCCAACGAATACCAAAGCATATACTCCCTCCGGTTTTAATTATAAGACCTAGTTGATTTTTTTGGAGATATTAAGAAAGCTAATTAAATTACCGTAAAGTATTTTTATTTTAAAATTTTTCTTCAAATTAATTAATTTGACTAATAAACTAATATATAATCTAAAGATACACAACATATGAAATGATTAAGTAACTTATTTAGCTTTTTTAATCTCTCCAAAAAAAGTCAACTAGGTCTTATAATTAGGACCTGAGGTAGTATTAAAAAAACTAAAACATATTAAAAGAGTATCAAATTGCTGTTAAAAAAAATTAAAAGAGTATTAAATTGATTGGCAGTTGTATGATGTTTTTGTTTGGGATAGCAGTGAGAAAAATGACTTATAGTCAATCTGACTTATGAAAAGTCTTGTAAAATGTGATTTATGTTTGGATTGACATTAGCATGAGTAGCTTTTATGATTTAAACTTATAGTCAATCGAGATATTTTTAAGGTAATGACTCGTACTAAAAATATACTTCAGGATAAAGACTAGTACTGAAAAAATAGTTCATAATCTTGAAAAATGATTTTAGGATCTTGGAAAATTTATTTTTAGTACCGTCAATACCCTTAAATATTTTGGGTTAAGGAGCGAATTGGCCAACAAACTATTAGCCCGAGAGCGTCCAGCACAAACAACTATTAGGTGGCTCTTAAATACCAATAAACTTTTTAAAAAGTAAAATTAACACAAAAACGTTATAACGCCGTTACTACCCTAACAGACCTGAAATACCCCCATTCATCCGTTAGCTTCTTTCTTCATTCGCTTCGTCTTCCTCCTGTCTCACACTCTCACCAAATTCTTCAATCTTCGCCGCCGCCATTGCTGCCGTCTCCAACACCGTCCTTCTCCTCGCTCTGCCTCTCCAGAAATCCCTCCAATTCCCAGTCCACCACGACTCTTCCCCTCCAACTCTACGATCTTGGTGTTGGCGGCAAATTATTGCGGAACCAAGAAATAATAGCGGCTTTAGAAGAGAGCGATCGGTGTCGAAACCATAATGGGTGTTGATTGCATCGGCGCCATAGCAGTGCCATGGCCGAGGAGCACGATCGGTCGGCTTGTTGGGTTGGATCTTGGTGAAAGATTTGGATTTGGTGTGAAATCGGTCGGATCTTGCTTTGTGCGATGCGATGTGTCTTTTTCAATACAAAACTCTTCCCTTTCGTCTTCTTTTCCTCTGTCCTCCTTCTCCTCCGTGCTCGTCCTCCGCAAAACCGGACAAGCATCGCCACTCTCTCTTCCTTCCATGCTCTTATCTTCTCTAGCACCTCTACGTTCTGTGATTCTAGGTTTTTATTTTCCATCGAAAATGGGAATGGCTGTGAGTCCCAAATTCATGTCTTTGGCCGTCGACGACAGCCTAATCGATCGGATCGGAAGCTTATTGAGAGGCTCCTCAAAACCTCCTCCTATCAAGGTATGATAAAACAATCCTCTTATTTTCTTGATCGATGTTTCATTTTCTGGTTTTAATGAACCCCCAAAGATTTGTGTCAAGGTCCGTCCCTGTCTCAAGTAATTAACCTTCATATTCCCCTGTTTTTTTCCATTCAAACACATTGATTCACCATGCTTAAATCTTTGATCTTTAATGCTATTTCTGGAGAAGAAGAAGAATAAGAGGATTCGCCTTCGGAGATGACATTGAGTTGTGTGTTGTATGTGGAAGTTTATTTAGCAGGTAGTAACGGACGTTAGGATGAATTTAACGTTTTTGTGTTAATTTTGCTTTTTAAAAAGTTTGTTGGTAATTAAGAGCCACCTAATAGTTGTTTGTGTTGGGCGCTCCTAGCTTAATAGTTTGTTGGCCAATTCGCTCCTTAATCCAATATTTTTTTAGAATGGTACTAAAAATATGTTTCAGGATACTGAACAGTACTGAAAAAATACCTCATGATCTTGAACAATTATTTTAGGATATTGAAAAATTATTTTTAATACCAGTCAATACCCTAAAAAATATTATAAGGTATTGAATGATACTAAAAATATACTTCAAATACTGAAAAAATACCTCATGATCTTTAAAAATTATTTTTAATATCATTCAATACCTTTTAGGGTACTAAATGGTATTAAAAATATGCTTCAGAATACTGAACAGTACTAAAAAAATACTTATTGATCTTGGTCTATAAGTCCAATTGAAACAAAAGCTCCCCAGAATAACTTTTCAAATAAATTACTTTTAATCTATAAGTCCGATTGAAACAACTTTTCAACCAAATATGTATTTTTCTCTAAATCCGATTCAAACCGTACATATATTTGATTGGAGTCTCCAAAACCATACCCAACATGCACTAAATAACTTTAGATATATGCGGTAAACCAAAAAAAGCAAAAAAAAAAAAAAAAGCAAATCTTGATTAAAATATATGTGTGTGTGCGCTGTAAACATTGACAAATGACAACTTCAACCGCATTATTATTTATGATCGGCCATATGTTTTAAATAATATTATTCATACCAAAGGAATTATGAACCTGTCAGATGGGGCAAACTAAATTCGATCCTATGTCGATCAAAAAGACCCCTATAAAGCTGGCACATTTTATACTTAGAATTATAAATTTATTAAGTATTTATACCTTAATTAGAGGTATAAACATATTTTTTTAATTTTTTATATATTGTATATATTTATATTTAAATTATATGTTGATTTCTAAGATATTTTTACACCAATATCTGAAATTGATTAATTTTCATAATACTGGTGTTATAGACAAATGTAGAACTGAAAATTAATTAATTTGAGATACTATGTGCAAAAAAACATCTCAAAAAGCGGCATATAATTTAAATCTAAATAAATACAATATATAAAAAAATTTAAAAAATATGCTTATACCTCTAAATTAGAGGTATAAGCACCTAATAAATATATAATTCTCAGCATAGAATGTGGACTCCCCTATAAAAGATATCCTAATTGTAAAGTTTCAATCCAAATTAATCATTTACTTAGATATTTGATAATATGATGTAAAATGAATTAATAAAACATTCTGTAAGATCTTCTGCAAAATTAGTTAGATGTGAAAATGTCATTTCTTTTCATTCTCCTATTCTATCTCATTCTCACTTAGTTTGATTTAAAAAATATATATATGCTTTTGAAAAAAAATATAAATTTTCTTAATACTCAAGTAAAAATTATATTATTTTCCTAATTTAGTAAAATGACTTATCATCCCTTATAATGGCAGGAAGAAATGATAATTAGTAATTGATGTATGATTTGTTTTGAGACAAAAACAATTTATTTAAAGCCTATTCAATCTGTCCCTATATATATATAAGAGCTTTTTTTTAATAAGCTCGTCCCTAAATGTAAGATTTCTTTTAAGTTTATCTCAATAATAAATATGAGAAGAGAATATATATATATATTAAATTTTTCATATGACAAGAGCAGGCCGATTTAATATAAAATCACTCTTGAATTCAAACTCTCAAGATAAGATAAAGTATTATAATTATCAAGTAATAAAATTATTTAAAAAATGATTATATATGGTGGGCAGGGAAAATGGGCTTTGACTTTGTGAATAGTGAGATGGATATTTTTTTAGTCTTAGGGTATTCATTGTCGGTAACAATGACTAATCCCTTCACACCGTAGATTTTCCGAACGAGCTTTAGTGTTTGGCTATGAGACTCTTCCATACACATTATCATGGATCGAATTCTAACTAGATGCTTAAGAAACCTGGTTAAAATGCCAATTATACTAGATCACATGATTGTGACACAGATATTTTATTTTAGGATGAAGATGAATAGGAGAGTGATGCATGAAAGGGACCATAAACAGCTAAGGAGGATCGACTACAAGTCCTTTTCCTTATCCAAATTTACATACTGGCTCCTTCCCTCCATAGCCTCCTCTGCTTTTGTCCACTCACTTTATCTCCTCATTCTTCTCTCTACTTTTCTCCTAATGCAACAAAATTA
The DNA here is from genome assembly GCA_025563575.1 of Acacia pycnantha. Taxonomy (NCBI): domain Eukaryota; kingdom Viridiplantae; phylum Streptophyta; class Magnoliopsida; order Fabales; family Fabaceae; genus Acacia; species Acacia pycnantha. The sequence continues at coordinate 335,137 of JAMWYP010000338.1, read as the reverse complement.
TCTCTTCGATCTCCTTCACTCAATTATCAATACAAGAGCTAGCCACAACTAATAGTCAAGTCTACTATCAATAACAAATGTGTGTTAATCTTTTAAGCCATCCTTTTAATTAATCGGATTAGCCTGAACGAAAGTTCTCATATAATATGTATAAGTACTTTAGTAAAAAAATTATAAATTCAGGAGACAAAACAAACTCAAGTCTTATATTTAAGGCTAAAGTATATTTTATTTTAAAATGAAAAAAAGCATTTTTTTTAAAATGTTAGTTGAGATATTATCTTTATTATACATATATATAGTACGTACTTACGTAAATATTTAGATGTTTAGTCAACAAGTGTCATGACCAAAAGGCCTGATTAATTTTTATTTTTGGGAGGGGTTTATTTTCCCTAGCTAGAGATAAAATATAAACAAATTATTGGTTTCTTTGCCTTTTTTTTTTTGTTGACTTGCCCTAGAAAGTGTGTCAAATTTAGGGGTATTCGAAGGAAAAAGATATTAAAAGGCATGAACATTATTGGGATTCTTTATCAATGGTAGTTGTGTATATGAGAGAGGGAGAGAGAGAGAGTCATCTGCTTGTTGATGCTCTCTTGCTTTACTTCTCTAAAGTATGGAGATAGGGACCAGTTCCATCTTTTTAGAAAGGGACCTCCTCCATAGCTACATTTAAGGGCCCGTTTGGTAGTTTGAGAAAGGAAGGAAATGGAAAAGAAGAGGAAATTATGAGGGAACTTAAAGAAGTATTTTGTTTAGTAGACATGAGAATGAAAATGGAAGATGGTAATTTTAAATAAATAAAATATGAAATCTCTAAAATACCCCATATGCAAAAAAAAAAAAAAATAGAAAACCTATAATCTTGCCTTCCCTTTAGCATATTTTCCGTGTACTAAATGAGTCCTAAACTGTTAACTAAGGTGGTAGTGGTCTCTTCCTCGTAAAGAGAAGATTACAAATTTAAATTTTGGGAAGTGCACGTGAGAGACGAAATCTCTTTAATGTGCTCTCAACCTTGAAAGCAATTACTTGATCACTAGTCTCAAGCCTAGAATAATTTAGGAATACCCTTGTCAATTAAATAAAATCAAATCAAAGCTTCAATTTTTAAGGATGCAATTGCCTCCAATAAAAATGTACGGAAGGTATTTCATTCCTCAGAATTGATGTCTACATCATCATATAGAACGTATGAAATTAGAGATAAGGTTGGTAATATATTCAAGGGTTAAGGTGTAAAAATAGACATGTGCTTTTTTTCGAGGAGCGCCAGTAGCAAATGTTTTTTTTGGTGCAAAAGTATCTATGTGGTTACAAATTAGGTGCAAAAATAGCGTTTGGCCGTTAAATTTGACTTTTGACCGTTAAATTTGACTTTTTTTGATGGACGATGACGTTGCATTTCAAAGGTGCAAAAATAATTTTAGGATCTTGAAAAATATTTCGTATTGATCGGTACTAAAAGGATATAAAAATATTTCGGGTATTGATTGGTACTAAAAAGTATTTTTAGGATAGATTAGTACAAAAAAATATTTCATAATTTTGAAAAATTATTTTAGGATCTTGAAAAATATTTCGTATTGACCGGTACTAAAGGATATCGAAAAAAGCCACGTCATCGTCCAGTCGGCAAAAAGTCAAACTTAACGGTCAAAAGTCAAATTTAATGGCAAACGCTATTTTTGCACCTAATTTGTAACCACATAGTTACTTTGCACTGAAAAAGCATTTGCTTGGCGGCGCTCCTGAGAAAACTCATGTCTATTTTTGCATCTTAACCCTATATTCAACGATTAAAACATGTTTTGATAGGCATATAACAACTAAAAATCTTAACATTCAATTTGATACCCTTCAAGTATTGTACTCCTTTGTAAAAATACTCAAGTTATATATATATATATATATATAGTAGGGTAAAAGAGCAAAAATACATATGTGCTTCAGAGAGCGCCAAGATGATATGCTTTTTGGGAGAAAAATATACACGTAGTTACCATTTTGGAGCAAAAGTCACATCCCACCGTTATGTTCTGTTCACCATGATGAGAGAGAAAGAGTGAAGTGAATAGTAACATAACGATGGGATGTGGCTTTTGCTCCAAAATGGAACATGTGTGTATTTTGCTCCCAAAAAGATATGGTCTGATGCGCTTCTCCAGTAAAGACACGTGTATTTTGCTCCTTTACCCTATATAATACTACTCTCTCCTCAAATTTATCCACATCCCATGTGATAAAGCAGGATATATTATAAAGCTAAATTAAAACAAAAGGTTGAAATGTAGATTTTCAATGGCATGGGTTCAAGAAAAGAAATTAATACAGAGACGATATAAAATATGTAAATCTAAAAAAGCAAGAGCACATATTTCAAATTTGTCGGAATAGAGAAGTGGGCAGAACATTGATGGTGGGGTGGGGTGCTTGGGTGTGGTGGTTGTCAAATTGAATTTTTTTTTGCTCGGATTTGTCAAATTGAATGGAAAAGCAAAAAAGGAAGCAATTTTTGATGGTAAGCAATAAAGATCAAAAACGTCAAAAGGCATGGCCATCATATTGTGCTCACCCACTATAGAATGACTTGTCACCATTTATATATATATATATATGAGAAAAGTATTTCTCCACCACCTGGAGATAAGTTATCTGCAGTGACCCTAAAACTACGTCGTTTGAATTAATGAATGGTATGTTTGTAATTTTAGGTGAATTAATGAAGGGTGCAAAATTACGAAAACACCTTTCATTAATCTAAAACGACGTAGTTTTGAGAGTCACTGGAGATAACTTATCTCCAGGTGACTGGAGAAATCCTTTACCCTATATATATATAGTGTTTTGGGTGAGAACATGATATAAATATAATGATAAATAATTTTAAAAAAGTAGGAAAATATTAATTATTATACTCTGTTTTTAATTATAAAAATAATGAATATTATTGTATGATAATTAAAATTACAGATTAGCAAATATTCGAAAATATCTCTCTTAATTAATCTGTTTTTGAAATACATTACACATATGTTATTTTCCTTATTTTCTTGTTTGCCAAATTTTAATTGGTAATAATGTTAGGAAAGATTCAAGAAAAATACCTTCAAAATTTTAAAATATCAAATAAGTGATTTCCTATTAAGATGAGTTATGAATTGCTAATCTAGTGTAGTCAACACCTAATCTATTGTAGGAAACCAAACCGATTTGAGATTTTGATATTTTAAAGGTATTTTTTTTGAAATTCTCTCATTATATAGAGGTTAATATTTTATTAACAAAAGCGCGATAATTAGACTACTTATGTACGGTAAGTAGTCTAATTATTTTGTTAAACATGTCATTGTTATTATTGAAAATTATGTCTTATATTTAAGATCAAGTCTACTCTCCTAATAAAGATGAAGGCTTGAAAGAATCTATATGCATGTTTGAGTTGGCTTTAGAAAAACACGTTTATGCAAGTCGAAATATGTTTACGCAAGTCGAAATAAAACTATTCTCACATACTTACTTTGTAAACTATAAATCACATTGAAAAAGCAGTTTCTACCGACAGACACTAAAAATTTTGACAGGGGCTTAAAGTGTATGAATCCTCTGTATGTTGTTGAGAAGTGCGCGTCATGCGCTTGAATAAAACGACGTTGTTTCACTTTAAGATCGTGAAACATTGAATCACGGAGCAGCGGATTGGACCACAGCTCCGTTTTGGTCTTCGTTCATAGTCCGTTAACCTAATTGAACTCATCCATCAGTACTAAAATTAGTGTGTATTTCAATATTATATTAAAGCGTGCGTTACTCAAATACTTAACAAACTCTCACTGAATGGAGAAGTAAAATGAAAGCATAATATAAAACAAGAATGATCTGGTAATGTTTGAATATTCTCACATAGAAGGAAGAGGACTCAAACGAAAATGATTGAGTGAGGAACAAGATCCAATCAAATTTATTTGGATATTATTAATTAATTATGTTTCGCTCTCACTCCACCAATCAATCCCTCTAGTATATAATAAAAATTAAAAATAAATTTCACCATCAATCTTAGTTTACGTGAAAGGGATGTATTCATGGATTTCAAAAGCAAAACAAACAAACCCGAACAAATAGATGGCATATTATATATATGCACAGTTATATAGAGAAATTCATATATAAATCAGGAACACCACATCATTTATGGTCTGACCAATAAAAAGATAACACATATATATAAATCAGGAACACCACTTAATTTCTGAAACTTCATTGTACCCTTTCAATCAAAATGAAATTAAGTTTTGGAGTGAAAAGACAATAATATCCTTACTTTATTTATTTTATAAATATCCATATTTATATTGTGAATTTTCATATTTATCTTGCAAATGGTCAAAACGTGGTTCTTTTGGATCCTTTTATTTATCTTGTAAATGCCTATATTTATTTTATAAATTTTCATATTTGTCTTATAATTGACCAAAATATTTTTAATTTCTTAAATTCTTTTGAGTCCCTTCATATATCTTGTAAATATTTTTATTTGATTAGGAAATATTCTTATTTATCTTGTAAATATTTTTTTAGAAAAACAAAATAATGATAATATTATCATTTCACTCATAAAACTTAATTCATTTTAATTTTGTATGGTACATTGAAATTTTGCTGCATCCTTATTCGCCTCAATGTAATTTTCCCCAGTACTTATTCGCAGGATCACATGCTATGTTTTGACTTTGTTAGACCATTTTCTTAATTTTAACTTTATTGCTTATGATGACGTCAATCTGTGCCAGAAATTGACTCCCAACCAATCACCGATCACCATTTTGATATGAAAATTGACAAGGATCTTGTTTTTCGATTTTTCCGAGGCATACACGTGAGTTTACAGAAGTTGTAGGTGTGACCTTCTGGAAGTTTTAGGCCTTGTTTGGCAGTGTCATTGAATTTTGATGAAGTGAGACCGAGACTGATATTAAGAGTGTGAACGAGGTTTTTAGTTTGGTATGGAGTAATATTGTGAGGGAATGCTTAAATTAATTTTATTTCATAATTAATCATAAGTTATGTAAAGACTAGAATGCCCTTATAATAAATCAAATTTTGTACATTATGCCACAGGAATTAATGAGGAAGAACTCCAACGAGGATGTAAATATGTAATACGAGATTGCAGAATCGGCGCAGTTGGAGGAAAGAAAGAGAAGCGAAGAGGAGAGAGAAGAGCAAATCAATGTCAGAGAAAGAAGGAAGAAGGCGGAGAGAGAGGAAGGTTATGATTGAGTCACAGTCGACACTTGGAGACGAGAGAGACTGATGAAGACGAAGTTTTCCTCCCAGTGCTTCCTATCAAACATGGCCTTAGGATCTTGCTTCCAAGATTTAATTATTTATTTATTATACCATGCTTTGTAGTTGTAAAGCTTTAATTATTATACATATTAGGGTTAAGTAGTAAATTTATCTTAGAAGTTTTCACTCAATGTTACCAAGTTTTTTTTGTCTACATGTTCTTTCTGAAAGTTTTAAAACATAGTAATGTTACTATCTCTATTAAAAGTTAACGATCAACGTCAATTTTTATGGTCAACGTTAGTTTTTAACGAATAGGATAACATTGTTATGTTTTGAAACTTCCGGAACAACATTGAAACAAGAAAAACTTTTAAGCAACATTGTTCTCGATCCTATACTTCGAAGTGGATTTTCTATTTAACTCTACATATTATGAAATTAGGAGATTATTAGATGAGTGGATTGAATTTAATTATCAGATTCAGCATATTACAGAAATGGTGACGAGTACAACACTTGGATCGCAATTGATTGTTGGATTCAATGGTTCTAGTTTTATAATACTTGTCTTAGTGTCATGATTGCGAGATATTACTTATTCAAATTCTTACCGAATAAACTGACCCCAATAATAATGTGTATTCTTCTTTCCAAAATAAGAGAAGGAACATAGAATGGGAAGAACAAGTGGGTTTGGTTTGAATCACAGATTTGTTTGTTTTAGAATCTGGGCATCAATTAGTCAACATGATAAATTAAAAAGAACTCTCTTGTGATGTGTGATTTATCTTATCCACCATATCTGAATTAGGCAGATCAGTTGTCCCACCCCACCTAGTGTTGTTCACCATTTAAATATTATTTATTCATTTTTATTTTTCAATAAAATATATTTAAAACTGTTATAGATTCATATAACGGTCTGCATTGGATAGCGCGCCCAACAAGGGCACTTTATGATAGGATGCCTTCATAATCGGGTAAATACTAATCACCCTCGATCATGCCTATAATCATGGATAATACATGTAATGGAGCAGGCATGATGACGAACGTGGAGCGCACTTGGCCGGAAAGGCGAATGCATGTCCTGGAGAGAAACCCTAGGCAATCTCTATAAATAGGAGATTGCCCATAAGGTACACAATTCCGATTCATGACCTATTTACAATACAGTTACACTGAGCACACACCCCACCCCCTATTGGCAATCAGTCATTCTTGTGTTGCTTGGTGATCTCTCATTCTTGCTGGTATCTTCTCTATAGATATCCATGAGGGTATTTAGACATTTCCTTTTCCTTATTTAACATCACTTATTAGAATTTTATTTCGGCAACTCGTAAAGTCTATATCACCTAACCGTTCCCTAGCGAACTTGAGGCCCATAATTTTGAATGGTCCAAACTCTTGACAATATAGGAGCACAAAGTTTAACTACGGTTGTTTTGTTTCATTCACCTTATATGTTACCAAAATAATTTTCTATCTGGAGAAAAAATCCATCACTTTGGATGGATAATTATAAGAAAATATTTTTAAATAAATCTTAAAAATATTTTATTTAAAAATAAAAAGAAAGTAGAATATCTTATTTGATAAAATATAAATGTGTTATTAAATTAATTATCGTGGAGAAAATATTAGTAGGGTGATATGGGAAAAATATGACAAAAATTGCTTAAAATTATCTTAGTAAAAAAAAAAAAACAGTAGAATTGAAATGTATATGATATTAATGAGTTGCAAGCATTACTTACTTTATAGAATATATAGGTGCATTATTAAATTATCATTGTGGTTAATTATTATTGAGAAAGTATCAATAGGGTATTTTAGGAAGAAATTGATAAAAAATAGAATTTTATCCTATAATCAGAATCAAGCTCAACTCCTAAATATTATCCTATAATTAGAATCGGGAAAGAACGCCCGAAAAATTGATTAGTGTCTATATGAATGAACGTCAAGTACATTCTTGAATTGATTGTTGGATGGATATTAATGCTTGCAAATAAAGAGGATGAAGGTATCCATAGACTTTTCTTAAGTTTCAAATCATTCACGTCTCCTTGATGGCTAATCACGTATCTTCAAATTATTCTATGTTGATATAATTGCATAGCTAGAATAGTTTAGAGCCATTGTATACCTAGTGTTCTGTATAACATACGAAACATGCGTAGCTTATTTAAGAATATTTTGATTTTGAATTCTTATGATCCTTAGCGAGGATATGGGAAGATCATGATCAGAATAGTAGACTCAAATGAACTCATCTGCATTTTGGTTTGGATCAAAAAGAAAAGAAAAGGTATTGTACGTAGTCCCAATATAATAAAGATCTGCGCTATGTGTTTGACAGCAATAAGATAAGTGGGCTTTAACCGGCCGAAAAGAATGATCCAGAAGGAGAGGAGTGGGTAAACTTTCTTTAGCCCATTCATTATCACAATTGCACTATACACCGTCATTAAGTAAAATAATATATACCCCTCGTCTTTGGGTTCAACACAAGCAAAGGGGCTCGGACACTTCTCACCAAAGGAGAGGGTTTGATCCTGGAGTTGGTCAACATTATTAGAAAATAGAAATAGGTGATTTCATATGAATGGAATATTGGTTGACAATTGTAAGACTCGCGATGATTTATTGATTGTTCTCCATCGTTATGCAAATCTATTCTCATGTGTATTTTTATTTTTAATTTGAGCTTTTTAAGTAACTTTTAAACTAAAAATTTAGAGTTAAGTACCAATTTTTGCCCTGGAAACGCGCCTTCTAGGAGCAATTTTGCTTGTGGAGAACAATCAATAAATCATCAGCAGTCTTACAATTGTCAACCAATATTCCATTCATATGAAATCACCTATTTCTATTTTCTAATAATGTTGATGCTACTTGATTTCGAAGTCTATCTATATAACCATTATCTTCTATTTTTCTATGACTTTGGATACTCATTTCTTCATCAATGTTACATTCTTTTTATACTCATTAAATCTCTTTAAAATTCTCAAGTGGCATGGGAAATGTCTAAATAGACTGCTCTATGTTTACGAGCATTGAGTTTATCCAAATTAATCTGCATGAAGTCCTTTAATTGTGAGTGTCATTTCAAGGAATTTAATGACTTTGTTAGAATAAAACTTGAGAAGCTTTAATCAAGTATCGACAACCTCATCTTTGGCAATATTTCGTTATGCCTCCTCCTGGTGATCAATTTCAGGCTTTTCCCCTAGTGGGTTTATAAAGGAGCTGGAAAGCACTTCTATCTAACAAGTCTTTAGTTAAAATATGGGTTTGCTATGATTGTTTGTGTCATTGGATTGATTTCCTTTCTCATCAATGAATTCCTTTCCTATTTATAAAAAGTAGTTAAATCTTTTCTTATAAAAGCTTATCTGCAAAAAGATTCTTTCAGATGTGAAATATAAATACTTATTTCATACTTTGTATACTCTTTTTCAGAAGTTTATGCTCACTGAATAGAATTGCTGTATTTTTTGATAGCAGGTGTTCGTTGTTTATTTTCTTTTTCTTTCTAGACTTTGGCATAACATTTAGTTAAAATCTTGCAGGGTACTGAGAAATAACAATATTTTGATTCAATTCCATCCAATATCGGTGAATTTCTAAATTTGACCCACCTTGTGAGTATCCTCTCGTTAATTTAATTCTTCAGATATGTAAAACTATCCATATATGTTGATTTGTGTTGGAGGTGTGTGCTAATCAATAGTAGCCCTTAGCCTCGCCTCGCCCCGTGCAAGTGGGGATTATGGGTGCAAGCGGTTACAGGGGGCCGTCTTTCATAGAAAAGTCGCAAGGGATTAATTGCAATGGAAATGGAGATTTTGAAGGTGAGGCAGATTTATTTGATGATACAATGTGTGAAAATGTGCCAAATGATTCTCATAAGGAAGATGGTGAGCCTCTTTGTCACATACAAGAGGATCCTAATAGACACTTTCCTACATTCTCCTTTCTCGGGAAATGAAGAAGAGGTCATATAAAGCATGAAATAGAGCTGTAATTGTGAAACTCCTTAGGAAGGAATATTGGTTACAAGCTATTATTATCAATTTTACTGATCATTGTAGGTGAAAAGAGGAGTCATCGACTTGATTAACATTGGGAATGACTACTTTGTAGTTAAACTCTCCAATAGGGACGATTATTTCAATGTGTTAACTAGTGGACCTTGGATGCTGTTTGATCATAACAACCTGCGGCGCTTTGAGAACCTCTATTCCAACCATGGAGGGCTACCATTTTGACAAAGTGGCGGCGTTGGTATGAATGCCTAATGTGTTTTTGGAATACTATGACAAGGGAGGCGTTAACTGGATTGACAATGGTCATTGGTGAAACCATCAAGATTGATATTAATACTTACCGCCAACCTGGGGGCACTATGCTCGAATTTGTGTACTAGTTGACTTGAGTAAGCAATTGATGTTAGGATTTTCACTAGATGGGGAATATTACTATGTTGAATACGAGGGACTTCATTGGCTATATACCAAATGTGGGGTTTATGGGCACAAAGCTGAGAATTGTAAAATAGGGATGAAGCTACCAAAATAGGGGTTGTGGATGATGATAGTACTGAGAATGTAAATACGAATGATATGACTATGGAGGAAGTTAGTAGGAGAGAATAGGAGCTATGGAGAGTGGTTCAAAAACCAAGCAGACAAAAAAGAGGGGGAAAAAGAAGCAACTTGGAAGTTTCCCACAGATAACAAGGGTTCCTGATTTGATGTGTTGGCCGCCATGAGGAGGAGGGACTTGACGTGGAAAAAGAAGAGAGAACATTCTGGTATTACAGGAACAAATGGTCACGACACTACGAGGTGGCGGAGAAACGGATGATTTCGAGCTTGGTACGGGGTAGTAAGGAAAAAGGGGAACAAACAAGTGCCAAGCAAAATGCAAAAATATGGTTGAGAGATGCAGTAATGGAGTGTGCAAGTGCGACATGTGAACAATAGAAGGAAAAACGTACAAGGGACAAGGTGCAAAAGGAAGTGGAAGGTAAGGAAATACTGATGATAACGTACGGGTCAATGAAAAATAAGGAAGACACAGGTGAGCAAAATGCAAGAGCAAAGGATGGTGTAATGGGACCACCTGCGCTGGAATTTGGAATGGATTGTTTTTCAAATAAAGCTTATGATCCAGGGGATGTAGGGCTAGAAAGTGGACTGACTGGAAGGTTTTGGGCTGGCCCATGTCTAGGTGATCCAGAATGTGAGATGTTGTTGAGACTCTGTGTGACAGGCTAAAAGGAAGTGGTAGGCCGAAAGCCCAATGCTTCTAATATGCAAAAAAAAGAACCCAATAATGATTAATATATTATATTGGAATGTTCGAGGGTCAAGCCATGGGTTTAATGACATACATTCTTTGATGGAAAGGATATGGGAAACAGCACTAATGATGCAAGAACCATACTCTTTAATGATCACATTAGAAGGTGCAATTTAATGGATCTAGGTTTGATTGGCCCTAGATTTACTTGGAAAAGACCGAGATTAGTGGGTGGATGAAGACTATATGAGAGATTGGATCGTGCCCTAGCAAATGATAAACTTATCATGGATATACCTAATTTCCCTATTCAGGTACTAACTCAAACTCACTTCGTTGACCATAATCCGATATGTATGAAATGTAGGGATCATTGGGATAGTAGTACTGGAGAACATTGTTTTCGATTTGAGGCAATGTGGCTTCAACATATAAATATATATAAAGAATTTTTAGAGCGAGAGTGGGAATGTTGATGGGAATTGGATTAGTCTCTGTTTAATCTTCAGAGCTCGCTTGGCTTATGGAATAGATAGGTGTTTGGGATGGTTGCGAAGGTATGCAATCATCATGAATAGGCTCGAAAGTATTCAAAAATTTGGTTCTGCTCCCACCATGAGTTTTTGTGTAATCTAGTGTTTGAGTTGCAAGAACAATTGGAAAGACTATTGAAACTTGAAGAGATTAAATGTTTTCAAAAGTCTAGAGTTGAATAGGTCACGAAGGGCAACCGTAATACTAGGTATTACCACCTAAAAATGAAAGGAGAAGGAGGAGAAATAAAGTTATGATACTAAAGAATGAAGATGGAGAATGGATTGACAATGAAGAGGATCTAAAGATGTTGGTTCTCGATTATTTTAAGGATCTATTTTGTTCTGTTCCTCGAGGATTAAGTGGAGCTTCTGAATACAAGAACCAGATATCCTATTTTAGATCCGTCGATTTTAGAAAATTCATCTAGAATGCCTAATGGTGAAGAAATTAAGAAGGTCCTATTTTCAACGGGGTGCTATAAAGCCCTTGATAATTGAAGGTTTTCCACCCATTTTCTATAAAGCAAATTGGAATGATGGTTGGGTCCGCCCTTTGTCCAATTTGTGAATAATGTGTTTAAAGGGCTTATTTTTGTTACGTATGAATAAGACCCTTATTTCATTCGATGCCAAAGAAAGTTCTTATTGAGTTAGTGTCACACTTTAGACTGATATCCTTATGTAATAGCTCTTAGACTGAGAGAAGTGAAGAATGACTTAATATTTCCTTTTCAACTAAGCTTCATAAAAGGAAGATCTATACAAGATAATATCACTGAGGGACAAGAGATTCTCCATATTACGAGCTTTTGCGCTTAGATGGGAGGGCTACAAGACATCATGAAAACTAATCTTGAAAAGGCATATGATTGCATTAGCCGAGAATTCAAGAAGTGGGTATTATTAGAGGCGGGTTAGACTCTAAATTTGTTGATCTGATTATCAATTGTGTGTCCTCAGATTCATACAATGTATTATGGAATGGGTCCCAAATTGAGTTTTTCTCTTTGAGAAGGGGACTAAGACAAGGTCTGATTCCCCCGTTGTTATTTGTTTTATGCATGGATAGACTATCTAATTTGATATGTGATGTGTTGTGAAGGATATGTGGAAACCTATATATGCAACCGATCTGGTCCTAGTGTGTCACATCTAATGTTTGTCGATGACTCATTGCTATTTGGTGTTGCCTTTATAGCTCAAACAGAGTGTATGATGAGATGTATTCAGGATTTTATGATGGCTTTAAGGGGAAGGTTAATAAAATGAAATCATCAATATTTTGCTCTCCTAGAGTGCCTTTACATAATAGACGAAGGATTAAAGATATAACTTAGATGCAATGTTCTAGTGAGATAAGGAGATATCTTGGATTCCCCCTTACACATAATAGAAAGAGGAGGAGAACTTCCGTGATGTCATTGATAGAGTTAGAGCTAAGCTAAGTGCATGGAAGGAAAATTGCCTTTCCACCTGTGAGGATTAATTTAGCAAAGTTAGTGGCGAGCACAATTCCTTTATATCCGATGCAGTGACAAGGTTACCAAAGAGTGTTTATCTAGAAGTTGAAAGGTTACAAAGAAATTTTATCTGGGTCATGACGATAATTCAAAAGGCTCCATTCAATTGTTTGAAAGCGATTTCAAGGCCTAAGGAGTATGGTGGACTAAAGTTTAGAAGACTTAGCCTGTTAATCAAGCTTGTGGAGCGAAATTGGCTTGGAAATTAATAATGGGCACTAAAGGCTTATGGGCAGAAATTCTTACTCAACGGTATATGCTGCAGGAAAGGGATTCACTACTGTCTTATCAAACTGGCAATTCCGATTTATAGAAGTTCGTTCGTTCTCAAACATATATTGTGGATAAGGGTACAAAGTGGAAAATTCGAAATGGTCTCACAATGAGCTTTTTCAATGACTTTGGATTGGAGATAGGATAAAACTTAAAAGATTTTTTGTTCAAAACAACTAATTAAGGTGGAGGAGAAATATCTAGTTGCGGATTGGGCTATGGGAGGGACGTGGGGTATTGAAAATCTGTCTAAGGTTGTTAGTCCAGCAGGAATATGATGAATTGTTCTTGTTTTACCACCAAGGGCAAATGCAGAAAATGATTTTATGGTGTGGGGTGCATCCGGAGATGGTAAATTCTCAATTAGGAGTACTTACTTACTTCCTTATTGAGCCAAATCTTATAATGTTACGAGACTGTTTATTTAGAGATATTTGGAAATAGAAAGGCTGAAAGAATTTGAGTCCTTATGTGGAAGGTTTCTTTGAATAAGCTCCCAACTAAATTGTGGAGAAGCACGTGGTCTCAAACTTTAGCTCTTTGTGATTTCTGCAACTCTGATTTGGAGGATGTTTTGCATGTTTTGCGAGATTGTCATTATGCAAAAAATATGTGGATCGGACTAGTCTGATTGATTCCAGGTATGTCTCCTCTTTCTTTTCTACTAGTTTGTGGGATTGGATGGTTTCAATCTAAAAGAACATTTAAGAAGTAGATGGAAGGGCGCTGAAAATTATTGTTTGGAGTCGCAATTTGGAAGCTCTTTGGCGTGGAGGAATCATTGTAATGTTTACAGCAATTTTAGGAAGCCAAATAACCCTCTACTGTTATTTCATTGATTTGGTCCAATTATATGCTAGATCCTGAGCCCGAAAGGACTAATGATCCTTCTGAACGTCTTCAGGGTATGGGAAGGGAGAAGCCTCCTATGAGATGGATGAAATTAAATGTTGATGGAGCAAGGGCCTTAATTTCTTCTCAAGCAGGATGTGGAGGTGTGTTGAGGGATTGGTTAGGGAAGTGGGTTGCGGGATTCACAAGGATAATTGGTAATTGTGTCAATCTCATATTACTGAAGAATGAGCAAGTGTTAGAAGGATTACAATTGGCATGGGACTTGGGGATAAAGAAAGTCACTCTAGAGTCTCACATTGATGAAGTCATTAAACTGATATTAGAAGTATAGCTACAGTTCTCGAAGTTTGATTGTCATGAAGATTAGAGAGATGTTAGGCTGGGATTGGCATGTTAATCTAAGGGTTATTTCTAGAGACACCAACAAAGTTGCAGACGCCTTAACAAAATTGGGTATTACCAATTCAACAATTCTAGATGTTTCTCCTCTACTCATTTGAGGTCTTGGGTAGAACAAAAGTGTTTGAGATTAATTTCCTTTCATGTGTAATTTTTTATTTGTAATGGAGGCTTTTTAGCCATATTTTATATATAAAAAAAGTAAAATAATATAAAAAACAAATTTCACACACAATTATATTTATTTTTATTATTTTGTTCTCTCAATACACACACAATTTCTTAAGTGGCAGGGACTGGTTCTCTAAAGAGTACAAGAAGAGATGGAGAAAAAAGTAGTGGACAATGTCTTTAAGGTTTGGGTTGCCCTTTCCTTTAGGCTTAATTCTCAATCATCTATACCTATCTTATAGGGTGTAATTTGGATTGACGGATTAATTTTCTGTAGGATACAATCAAGACCCTTGAGCATGGATTGCACTCTAACACTCAAGTCAATAAAAAAATTGACTTTTATAAAGTGATAAGTTGACTCTTTATTTGTGTATATTTAAAGACAAAGGCAATGAGTTTGATCTTGTTGTTGTGTGTTGTGCTGTGATATTGTATCTTTAAATGAACTGATGGTGATGTGCATTTATAGACCATGAATCCCATATATTGATTCATGAACAAATATATTTAGAGTTATACATTTATATCATGTAAAGGTTTTTTATAAACACAACATATATAACCTTTTAGATGTGTCTTTTAAGTGATTTTTAGTGTTGTAACTCCTTACAAAACTCTTCACATATAAACACATATCTTCATCTTAAAATATTCTAACATAGTTAAGATTCGTAGAGGTCATCACTCTGCTCATTCTCTAAAATCCATAATGCGTTGGTATAAGTGCATGCTCTAATTTACTAGCAGTGGTCTTCTTGTTTAGTAACAAGAAAGCTCTTTTATATGTGAAAAGTTATGGATAAGCTGTTAAATATCGAGACTTATGGTAAAGTACGTGAATGAATTGAAGGTTACATGCACGAGTGGAGGATACGCATTAATTAGAATGAAAGTAATAGACACATGCATGGTGGTCGTAGGACACACTCTTGAAACAAGATCATTATATTACGTCCCGTTTTAAAACTTGGTGAAAGATCAGTCATCCTTTTTGTCTGTGTCTTTTCTGTTTCACCCATGTGATTGGTTCTCATTTCCTGCTACTGAAGATTATTATGGGCACACAAGCGCAAGTTATGTGATTGGATCATTTATTAGTATCTGTTAATTGATAATGCCTACAACATCAGCAAGTGATTAGCTGGAAATCAAGGAAGATTAATTAATGGATATACCAATTAAAAGCTCTTAAAATCTAAGTGTGTGGGGACAGATTCATTAATTAACTAGCTCCGTTGGGGAGAGTCAGAGAACCAAACGAAACAAATTAATATAATGCACCGAATTGAAGGTCATGCATGTGAGATGTGAGATAGGTTCGAAACAAAAGAATCTTTACTGCTGCTAATTTCAGTGTCGAAGGGATTTTGGCTCATGTGAAGTCTATAGTTGTTCATTCTCAACTTAGTTTCTCTAGGTTTGAGCTTATCCTGTAATCTTTTTTCTCATATTTGTACTCTTTTTTGACCATTCGTTAATGGAATTCCAATTCATTCAAAAAATTACTCCTGGATTGATATCTATCTTTTGCTTGCACCCAATTACTATTATTGATTATGGGGAAAAACACCAATGTAGCAACTTTTACAATTTTTTTTTACCTAAATAAGGCAGTTTTGATTTTTTTTCAAACTAATGCTGAAGCCACTTGGTAATGGCGTCAGATATTCTGATGCCAAAAGTGGTTCACGTCGACGCCACGCAGTGGCGTCGTACTCGACGCCACTAGAGGCATCGGGATAGCTTGACGCCACTAGGGCGTCAGGAAGGAATCAATTCCTGACACTGTCAGGATTCTTGATGGTGTCAGGAATCAGTCAGGAGTCAGGATTGACTCCTAACTTTTTTCCCCCACCCCGTGACCCCCCACCCCAACCCAAAACCCCACACACACACACACCGTAAACCCAACCCCCCACCCCAAAAAACCCCCCACACACACACTGCAAAACGGCCTCCCCAAAAAAAAAAACCCCACACATACCCACCCACCCACCTAAACCTCCGGCTCCCTCTTTCATTTTTCACTCTTTCAACTCCCATTTCACTCTCACCTTCCCTTCCCTCTCATGTTTCACTCTTTCACCTTCCTTCACCTTCCCTTCACTCTGAAGTTGAAGAAGAGAGAATCACTGGAAGGAAGAAGAAGAAGGAAGAGGAATGAGGCTCAAATTCTTTCTCTCACTCCTGACTTCACGTTTACACAGGTAACATTTAATTTTTTTATTATTATGTTTATTGTTTAATAATTGGATTTAAATTTTAATTATATACATTTATTTATTATAGATGCTTAATAATGGTATAACGGTAGGATAGATGCTTAATTGCTTACAAATTATTAATAATTATAAACAATAAAAAGAGTAAGTAATAATAATTATAATTAGTAATCTAGGGAATGAAAAAAATTAAAAATTTATTATAAACCTTAGGATACAAGAATAATTAGTAAATTAATTAATACATGAATTAATTATTTAATTTGTAGATGACTAATTATTTAAGATTTTGTAAATTAATAATTTGATATATAAATTGTAAAATATTATTATTAAGTTAATTTAATAAAAGAAATTTGTGAGAATATTAATTAGTGAATTAATAGATTTTGTGAAATATGTTGTATATTATTTATTTATAATACCTTAAGATAGAGAATAATAATTAGTCAAATAATGAATTAACTAATTAATTATTTAGAGAATAATAATTAGTCAAATAATTAGTGAGAATAATAATTAGTCAAGTAATGAATTAACTAATTAATTATTTAGAGAATAATAATTAGTCAAAGAATTAGTGAGAATAATAATTAGTCAAATAATGAATTAACTAATTAATTCTTTAGAGATTAATAATTAGTCAAAGAATTAGTGAGAATAATAATTAGTCAAATAATGAATTAACTAATTAATTATGTAGAGATTAATAATTAGTGACTTAATAATGTGTTTTATCCCTGTAAATTTTTATTAGTCAAATGGATGACCAATGCGCCCACAATATTGAGCCTGGCCCCAAAGAGTGGGGAGTTCTTCATGAGGAGGTGCAATGTCACACCGATCACAAGTTGTGTGGAATATAGGACATTGCGGATCTCGAGGCCGAGGCGAGCCTCACAGGGGTCTTTGGGAGATGTCTATGACCCCGATCTCATCCTACAAGATTTGCAGAGCACCTTATTCGTAGGTTTCGGCACGTGTCACGCATGAAGAGACTCGATATGTTTTAAAATTCTTTATGTTATTAACTATATGCATTTAGTTGTTTGCACATGATACGAAAAATATATTACCCTAACATTTTTGTTCTCTACTTTTATGTTAGTGCAAATTGACAAATACCTTATTTACTCTTTGGTCGAGAGGGGAGGCGGAGACTCACACCTTCCATATCCATATGTTGGTGAGATGACTATTACTCTACAGGATGTAGAGGCCATTTTAGGTTTGTCCACTGAGGGTCGAGTAGTTTCCGGTCGGACACATGGCAATCAGGCAAGCAAGCGGTGCGGCAATACATGGGCATGACTCCACACCCATCTGTTTTGATTGGCGGAAACATCAAGATGAGTTGGTTTGGCCGTCATTAGGCCACTGGAGGAGCACTCAGCTACTGTTGAGGGTCAGCTTTTGTATACATGTGCTTACCTCATGCGCCTATTCGGTGGATTTTTGTTGTGTGACAAGTCCAGCTCAGAGGTCCCTTGCCGATATATTAAATTACTGGGTGGTGACCTTGCGGAGACCACTACACGGGTTAATCATTGTATTTACTGTATCTTGTTCGCGAGCTATGTCAGGCCACATCAGCTACATGTAAAGACATTGGGGGTTGTTTGTGCTTATTGCAGATATGGGCATGGTCCAGATTTCCTGCCATATTACCTCCCATTCCACCGCCGGGTGACGTAGGTGATCATTACGGTCGCAGGTTCAATAATGTCGACGTGCGTTTATTGCGACGTGATCTTGGGACATATCGGATAGAGCTTGACCAGATGGGTCGAGATGATGTATGTATAATAAACTTGAGATTAAGGAACAACAAGAGTAAACTAATTCGCGTTATATGTGTGACCGTTTGTTTACATGTACATGTGAAGTGGGAGCCATATAGGGACGCCGAGTATGATTTTATGGGTGAGATGTTGACACGCAGGACATGTGGAGGGCAGTGACACCCGTACTTTCTTTCCACATTGTCGAGATGCACCAGCCCGATCGCTGCATGCGGCAATTTGGCATGCAGCAACACATCCCCGAACTTGCGGCACAACTTCCCAGACCGGGTGGCCTACATTCAACTCTTACCAACTCCGGTCGGGGTTTTATTGGACCTCCCATACTGGACAGGGTTGTTTAGAGGCAGGATCTAGTAGTAATCCATACCAGTTAGGACACCACACATCTGAGGACGAAGGTGACCGTATCGATACCGATGACTTTATACGGGAAGCTGCTGAGGATTTGAATTATAGGTGCAATACTGATGCACAACATGGACCTGATGGCATCTGTAGGAAACCTGAGCGTGATGCGCGTTCGAGACCGTGGCCTACATATACTCCATCCTGAGTATATTGCGCGTCATGCATTATGTTATATTTGTATGGATTACTGTATTATGTTATGTTTGTATGGATTACTATATCATGTTATATTTGGCAGGAACGCATATGACTCATCCCAATCACCGTAAATCTTAGCTATTGCTTTTTGTTTTGCCTTTCATGCCTTCCTGTACGAAACATGATAACCAAACACTCCAGTCACCCTTTCTTGTATCATGATCACAGGTACCGAAGGTGTTTCCTTGACCATGTCTGCAAAACCAATTACAAAAAGTGTACACTAGGAATGTTATTTGGTTTAACTGATAAACACAAATAAATTCACAAATTATCAAATGGTTTATTGCATCGTACCTATTATGGCCTCGACAATAATTTTAGAATCAAGTTGTTTGTGATCTTGGGAGAGAATATGGCTCACACAACTATGATTTCCAACCCATTTAGTTACCACCCAACTGTTGCTATTCTTCGGTTTAATTGCTCTTACTCTCCCATCGCAACCTTGTTCATGTTCCGACATTTCATTGAGAACTTGTCTGTAGTACTCTCAACCACTACAACTTCATGATGTTCCTTCATGCAATAATGTTTTATTGCGGCTTGCACATCATTTTTGGACCTGAACTCTTGTTTTACATATAATCCATCTCCTCTTGCCCACGTACCCCGACCCAAGCTTTCCACATCCAGTATATCCTCATGCGGGTAATTTTCATGGACAGCCTCATAATGTGGAATCTCATTCCAAAACGGTGTAGTACCTGCATATTCACACATTTAGACAATTTATGCGAAAACATGGTAACTAATAAAAAATAAATTATATAATAATATAACTCCAGTAACTAACTCCGATGATTGTAACATACTAGTCTCCGTAACATGACATTACCATGATATTCGAAATCTGCATCACTATCATTTCGATCATGGTCATTAGCAAATAAAATGTCTTCATCTTCTTCCTTTTGCTCCTCCTCATTGTCAGGTTCATCTACCATATAGTCGTTTTCTTCTCCATGCACAATGGTTGATTGTGTTGTATGAGGTGTACCAGAATGAGCCATATCATATGACTGATGGACTCCATGAGTCGGTATTGGTACACCCTCCTCTGACGTCTCAATATCGACATATAACTCAACAAATTGGATTGGGATGTAGGGTTTTCGTCGAATGTTTGAACAAAAACATCCAAATCCTCATCATCGGATATCTCAAAACCTGCATATTTGCGGTTTCCACAGGGAACTCTACCTGTCACTGAAGATATTACCTGATTTGGTTGCAGCTTTAACTTTTGATGGATCTTTTCATTCAAATCTTCAGCGGACATGCCTCGAACAATATACATTGCTCTTCTTTGACCATCAAAGCTCAATCCGTTTGCACCTACACTTTTAGAACCATTATAATATACAAATGAACGAATTTGATTCATTTTTTGCTTACTTTATATTATGAAAAAGGAGAACAAATTATAAATACAACAAAAATAAGAACAACACAAATTGCAGTTGAGGGAAGAAGAAACACAATGTTTATGGAAATAAAAAAGGAAATGAAGACACAGAATGAAGAAGATGGAGGCCGGAGGGAGTTTCTAGATGAAGGAAGGAAGTGAATTGAGGGAAGGATTTCAGAATAGGGAAGGAGTGAAGGAAAAAGTGAGCTTATATAGACCGGGGGGCCTTTGCGTGTGTGAAGGGGGGGTATTGGGGGGGGGATTCTGCGGCGTCGAGAATCTCGGGTGTGGCGATCGATCACACCTAGTGGCGTCAGGTGCTAGACGCCACAAGTGGCGTCAGACTCCTTGATGCCACTTGTAGCGTCAGGAATGCTGACGCCACTTTTCTATGGCATTAGGATTTCTGACGCCACTTTGAGGTGGCGTTAGTCAATCTGACGCAACCATTTGCGTCAGTACTGCTGACGCCATCAACTGCATTAGTTTGGAATTTTTTTCAAAACTGCCTTATTTAGGTAAATGTTTTTTTTTTTTTGTAAAAGTTGCTACATTGGTGTTTTTCCTTGATGATGTGTGCGAGAGAAAGAGAGAACAAGCTAAGTTTTGGCTTTTTGGATTTGGAAGTCTATAGAGAAGAAATAAGTTTTGGCCTTGGTGGGTCCTATATATGAGGTCCAACCACTTAGATGTGTGTGATCATATGTATACTTTGTTTGCTCCATAGGACATAATCTGGGAGTTGATCTTTGCCTTAAATAATGTGGCACATATTTTCCATATTTGTCAGCTTTTCTTCTTCTAATTTATCCCTATTGATGCTCACTTAATAATAATTAGGTGAGAGAGAGATTAAAGAAATTAAGGAATATTATATATTAAGTTGTTTTAAAAACATATCATATTAACTAACTTAATTAACTTCCGTAATCTAATTTAATTAAAAGAATTTGCGAGAGAAAGAGGAGATTTATAGTTATGAGGGGTCAAAAACATGAGAGAAGAGTGATGGAGGGTGTTGGATGAATTTTGTTTGATGAGTATATCATTATCTTACCATTTAAACAGTTTGAAAGAATGCTTTCTATTTCTTGCGCTGATGAATCTCATGAATATTATGCTAACAAGTTAATTAGCTAAGCCAACTAGCTAGGTTCAACTTTGCATAATTCAGTATATAGCCTATATATACTCCCCCTAACACATTCGAGTGGCCCCCTAATCATGCCATGAGAGCTTGTGATAAGAACCATCCTTTTAAGGAGCAGTGGATAAGCTTCAATTTATATTGCACAGAGATTGGTAAGTAATAGTTACTCATGCGTACAGAGAAACCATATATAGTTATAACGGACAAATTAGCAAAATATTAACATAGGATATAGGTGGTAATTTTTGTCACACTCATCACCCTCATCCTTTTATTCAAGAGGCGTAGGTTGATAAAAGTTAGTTATATGTAACATCGATATAGTATCTCTTTTGAGAGAATGAATTGCAGTTTACATTAATAAAAAATAGTTAAAGAAATATGAAAAGGAAGAATAGAGACATGCACGGGTACAAAAAAATGCTTTTAAGACCAGACGAAAAAGGTATCGTAAGACCGATTTGAAACCGGTCTTGTTCTGAAGTGGTCTTAAAAGTTCAGAACTTTTAAGACCGGATGAACGACCGTCTTAAAAATTTAGACCGAACTTTTGAAATATCCGGTCTTAAAAGTGTTTCAAAATAATAATAATAATAATAAATCAAATGAAACAATCGGTCCTAAATCACCAGATCTGAAACATTTTGAATGTCCCTCCGTCGTCGTCGAAGGAGAACCAAGAGAAGATTGGGAGCAACACCAACAAGAAAAACAAAAACAAGAGAAGATTGAAAGCAACACCAACAAGAAAAATAAAAAAGAAGAGAAGATTGGAAGCAACACCAACAAGAAAAACAAAAAAGATGAATAAAAACTCCAGAAATAAGAAAACATAACAAGAAATAGAAATCATTCACCATGGAAATCGAATT
This sequence comes from Acacia pycnantha, assembly GCA_025563575.1. Taxonomy (NCBI): domain Eukaryota; kingdom Viridiplantae; phylum Streptophyta; class Magnoliopsida; order Fabales; family Fabaceae; genus Acacia; species Acacia pycnantha. The sequence continues at coordinate 312,700 of JAMWYP010000338.1, read as the reverse complement.
TGAATCAATATAAAATCAGAGGTGAAATTGAAGTCTAGATCTACAAAAAAATCACAAGCTTAAAGCAACCAAATCTGAGAGGGATCCTCTTGTCGATGCTAGCAAAGCTTCAAGCAACCAAAATCAAAGTCCAAATCTGAGCAGGAGCGGTCAAGGTAGGAGCAAACAAACTTAAGCAAGAAGAAATCTGGGTTTGATTTTAAGCCGGATTCAGGCGAAGGTGGTGTGGGAGGAGCCATAGATCGAAGAGGAAGGAGCCACCATCGTTTAGAATCCTCGCAAGACGCTTGCGCCGCTTGCCGAGGATTGAGTTGATGCAATCACAAAACCCTCGAAGCATCTCACTGCCAACGTTGCCAAAGATTTGATTGTGTGTCTCTTAGGATGACTTACGAAGATCGCGAGTAGGTTAAAAGATGATGTCATTCTTGGCCGAGGATTTGACCGTGAGGCTCTTGGGACACTCGTTGAATCTATACCTAAGCAAATGTTATATCACCAAGAAGACAAGCACGCTCACGGACTTAACGAGTTTAGCGAATTTAACTTTTTTTTAACACTTTTAAGATCGGTTGTTTGTAAACACCGGTCTTAAAAGTATATTTTTAAGACCGGATCCTTTATAATCCGGTCTTAAAAGTGTTATATATATTTACGAAAATTTGTCACGGTCATACTTTTAAGGCAGATCTTTTATAATCCGGTCTTAAAAGTCTTCTATATATTTATGAAATTGTTATCAATAATACTTTTAAGATCGAATCTTTTACAATCCGGTCTTAAAAGTGTTCTATATATTTGTTGGAAGTTAAAATTTAATTAGTTTAGCATATACGATTATATTGTGCAATTATCTTAATTAAGTTGTTAGAGAGATTTTAGGAATTAAGTTAGCAGATCATGGTTTTTTGAATTTCGTAATTAAATTCCTGATTGTAATCATCTTAATTAAGTTATTAGAGAGATTTTAGGAATTAAGTTAGCAGATCATAGTTTTTTGAATTTCGTAATTAAATTCCTGATTGTAATCATCTTAATTAAGTTGTTAGAAAGATTTTAGGAATTAAGTTAGCAGATCATGGTTTTTTGAATTTCGTAATTATATTCCTGATTGTAATCCCTAGATTATAGGAACTTCCTAGGTCAGAAGATTATTTACTTATTAGCATCTATATATAATTCCAATTAAGCGAAGGAATAAATCATCGCATTCTCGGACTCATCATCTCGATCAGCGTATTCTCACAATATTTACGAAATTGCCACCGGTCATACTTTTAAGACCAAATATTTTATAGCCCTGCCTTCTTGAGTGTTCTATATATTTACGAAATTGCCACTAGTCATACTTTTAAGACCAGATCTTTTATAATCCGGTCTTAAAAGTGTTGTATATATTTACGAAAGTGCCATTGGTCATATTTTTAAGATCGGATCCTTTATAATCCGGCCAAAAATTCTTTATATTTACGAAACTGCCACTGTTCATACTTTTAAGACCCGATTCTCTATAATCCTAGCCTAAATGAGGCTGTCTTAAAACTCTTGTTTACACTAGTGATGGACGCTTGTAATATAATTGGCGAATCTATATATAGATGTCACCATGGGGCGGTGGCCTCATTGTCCACTCGTCTTCATCCCTCCTTATTTGTATCAGTATCACCTATGATTACAATGCACTTCCTCTCATTTGAATCGCAGGATCTAATTTAGAAGTGAATTTTGGTCATAATCATATATAGGGTTAAGGAGCAATTTTACACATGAGCTTTTCCCCCGGGAGCGCCCAGCACCACAAGCTTTTTTGGGAGTAAAAGTACACACGTGGTTACGCTGGGAGCGCCAAGACCACGCAGTTAGTTGACCGTTAGTCAACCGTTAACTTGGATGGAACGCTGACGTGGCGTGACGTGGATGCTGACGTGGGCGCTGATGGTAGGAAAAAAAGAAAATTACCATTTTGCCCCTTAGTTTTAAATGAAAATTACCTTTTTACCCTTGGTTTTAAATGAAAATTACCCTTTGCCCTTGGTTTTAAATAAATAAAAACTAAAACTTCCACCATCCCACCACCGCCCAAGGCCATATCCGGTCCACCACCGGCCCTGGCCCCACCACCGGCCGGCGCCATGGCGCGAGGTAGGCCGCTGGTGGGGTGGCCGGTGGTGGGGGGCCCACCAAGGAGGGGTATTTTTAGTTTTTTTTTAAAAAAACTTAGGGCAAAAGGGTAATTTTTATTTAAAACTAAGGGCAAAAGTGTAATTTCACCCGAATTCGTGTTCATTTCCATCCAACTTAACAGCTTGACTAACGGTCAACTAATCGCAGTGGCCGGCGCTCCCAAAACGTAACCACGTGTGTACTTTTGCTCCGTAAAAGCTCGCACGCAGGGCGCCCTGGGAAAAGCTCATGTAAAATGGCTCCTTAACCCTATTATAATTAAGTAATTTATTTAAGTTTTTTTAATATCTTTCCAAATTCAATATATATGTAATTAAAGAGTAGTAAATTAGATACTACAAATAATACTAGCATATATACAAACTCAATAACAACAGATTCTAGCTTATCCATCATCTATCTTTCTCGCTATTCTACTAATACTATGACCATTATATATATATCTTGCCTTGTTTCTTCCGTGTACGTTACGTCGTCGAATATCAACATGCATACATAGCTTCTCATTAATAAAACTATTAAAACTACTCTTTATATATATATATATATATATATATATATATATATATATATATGAAGCTAATAATCTCCCATGCTTTCTCTCCTAGTACATGTTTCCTGCTGCATTGCCTCCTCATTTACTTCTTTCTTATCGCATCCATTTATGCTAGGCTAGCTCTACTCTCTATTCACGTATGTTCCGCACAATATTTTTGGCAAAACCAATTGATCTTCATATATATACACACACACACAGAGTTTGGAAAGCATTGGGTATTTTGGTTCGTTAGACCTATATATTATGACAAGATCTGCATATGCTTTTATAGCTAGCAAATCTTATCCCAATGCTTTTCTGGACTTGAATCTTAAGTTTACTCGACGTTACAATGCAACTTACAAATTTTGTACCCATATATATAGGCGGATCCGAAAATTATAGAGGGGCACAAGTGGGGGGATTTGGGGCGCTCCGAAATTTTTTTAAAGAAAGTTTTAAATGCATTGAAAAACAAAAGAATATAAACAAGAAAAAATAATAATATCAAAAAAATATTCATGAAATCAAGTGAATACTAATGATCTAACAAGAGATACAATTATTTTACAACCTATTATTTAGAGAAAAGCAAGGCTAAGCATCTTAGAATGTTCTACATAAATTACAAATGGGCTGAATACTCAATAAGTTCAAGATATATATTTTAATAACAAAAATACATTACAATAAAAATAAATTACAATGTCATTCTTCTGCATCTTATTTTTGAAATTTCATCATAATTATCTTATTATCAATGCCATCAAATACATCATAATTTTAATTCCTTTATTTTTTTAAAAAAATCATCATAATTTAAAGGGGGGTACTTGCCCCCTTCTCTAACACTTGCATATGGATCATATTGGGTGAATTTAAACGAGGCTGGACACAGTTTTCCTCTTGTTATGGATTCAAATAATGGGCCTGCCAGAGGAAGGCCCAATGGGAGAGCTTCTGGCGGGAGATCTCCCACGAGACAGATACCCCTCGCCAGTTACCTTGCACCGTGCCGAGAATCCAGCAATCATGCAGGAGATGGAAGCACGATCAGACCGGAGAAGAGGCACGATCACGGGAAATGGACTCGTGGTAAGGAGAACGAAACCCTAGGTAATCTCTATATAGGAGGGAGGTTGCCTCCTGCACGCTCCACGTTGACATATTACATTCTTACGCGGCTCCACCGTGCACACACATCACCCTCGAGCGAAAAGCCAACCCGTGTAGCACGAGTGATCCACTAGCAACCGCCGATATCTCCTCTATAGATACCAAGGGACGCTATATCGATCTAATATCAATCATACCGAGTCTGCAGGCAGACATTTGTTTCACTACTACAGAACACATCTGTTTCAGTTTTTCCTAGTATTTGTTGTACTAGTATAATTTTTGTTTTTGTCTCATGTTGTACTTGTTTTTTCTAACGTTTCTATATATAAAACCAAAGGAATATATAAATGAGGTCAGACGTCGTACGACTCCTTAGAACCCACGCATTTAACACTATCGGAGGGGGCAAAGGCCAGCCATCATGGCATGCAACTCTCATTGCCACATGCTCATCCACGTGTCACCATCCTCTCCCTCCAAATCAAATGCACATCCAACGGCACCCGTTCAGTTAGCTTCATGCCCAACTCTCTTCATAACTAACGTTTAACTTCTCTATTTAAACAATCACAGGACGGGTGAACAATACCTCACCCAAATACAATATATATCTCATTAAATAAAAATCATTCTCTTCTCACTTTCCTTCAAAACCAAGCTTCACCTGAATCATCATTTTCTCATCGATCACCACCTTCCCTTTGCATCGTCATTTACTCACTCATCACCTGAACCCATCATTCGTTCCATATTTTTTTCCCGACCTTGTTTTAATGGCGGGGAACGACAAGAGGACGAAGGAGAATAATAGGGCCGATGATCCGTTGGGGTGGCGGGAAGCGGCGGAGTTGACGAGGGGGAGCCACGTGGAGGAAGTGAGGGGCATGGTGAGAGATTACCGGAGGAAGGTGGTGAAGGTGGGAGGGGAATCCTTGACGGTGGGGCAGGTGGCGGCGGTGGCGGAGGCTATGACCAAGGTAGAGCTGGAGGAGAGCAAGAGGGAGGGAGTGGAGGCCAGCAGCGCGTGGGTGATTGAGAGCGTGAAGAAAGGGGTGGACAGTTACGGAGTGACGACTGGGTTCGGTGCCACGTCGCACCGGAGAACCAGCCGAGGGGTGGCGCTGCAAGCTGAGCTCATAAGGTGATGACTGTCGTCTATCACATTCATACCACTCACTCCCTTCATATTAAGTACAAATTACCTAATCGTTGTATAATTAACGGATTAAAAATAGTTTTTTTTTTTTTTTTTAAATTTTGTTCTTATCTATTAGTGAGTATTTTTCAGTCTCTTTATCTATCTAAAATTTATTGTAATTAATAGGATAAAATTGTAGCATTATTATTTATTATACTAAAAGTGGACTTATTTCTAAACTGAACTTATAATTATACGTTTAGAGTCGTATTCATTGCGACTCACATAAGACTATAAGAGCCTTTTCTATTCCTACCTTTCGTTTTTGTTTATTAATCTATTACTTTATTTGGGATTTTGCTTTTTCTCCCACCCAAAAATCAAAACATTTAAAATCCTAAATAATTTTTATAAGAATCTAAAATTTAAATTGTCTTAGTCTATTTTATAAGAGTGATAAGAGTTATCTCAACATTTAATAAGTTTTTTTTTTTAAAATTTAGACTACTCATTAAATATAAATAAAAGTATACTTAAGAAAAATATTTATTTTAAGCTATATTTATTATTTTTAACTAATCATAATTCAGGTTTTGAGAGCCTTATAGGAGGAGTGAGTACAATTTTGTTTTAGTCTCTTTACTGTTATTTTTATAATTGGATGGTGTGAATGTCTGAATGATAGTAGAAATGGCGGTTGAAAGCTGCAGGTTTTTGAATGCGGGAATATTTGGGAACGGGACAGAAGCTAACCAAACCCTGCCGGCAAGTGCATCAAGAGCGGCGATGCTGGTCAGAATCAACACCCTCCTTCAAGGTTACTCCGGCATCAGATATAACATTCTTGAAGCCATTGCCAAATTACTCAACCATGGCATTACTCCATGCTTGCCCTTGCGTGGTTCCATTTCAGCCTCAGGTGACTTAGTCCCATTTTCATACCTCGCCGCACTTTTGACCGGAAGGCCTAATTCAAAAGCCATTGGCCCCAACGGCGAGTCATTGACTCCCACGGAAGCCTTCCGCTTAGCCTCTATCCATGAAGGCTTCTTTCAGTTGCAGCCTAAGGAAGGTCTTGCACTTGTTAATGGAACTGGGGTTGGTTCTGGATTAGCTTCCATGGTTCTTTTTGAGGCCAACATTTTAACTGTTTTATCTGTAGTGATGTCTGCAATTTTCGCTGAAGTAATGCACGGGAAGCCAGAGTTTACAGATCATTTGACACACAGATTAAAGCATCATCCTGGGCAGATTGAAGCAGCAGCAATAATGGAACACATTTTGGATGGAAGTGCTTATGTTAAAGCGGCGAAAAAGTTGCATGAGATTGATCCTTTCCAAAAGCCTAAGCAAGATAGATATGCTCTTAGAACTTCACCTCAATGGTTGGGTCCTCAGATTGAAGTTATCAGGTCATCAACAAAATCTATAGAGAGAGAGATCAACTCTGTGAATGATAACCCTTTGATTGATGTATCAAGGAACAAAGTTCTTCATGGTGGCAATTTCCAGGGCACGCCAGTTGGTGTTTCCATGGACAACACAAGACTAGCTCTGGCTGCTATTGGCAAGCTCCTTTTTGCTCAAATGTCTGAGCTGGTTAATGACTTATATAACAATGGCTTGCCTTCAAATCTTTCTGGAGGACGTTGTCCAAGCTTGGATTATGGATTCAAAGGTGCTGAAATAGCAATGGCTTCATATTGTTCTGAGCTTCAGTATCTGGGAAACCCTGTCACTAATCATGTCCAAAGTGCAGAACAGCACAATCAAGATGTGAACTCATTAGGATTAATCTCTGCAAGAAAAACAGCTGAAACAATTGAAATATTGAAGCTCATGACTTCAACCTACTTGGTTGCTCTCTGTCAAGCCATAGATTTGAGGCATTTGGAGGATAACTTGAAGAACACGGTTAAGAATACAGTGAGCCAAGTGGCTAAGAAGGTACTAACTGTGAGTGTTAATGGAGAGCTTCGTCCTTCAAGATTTTTTGAGAAAGATTTGCTCAAAGTGGTTGATCTGGAGCATGTTTTTGGATATATTGATGACCCCTGTAATGTAACTTATCCTCTGATTGAAAAGCTAAGGCGTGTGCTTGTGGAACATGCATTAATGACGACTAATAATGATGGTTATGCTTCCATATTCCTCAAGATCGTTGCCTTTGAAGAGGAACTGAAGGCTGTGTTGCCCAACGAGGTTGAATCTGCAAGAAATGATTTTGAGAAGGGCATTTCAGCAATCCCAAACAAGATTAAAGATTGCAGGTCCTATCCAATTTACAAGTTTGTGAGGGAGGAGTTGGGGACACAGTTTTTAACCGGAGACAAAAGTCGGTCACCAGGAGAAGATTTTGATAAAGTTTTCACTGCAATTAATGAACGAAAGTTGATCGATCCAACGTTTGAATGCTTAAAGGATTGGGATGATGCACCTCTTCCATTACGTTAAGATCCCGACTAGTTAATTAGTACGCGCTATTAATTAGTTTCATTAAGATGTTTGTTTCTCCAATGGTAAGCAATATGAAAACTACAAGGGTTTATTCCCAGGTGTTTGACGAATCATTTATGTTCTATCATGTAATTATGTATAGCAAGTATAGTTTCAACCAAGTATCTATTGTTGGTCATAAATGCAAATGCATTTCCCTTTTCGAGAGAAGGGTTATCCACAGGAGTATGTTTTCCCACAACTAGTTGTCCTACAAACGCATGATCATCATTCATCAATTCATTATATATCCCAGAATGTATAATTTCTGACGCCTCAAGGCACAATATTTCCTCAAGAAATAGAAATCGACTTCAATATTGAATCTCGAGAATTTTCCAACAAAACCTGTTGAATCTCAAAACAGCTTAGCAGGCATTTTTTAAGGCCCGTTAGGTATAATATTGTGGAGTTTTGAACACTGGAATAGGAGGAAATGGAGAAGGAAATCAAGAGTGAGTCTGTTTTGATAAACTGATGCATTAAAATTCAATTCTACGTGAAATTTAAAATGGACGGAGTTCACTTGCATGTTGAAGACCATGGAATCCAAATTCAATATGCTTTTTCATCTTTTCTTCTGCCCTTCCTCCATCTGACCCTAAATTCTGGCGAGCACCAAACCGACGGTGACAATGCCAGAGGTGAAACTATAAATACATATCAAATAAAAAAAAATTCATATACCTACAAAACGAATTTTTAAACTCTATATCTCCTTCCGTTTCGTTCAGAAATTTTCAGGATACCAAACAAGCCTAACATCTCAGCAGCCTCCACATGCTCCAGATCATGCTCAAGAACCAAATCCAACATATTTCTTTGACCAGGCAATTAATTACATATATGTACATTTTAATACTACTGGAGGTAGTAGAAAATAGTAAATTACAATGACGCGTTTAACAAAAGTCAGAAGTTAATATTAATGGCCTAATAACACATCGATAGCCACCCTGTATAAGAGGCCTCTGAAACAAAAGAAACTAAGGAAAACTTACAGCCGGCTATAAATCGTGTTAGGACAAAATATCTCTCTGTGATTGGTTAGTCATCATCTGACAAACAGACTACGTCGGGCGGCATAGCAGGACGGACAGAGTCATCCTGCACACTCCTGGCGGTGCCGAACTCAGATTGCCACAATGATGTCACATTTGATGGACGTAACAGAGCATTTGGAAGATTCATACCCAGTTGACAATTACCATCCATAGTTGGCTCCATGGATGTGGAGGGCAGATGCACTCTATTACGAGGATCAGATATATTGGTTGGAAGTGGTGGTTGAGGATGGTTGGGTAATGAGGGCATTGCAGGAATGTTATTGGTAGCTTGTTGACTCGGCACACTACGTGCAGCGGTAGGGAGATGAGGGTCAGGCAAAGATGTTGAGGGTCTGAGATGGGGTGGAGTAGTACGGAACCCACTACCAGCTTGATGATTTGCCAATGGAAAAGTGGAGGTGATATGAGGTGGCCTCGGGGGAGCATTGTATACAGCAGGGCGTAGAGGTGGCACCATGGCCTGTGAGCTGCTTGTAGTGGATATAGGTGGCACCACTGCCATGGGTGAAGAGCTCACTGGACGGGAGAAGGTCGGCATACTGGATACAGGAGGTGGCACCATGGCATGTGAGCTTGTTGTAGTGGATATAGGTGGCACCACTGCCATGGGTGAAGAGCTCGCTGGACGGGAGAAGGTGGGCATACTGGATACAGGAGGTGGCACCATGGCCTGTGAGCTTGTTGTAGTGGATATAGGTGGCATCACTGCCATGGGTGAAGAGCTCGCTGGACGGGAGAAGGTCGGCATACTGGATACAGGAGGCGGCACCACCACCATGGGTGAAGGGCTCGCTGGATGGGAGAAGGTCGGCATACTGGATACAGGAGGTGGCACCACCACCATGGGTGAAGGGCTCGCTGGATGAGAGAAGGTTGGCATACTGGATACAGGAGGTGGCACCACCACCATGGGAGAAGAGCTAACTGAACGGGAGAAGGTCGGCATACTGGATACAGGAGGTGGCACCATGGTCTGAGAGCTAGTAGCAGTGGCGAAATGTTGCAGGGTAGATGCAGGAGGCCCATGAGGTGAACTTGCAACAAGGGGAGGCCTCATATCTCTTTGCTGTCTCGAATACCAAAGTAACTGCTGTGTGAAACTTGGATCTGATGATAAAATAATGGTTAAGAATAACCTTGGGTAAATCAGTACTACAAGCATCCGTATGTGATGTGTGCATATTCGTGATATGTATACTAAGCCTAGTAATTAAATGATTTTATTTTGAATTTCATCATCGTTTTGTCCCTCTAAATCATCATTTTGTCAATGATCTCAGTATTTTATCTTATTAGGAGTTACCTCCCCCCCCCCCAACACACCCCAACAACAAAATAAATAAATCTACCTTCTTAAATCACTTCTACATCAAGGAGCATCAAGGAAAGGTTAACATCCCAAGCATTCCCTATGCCACTAAATCCCACCAAAACTTAGAACTCAACAGAACATTCACATACATTCAACCTCCAAATCAGGCAAGACCACAGTGGTGCACACGCACTCACGCAAAATGAAACAAAGAGTTTGAACATTCCCTAATAAAGTAATATACCTTGCTGCATCCCTGGTACCCCGGATGCTCTACGATCTGAGCATTTAGACCTAAAAGCCCCTGCCCACATCTGATTCATCTGAACTAAGTTGAGACTTGTATCCAGGTTCTTCTTTTTCAGTTGAAACTCAAGCTCACTCTCCAGCAACTTGATATCATACTTCCTGCGAACTTCCTCAAGGTCTCTCTCACAATCAGATTTCAACTGCAATTTCTGCTCAAATAACAGAAATAATTACAATAAAAGAAGCGAAGAGATAAGGATAAAATAACAGACCATGCATAGCCAAAGTTAAATAATTTAGGTGCAACAGAAACTAACCATATTTTCATAGTCTTTCATGGTTTTCTCTAATTGTTTATGTAATCTGTCCAATTCATTCTTTAACGGATCGTCATCCAAAGGTGAATGCCTCCTGTTCATTGATTGGGCAGCTGTTGGTCTAAGATGATTATTGATCTCTGAAGGAGAGAAGAAAGTTCTTCGGTCCAGCGATTGCGTTCTGAATGCACCAACAGGTGTATGTGGATCAAGTTCAGAATTTGAGGCAGGATGAACAACAACCTCATTTGTAACCTCCATTGGTGCAGGGGAACATGGCCAGACAGAGAATCTTCATTGCTTGACCGAGGTTCAATTTCAGTTGCCATAGATGGATTGTGGGTGGAATTAGGGGACTCTGCACGTGGCAATTGCTGCATCGGCTGTAGAAGCTCCCCAAACACATGATTCAATCCATTCGCTTGTGCCACATCATCTTGACGACATACTGGCTCAACTTGCTGGGAAGAGTTAAGCAACTCTCCAGAAGTGTCCAGGTTAGAAGCAAGGGGCTCTGCAGAATGTAATTGCAGCAGTTGCTCTCGAGGCTCCATTAATGGGTCATTATTAAATTGATCAGCTCTTAAAGCATCAATAGGACCAGACAATCCCTCAACTTGCTGAGTGGAGATCTGCATTTCTCCAGCTGTATCCTGGTCGGAAGCAAGAGCCTCGGCAGATGGTAATTGCTGCTCTCGAGGCTCCGTGACTGACTCAGGATTAGATTGATCAGTTGGAATAACATCAACTGGACCAGATACCTGTTCAACTGGTCCGGAAGAGTTCTGTATTTCTCCCACTGCTGCATCTTTATCAACCAGTCTGGGCGATGTTAATAAAGAGGCATGTGAATCTTGTAATGCCTGACAGGCAAGAAATAAAAGCAAAGGTTAAGTAAGATGTATTTATAATTTAAAAGATATCCAAGACATTATAGTTGTAGATCTCATAAGCCATTCATTGAGGAAGATAAAATCGGCAAATACTAGCACACTAAACTCCTCCTAACAAAGTAACAACCCAACTTCCTAAGAGCTTAAAAGACAATAGACAAATACCATAAATTTTATGGAAAAATAACCAATGACTTGTACCCACCAAGATACGAATGAATTCCCCAAAATAAAAAAATCTTTACATAAGTGCATATTCCAGAATTTCTTTCATGTTGTTCGTGCCTTCATGCAATTTTACACATTTACCATTTCTTTCTTTCAAATGCTAAGCCTATTAGCTGAAAGTGTCATTCTAGTTTATTTAAGCATGCAGAGATTGACAACATGGTACTATTGCCACAGTAGAGGATTCTGCACCCCATTTACACAGATCAAAGTTCACGGTACAAGGCTACATTGAAGGAAAGCTTAATAATAATGGCATCACCTGAGACAAAGTGTTATTGTTCATGGTTCTTGACATTTGTTCCTGCTCATCAGATGTGGCAGTTTGATCCAACAATACCACATCAGTTTGGTGCGCTCTGCCATTATAAAATTCAGCAACTCCACTACTAGTTTCAGGCACTTCAATTTGAACCTGGCTATCGCGCATGCATAATGAGACTCCATCAGAAGTTTGCTGATCTGGCAAGAGTGGACTTTCACATTGTCTTGATGATAACTCTCTATCTGAAACATTCAATGGACTTCCATCAGAAATAGGTTTTCTGGATGGAGGAGGATCCACAGTTATATCCTTCTCTGAACCATCAGGCACAGTTTTCTCCCCACAATCATTATTAAAAATATCATGTCTTTCCCCTTCGTTCATCATACATGTGGCTCCATTGACATTATGTTCTTTGGAATGGGAATGCACAGAGATAATTTTCCCTCGACTATCACATGCATTTTGACCTCTATCATGGCCCTCATAAGCACTAGCAGCCTCAGCTGGAGGAGTTTGCCCTTCAACTGGATTACTGCATTGTACAGCCACAGGGGACATGATTTCAGGAGTTCTAGATGATCCAACCCCAGTCCCTGTCATGGCTTCAGCTATTCTATCAAAATCTGTACCTTCAGTAACAAGATTGGACACAAGGCATCTATTCTTGGGATCATTGTCAGGCTCAGCTTGCTCACTAGTCTTCAAGTGTTCTATCCCATTCCCACGTTCTTTCAAATGAAGTGAGTTTAACAAAACATTTTCCCAGGACTTCACTTCTTCCACCCATGCAGCCTCACTATTTTGTAACATTTCCCTTGCTATCAATTGGGCACTCTCAAGATCTTTGAGATGTATTTCATGCTGATGGTTCAAATCTTCAATTCTTCCAGTATACTCAATATCTAAATCCTTGAGGGTTTCCAATCTCAACACATCATTGGGAGAATAGGACCGAAAAATGGCTAATTCTATCTTGTATTTTTTCTGAAGATCAACCTTTTTTACCTCACATGTTGCGATCAACCTGTTCTTTTCTTCTTGATGCTTAAGAAATAACTTCCTCAGCTTCTTTTGGCACTTCTTTTGAATTGTTTTAATGCTTTTTAAGACATCTTTCTTAACCAATTCAACCTCTAGTGCCAAGCCCATACAGGAATAATTCTTACCAGATAATTCAGAAGCGGAAGCTTTTGGAGAGCCATTGACATCGTAAATTCCTGTTCGATGCAAGAATATATTCCTCAGACACCGCAACATTGAGTATATTACATTTGCCTCATCCTTCCCACAATGAAATTTTAAATGCTGTTTTGCAAGCATAAGGGAAGCTTCATGGTTAATCTTGTGCTTTACCAAAGCAGCTGCAGTCCAACACTGATATTTGCAATGCAGATTAAAAAAACTTGTCAGATCATGTGAGCATCGCAGGTAAACAAGAGCTAAGCAAAATTTTGCATACTACTAAACATGAGTGTTTGACACATTGTCAATTAGAACATAATAGGACTCTGCCAGCAAACATAACTCACACAACCCAGCAAAATGTCCAAAATGGTAGAGACTATGCTATTATAATGAAATAGGCTCTTCGGCAAGAGCTTATGACTCACATTTAAGTTGAAACTCACGCTCTAAGCAAATAGATACCCTCAAGTACCTCACTACGCAACCACTCACACCAAATAACACTCCAAATGCTTCCTAAAACTACAACGGAACAGAATGCACCGCTAGCTTACGATGGGCGAGCTCTCCCTATCCAAAAGCCACTCAAAAAACTCTTTGCTGTTGCCATTTTTGTCAGTCATTGTGTTTTAATATACTAGTTCCAACTTCTCCCCAACTACTTCCTCCACTTTTCATTGTAAAATTTCCTTATGTACCATTCCATTTCCCTTTCAGTCCCTTTGTTTATTCCGTTTGCTCCTTCTTTCCTCCCTTTTGTTCCTCTTTTTTGTCTCCAGTATATTTAGGGGGAAGGTTGGGATCTGATACGCAATTGTAGTATGAAGAGGGAGGGAGGGAGAACACAAACAGTGAATTTGGAAACAGAGAGAACCGGAGAACTGAATCTTACTGTGACAGTACTGAATCTGAATACATTACTTCCTTTTTTATTTATAGGCATAATGTCAGTACTGGATCTGAATACATTGCTTCACTTTTTATTTATAGGCCTAATGTCTCTACCTGCCGTAACCAACCAACCAAATGTTATATCTTCCCATTTCTAGTTATGATTACATGACAGGATCCATCAAAATGTATTTAAAACACATGGATAAGTAAACTTGCAGAATTTGACCGTAGGATTCTATTGCAATCAAATGGGTTGTCAAAACGAGAACTACATAGCTCATGAGAAAGTGAAAAGAATAAGTGGCAATCATTCAAAAGGGAAAAAATAACTACTCTGAAGCAATTGGGATAATGTTGCTTCTTCATGACCAAAAATAACTACCATATACCAACAATACCATATGATATTAAATGTTGGGCTTTAAAGGAACAATAGCATAAAGTAGGGGTAGCTGAGATAAGGATGTTCAAATGCATGTGTGGTCATACAAGGGAAAAAAAAGATTCGACTTTGGCTGGCCAACAGTCAAATCTACATGGAGAGAATGCTATGCCAGCATCCTTTTAGAACATAGTTACAACTGATGCCAAGCAACATGAGGGGAAGCAGGTAAGGAAGAAAAATGATTAAATGAAGGAAAATGGAAGAGTGTGCATACTGACCAGAGAAATTTGAAAAGCCTCCAATATTGACTTTGGAAGAGCACTATTCACACGGTGGTTGTTCATGACATACTCAAGAAATTCATCAGCCATCCTCTTCACATTATCCTGCATCACATAAATTTGTGTTAATATATACCACCAGATTTAGACTGGTAGAGACTTAATACAACATTCAATGTACAAAATTTTCACATATGACCCCCCATTGGAAACCCCAGGTTGAATTAAATATTTGACTGCAGCATGAAAGGTTCACGCCCTGCATTAGTTCTAACATACCTTAGGTTTCATGATCTTGAATCCTAGTTTAATAGCAACAAGGTCAAGCCAACACTCATATAACATATCAATTTACTCTCACTTCAGAAGTCCATATCTATATACTCCCCTTACAAGACCAAACAAGATAAAAGAGTAGGGGGAAATTAGAAATCATTCGCCAGATGCTCTGACGTCTAGCACTCATCAAGTACGAACACTTGAATCCATCCATGAAGCATCACAACAAATGGCAATTCCCCCCTTTTTACTAACTTCAATTGTAATCTAGGCATGGATCTGACAGGTATTCTGTAATTAAGTCACAAAATTTGTTCAATGAAGAGAAAATATTGGATCCAGAACCAACTGACCTCTTTATCTTTGTTCATTAATTTTCTGAATGGTGCTAATTCTCAACATATAAGAAATACTCCCTCTGGTCCTTATTATAAGGCACCAACTAACTTTTCTCACAAACCAATAAAATTAGTTAAAGTCAATAAAGTTGTCATAGAATCTAAGTAATTTCCAATATTACCCCTACTAATTGCACTAAACTCTAATATTATATTAATTATATTAATTATTACTCTCACGCACTACTCTTATTAATTATGGGCATATATGGAAAAAAAAAAGTAATACTTCTTGGGAACAAGCAAGTGCCTTATAAAAAGGACCAACTAAACTTGCTAGTTGGTGCCTTATAATAAGGACCAGAGGGAGTAGAAGAAACAAGCAACATACTGTGACATGAAGGATTTCACAAAGCTTAGGTATTTCTGACTTCAGAGAAAGATGTAAGCTCCTCTGCTCATCACGCAATTTCCTTGCTTTCAGGAATTCAACAATATTGCCTTGAGGTCTTTCTGAAATTCAAATTCAAACAGCGCAAGAATGATTCATATGCAATGGATGACTAAAGCAAACAGTTGAACAAGAAATGAAATGAGAAACATTACCCATTGATTCTCCAGAATTTCCTGCAAAAGTATGAGATGTTTCAGAAATTACTATGAGAAACCACAAAGGATGCAAGAATTCTGACAATCTCTCAACTCAATAGAACTAGAAAGTTGAAAGCAAAGTGAACTTATTAACAGCAGTAGTAATCACTAACCTTCTTTGTTTCCAGCAGATAATTTTTCACCATCATGTTTTGAATAAGGCTGATCATCAGCATTATTTATCAGTTTTGCGTGCTTTTTCACTACCTCTTCATCCTCAAGGTCAGGCCTATTTCCTGAACCATCAAAGAGCTGAACCCTTTTCCGGCTCCTTTGAGATGAAACAGACAAGTATTTCCAACGAGGATACCTTCCCTCTAAAACTTTTGTCCAAAACAAGTGGCATGGTTCTGAATCCAGTGACTTGAATTTCCACTCACCAAGCAAAGAAAAATTTGGGTGGTATTTTAATCCATTTTGCTTGACTTTCAATAAAAATGAGCAGTCCCTTGTGTCATTATCTTCACCATTTTGCTCAAGTATGGATGAGAATTCATGTAGAGCTTGTTTTAAAGATGATTGTCCAGGTAAGGAATTCAACCTTAAGATATCAGTTTTAGCATCATGAAAAGCTTTTAAATCATCAAATAAAGACGATGCACCCCACATCAACAATGTGTGAATAGTACTCCAACTGATGTCTAATTTGCTATCAAGTGGTCTATCCTGCTTAGCAAGGACTAGGGCTCTTTCTTCAACAGTGAAAGATGAATATAACCGAAATATTTTAATCTGTTCCAACTGTGAATCGAGTGTTAATTTCTGAAGGGATCTTATATCATTCAATGGGTTCCAATCACTATCAAATATGATAATGGTATCAACTGATGACAATTTGATGCTGTGATGGCAAGCATTTGCCTCTAATAAAAATACAAATCTCCCATGGTCCTTGTTATTAAACATTTTCAGAGCACTTTGCTTCTTCGAATTCATAACACCTTTGTCAATTCTTTCATAAGAATCTGGACCAAATCTTTGACGTATCAAGTCATCCAAAATATCTCCAATTGAAACCTTCCCATGACCACCTAAAAACTGCAGATGAAAGTTTTCAGTAAAAATGTAAATATAACTCACCAAATTATTACACTGCCTCAATCATGGAGGCATAAAAGAGATGCATTGATCATTGTACTCATGCACCTGATCACAAACATATAAACACAAGTATAATTGGGGAAAAAAAAAACAAGAGAGCGCAACTGAGACCAAACAAATTGAGCAGATGAAATATGATCTCCAGGCTTCAGTTCATGGACAACTCTATTAAGGAAGTGTAAAGAAAGAAGGAGAAAGTGATAGGAATAGAGAAGAATAGAGAGAGGGAAAGAGGAAAGAAGAGAGAGAGAGAGACTGCAACTTCTCTGATTTATTCATTCATCACAAAAGCATAGAGATACAATGAAGAGTTTTATGCCTTATATAGGCAACACCTCAAGACCCATTAATCCAAACTAACTATCAACGGTTACTAACAACTAACCAACCCTTTTTCCACATTTACACATCAAACTCAAAGTTTGATTAAATAAAAATTCTCGTTCCTTAATATTAACATATACAAATTTCCAAACAAAAACAGACCATCAGTTTAATGCTCCCAATTCTGATCATCGGCCTCATAAATGGTGTCCGAACTCAAATATAGATGTGCTAAAAATAAAGACAGCACAGAGCTAAAAGATAGACCAAAAAACCTGTTTCCTGGCCAACACAACATGAAATTTGTAAAATTGTAGACTACACCCCTCATGCCAAGTTTCTCTATGTGAGCAACGGTCTAAGTATGGCTTGATTGACTACTTGACATACTGGCAAATCACAATCAAATCATACACTAAGTTGGAATTGGAATTTTAGACTAGAATTAAATTAAAAGAATCCCTAGTACTGTTTGAAGAGGGTATGCAGCTTAAAAGAACCACGGCAGTATAAAGCCATAAAAATACATAAAATGTAGAATTACAAAGCATGGAAAACGATTAAACAAGCAAAAGTTCCAGGAAAAATAGACAAGAGGGTAGTCAACAAGATGTGCACCTGGAAAAGAATAAGCACCCTTAGACCTTGTTTTTTCAATTCCATGAGCATGGAGTCAAGAAGTTGCAGCTTCCCACTTGCTTTTATTCCAACATCCAGGATCTCAGCTGGTGGAAGATCCTTGATAAGTAAACTTTGAAGGGACTCGTCCACAAGATAGGGGTGATTACAACACTGTCATGAGATACCACAGCGAAAAATGGAAACATGAAGAAAATTTGCGACAATCAAATAGCTACTAGCACTTGCATATAGTCAACTATTTTTCAGACAAATAGAACATAGGAGTTTGAGTGTAAACGATTAGCAAACCAAATAAATGAGAAGATTCCAAACCCAACTTTTAAACACATATGTAGGAACACTAGATCAGATTGAACATGCACGCATCAAAAGAATTAAACCAAAGATGTTGAAAATATATCTGATGGGCCCTCTCCAATGGGTCAAGACTACCTCCCACAGGTGTGTGCGCACGCACTTGAGGGGGGGGGGGGGGTTGGGTTATATTGAGGAGTGAGGGTTCAATGGGAGGGAGGGTGCCTATTCTCTTAACAGGATGGTGGTGGAGGAAGGCTTCTTTCTCCATCATCATCTTTTCGACTACCAGTGTGATAGTGAACTTTGTGTGTGTGTGTGTGTGTTCCTTCCTTTCCGGTAGCTTATTTCTATTGTGTGTGGGCTTATTTCCACTGTAATTTATCTTTCTTCCCACCAAAGAGGAAAGCAGTTTGAATATTAGTATGATGAGTGTTTGCTTAGATTATTCCCTAGATTTGCAGTTAATTTGTTGCTTTGGTTTCATCACTTAGGCTATCAGTTTCCCAGCTAAGAAACCTTGTTCCCCAGCATAGAAACATGGTTTCCAACAATATCAAAGACAACTATGACTTAAATTTTTAACATCTCAGAGATGAATTGATCATGCACCCAGTTTTTCTATCTATATGCAAGACCTCATAAAAAATCTTCTACTCATGACTAGGAAGGGATTATTACCAATTGATTATAACTAACTAAGACTAATGAACATAAAGTATGTTTCACTGACGTGTCAAAATAGCATGGGCAACAGGTTCCCAGCATAAAATTCTCACAATTAAGATGTGCATCCCAGCCATTGAAGCATAAGAAGTCAAAATATTAAACCAAACTTGGACATCTTTGATCTATTGCCAATCAAGCAAGGGATACAACTAAAGCAGATTTCAACCTTACCTTCCGGGTAGTAATAAGAATGTCATGAAGGGCCTCAACAACATGAGATTTCAATGGTGAGCGTAGTATTGAAGAGTTTGAAAGTAGAGCAGCACAATACTGCTCAAGTTGTGCATTGGATATATTTACAGGAACCCAATACTCAACAAACCTAAAGGAGTCTGATTTGCATCTATATGCAACAAAACTTGATAGCTTATCTTTTAGTTGACCAATATCACTGGAATTGGAGATTAAATCGTCATTATCTTCATCATAACTCTGATGATCAAGAAAAGCCAGGATATCGTGATATTCTACAACACTATCCTGCAAAACCCAATAAGTTGATATTTGGCAACAAAATAATTTGGGTTGATTAAAAAAACTGGAACCTAAGAATGGAAAGAAACAAACCTTTAGTTGGCCACTGAGAATAAGAATCCACAAATCTGTCTTTAACATTTTAATTTGCTTCAAATAAGATGAGATATCTGAGCATTGGCACTCATCAACTATGATTGCTTCAAATTCTATGCCTTCAAAAACCTCTAGATCCTTCAGAACAACATCAACTAAATTAATAAACATCACATTTAAATTTAATATTTGACAGCATTCGTCAGCTGCATATGAAAAATAAAACATGACAAATGGGACAGGAAAAAGAGTCCAATTGAATAACAACTCATCTATAACCAACTCAATCTCAGCACACACTGACAAATAAAATACTCAACAGTACCAACATCAGATCCTTGCACACACCTCAATGATGATATCTGGAAGTACTATAAGTACTTGGAAAAGCAGACAGCCACCTTCCCCATAAAATTCTAGTTTCCTAATACTTCTACGAATCTCTTTGTTTCCACTGTAAATAATAACATTGAGAGATGGTGCCCAACAAGAAAACTCATCCTCCCATAAACGGAGAGCAGCCGAAGTTGAGATAATGAGAAAAGGTTGACAAGTATTAGAGTCCAAAGATAAGATAAATGTAACCATTTTCATCATTCTGTCCTGCAAAATTCATTATAAAAACAGACATAAGTTTTCTGTGAATACTGAAAGCATAATTTCCAAAACACAATCTCAAATGTCTCCCAAACTGAGATGCCAAAATTAAAATATATAACTTGTAAAAGCCAAAATTATAACCATTCAATGGCATGAAGGAAAAAGATAATAATATACTAAAGCTCACATGGTCATCAAATACAACAGCATTCTGACCCTTGAGCCAATGCTCACGTAACTTGTTAACTGCATCCAAATTGTTGATACCAAATCCAGGTGGAAATCCACCAGGCATCTGAGATAATTTGCTAAAAGAACTAATGCGGTCTAGTTTCTGCAGATAATTGATATTAAACCAAGAAGACCAGTCAGGAATGAGGACGAGATATGAACATTATCTTCATAAGAGATCTGAGTTTTTAATTTTCTTAAAAAAGAAAATTGGCTAAAATGGAGTTAAATATAAGGATAATATCTGTGTTTGAGAGACACAATATTAACTACGTAACTTTAATGTTTCTGCCCAGCCTATTGTGCTAAAACTAGTCCATGTAATGCTATTCCCAGAGACAGTCCATTCAAATAATTTTTACTGAACAATTCTGTAATAGGTTTTCCCCTATTAATCTGAATGAATAATACAAGTAGCCAAGAGTCATCCGTCAACCACTGCAACTATAGGTGAAAATATAGGAAAGTAAAATTCTCAAAAAGCATAAAATGGGAAAATTACACAGAAGTCCTAGACAAGGAAATTAATTACTAATCCTGAAATTTAGACATTTAGTTATTACCAATAGGTTCCCTTGAAGAACTTGTGAAGAACATATACAGGATAAGTTGTAAATTTCTGAGTTTTACACACAAATATAGGAGGAGTTGAGTAGCCATTCATGCTCCCCTTGATCTCACTTTAGACAATTTACTTTGACTTTTAAGTATAGCGAAGTCTGCTAGTAACATTAGCATCTTTCTTGGGATTAGAAGATTCAGACATTGTAGTAAGGGCACTTACTCTCCAACTAGTTGAGCCTCTAACAACCTCTCCCAGCAATCAAACTCCACATCGCCCTGACAATTAAACTCCCCCCAAAAAAAAAGGAGGGTCCATCCTCAAAACTCTTGACTAGTGGTTGATCTACAAATGCTGGAAGGAACTTAACTGCACCAACAAGGATTTCACTAAAACTTTAGTTTGCTTGCATTGCAATTCTCACACTGGGGATAAGAGGTAATTTTCAGCATAAGAGCATGGTAGCCATAGAGCCACTACTAACGGCCTTCTGCCCTTTATTTTCTCCTCCACCAATATTTGCAAGTCAAACTGAGAAATTTACAACTTATCCTGTGTGTTTTTTGGACAAGTTCTTCAATGGGACCAGTTGGCAATAGCTCAATTTCAGGAGACCAAACAGTAATTAATTTCCTTGACTGGGACTTCTATATAATTTCCCCCAATAAAATCATAAAAAAAATCTGATGTCAATTGTTTTAAAAAATTACCAAATTTGGGAAGAACAATGACAGCAATATAAAATCAAATTTAGGAGTTAGTGGGCCTGATCTTATGGGCTCTCATGCTTAAATAACTGCCCACATTTACCAGTTTAATTTGTTTTCAAAAGACCATCCCCTTATCTTCCCCATTATATAATCAATAGAAATGTCTAACTTCTCATAATTAAAACCACCTTATCTACTTTGGATGATAAAGGAACTCTCTTCGCCCTCTGATGATACTCTTCATAGTCTTTAATTAGCCTCCGACCTTCAAGTGAATGAAGAAACAATGCATTGTCCAGCTCCCATGATGAATGTTCATAACCTAGACCATGCCATTTAACAAGCCATTCATAATGACAGTCAGAAGTACCAACAGTTTGGCCACCCCTGTTATGACCATCCTGTTGGGCAAAAATTAATGCTCTCTTCTGAAGCAACCGATGAGGTAAGCTCCATTCTGGCTTCCACTTCAGGGCCTGAAGTAATGACACAAATTCAAACACAATAACCACAAAGCTTATTTTACTGGTTTACGAAGTATGAACTGCAAAATAAGAGCTAAGAAATTTAAGACCTGATCTTTCTGATTAAATTTCTCAAGCAGCAATGGAGGAGCTTCAAGAAGTAATTGATTTTTTGAGACCCAAGGTTTGTGAACATGAGCAAGGCCTTTATACTTTACAAGAAAATATTTCTCAGTTGACCATCCTGGAACGAAAACCACGGAACAGACAATTAAAGTTAGACACCATAGTATGCAGCACAAATCATCAGCAAGTGATGGCAACAAACAGAAATACTCCAATATATTAAGAAAATATGGGGAAATCCAAGAGGAATTGAGAATAGTTCAAACAAATGAGATTTTTGTCATTATACACTACCATTAGCATGAGACACCTTGTCTTCTATGGCATCCCAAATTGATTCTATTCCCTCAGACACAGAATATACACCTAACTCTATCTTCTTCTTCACGCAGAGGTGACAGTGCCAAACTCCAAGGGGAGCATCCACCAGGGGAGGTTCAAGACAAGAAAAGTGGTAGCATCCATCACATTCTTTTCCATCACAGAATCTGTTTTTTTTTTTCAAAGCAGAATCTGTTAAATTAAGTTGACATGCTATGAAGATATAGGCTTTGACGGAGTGTCATTCACTTGTCAAAGTGATAAAGAATGAGAGGTGTATAATCACGCATAAATGCAGCAATTTATGAAAGAATGTGAATAAGACATCATTATGCAAAGATCACAGCAAACCATAAAAATAGCACATTAACTCAATGCATCAATGCCGCTGTAGTTAGGTAGAATACATAAGGGAATAGAAATAAATGTTTGATTAAAAGATTTGGCAGACTCTAACCCACTAGTATCTAATTGTTTAGGAGTAAAATGTTAGATAGGTATTTCACCACAATCATATCACATGTACCTAATTCACTCAATCATTTAGAAGCTCTTCTTTTGAATCAACACTTAACTAAGCTTTGCAAACATAACCCAACAATTGATATTAATCACATCTAAGCCGTTGAGCAAGCATTTTGTGCATCCAAGCCTAAAAACAATAGACACCAGACATCTGATAGCCAATTACAAGACAAAAATGACTGCACAAGAAAGAAAAGCCACTATATGATGCATATCAGAACGGTTATGAACTTATGGTACTTGGCACTCATAAAAACAGATAAATCAATGTAAAAAGGTTACTCACAAGAGCCGCCCGCCACATTTGCAAACGAGACATATTTTTCCATCATCTGCTTGGATCTCTGTAGAGACATCATTTGAAGGTGAGCAGTCAACGCCTTTCTCAGAAATTTCTTTAGCCAAGGTGGCTTCAGTTTCACCTCTATCCTAATGCAAATAACAACGTGAAAGAAGATTAATAACTAACCCATAGATAAAAATAAACATCGTAGATGCAGAAAGAAAAGATCCCAAATGCAAGAACAAGTCATGAAGCACAATAATATGTAATTATGGATTTAGATGAAATTTCATTAGATTCCTTGATTATTAGGATTTATCTGGGTTTAAATATATTTAGATTTAGATAAGATTTGATATTTAATTATATTATTATATTAGTAGGATTTGGATAGATTAGGATATCTAGAGAGTAGAGAATGATTTGGATACATATTCATATGAGAATAATGCCTATAAATAAGAGGCAAAAGTGCGCCTAATTTTTTACTTTGATTTCCAACAAGATCTGCACTATTCAGATTGCTCTTTGCTCCTGTTATCTCTCTTCTCCTCTCTCTTTCTCAACTAAATTCCATAACACCCAATCTCATAGAAACTACAAATAAATACAAACAGACAACAACCATCTTATCCCACTATAGTGAGTTCGGCTACATGGATGCATAATGCTACTGTGCTATGTCAAAAACTAACTCTTGCCATAAGCCATTAACAAGGAGATCTGAATCAATGACTTTAGTGTCCCTCTTGGTCTTTCCCTTCTCTTCATAGGTCTAAATAATATCTACTCCCCCTCCCTATTAGCAGCTCCAAATACCTTCTTTGCACATGGCTGCACCATCGTAAATGATTTTCTACCATTTTTTCTCAAAAGATCCACGCCAATTTGTCTTCTTGTATGATCATTGTACATCTTATCTTTATTTGTATGACCACAAATCCATATCAACATCCTCACCTTTGCCACCTTCATTTTATGCTCACGTTCACCACAGGTCTTATAGTGAGCTGATAAAACTTCCCTTTAAGCTCATCAGGAACCTTTCAATCACAAAGAACTGATACTTTCCTCCATTTCATCAACCCTATTTGTATCCTATTATTATCATATACTCCCTCCTTTTAGTCTCATGCCTATTCGAACTCACAACTTGCTTGTTAAGAGTGTAGCACACTAGCACCCTTACAAGCAAGCCATAAGTCTACAAGGCACCTATTTGTATCCTATGCAAAACATCTTCATCAATTTCACCGTCATTTTGCAAAAAACAAGATTCCTATCCCATGTATCTTTTGTTGCTAGCTTCAATGTTATATTTCCATGCCGATGGGAATCAAGATTCTGGGACCTTTGGGAATAGCCAATCCTTATCTGAACCATTGTACTGAGAGGCATTCTTAGGAATTGTGGTTGTAATCTCCAAAATGGCCCTATAAAAATTTATGGTCTTTTTTCCCAATAATACATTTTAACCCAACGCAACTCATGCAAAAGGGGGGAGCATTGAAATATCTCATCCTATTAAGAGCAACTCTCTAGCTCGGTGTATATAAGCCAGCATTTCCTTTTGTTTAATTTATATTCATTCTCAATAATAATAAGTAAAATATTTATATAAAATTGTTGGTCCAATTAAAGGGCCTAATGAAACATTTTTTATTCGTTTACGATTCTCCTCTGTTTATACGACATTATTTTTCCTCAATTAGGAGGATTTAGTCTGACTTGTTCTGCTGACTTCTAATCCCTGTAATCACGGCCAGATCCTGGTTTCCTTGTCTAACGTCTGTATCTATATGTTATCATCCTATCAATAGAATATCACTTTATAGCATCACAAAATTGTTCAAAAACTAAAGAAAAAAGGGAAAATAAAATATCTAGAGATTAACAACAAATTAAAATTTTTAATTAATAGAGGTGTAACAAATAATTTTATTAAATAGATTAAAAATAATTTTAAAATTAAAAAATAATATAACAATTTTTTAAATATATTTTATATTAGGAGCGTTATTGTCCAACTAAACACCAATGTTCATTCCTTTCCATGACACATCAAACAAACCTATCTTATTCCATCAAACCTCATTCCTATTCTCATTCCCATTCCCATTCCCATAAAAATATTCCACAAACCACAAGCCATAAGGGAAATGATAGAGGTGTGGAAAAAGCAAAAATGATGAAATACAAGAATTGCTCCTCAAACTTTTGAGAGGTTGGGTCTCTCCCAAAACAAGACAAAATTCATCCTACCTTCAGAACAACTATATTGTCCCCTTAGGCCCTAGCCACATCTTACTCACCCCCACCCCTGACCCACTAGCCATTATGTCAGTTTACTAGCAAAACAAATATCCAAATTTGTGCCCCCCTCTGCTGCCATCTCATTAATGTTTCTTTCATTCTTATTCCTCCCCATATAGGATCTCTTCTCAAACTCAATATAATTGTGTCCACCATATACAAACCTAGATAAGAGCCTATATGCATGTTTTAAGATATTATACTGCTTAAGCTTGTGAGAAAATGGTTATTTAGCGTGTTTTTGGAAACCCATTGGTTTTGACCAAAGTAATTTGAGAATAGCTTTGTCTTGAAAGTTGCAAAATCTCATTTCTAACTAGAAACCATACAAGTAGTAGGTTACTTGTTAGGGAACTGAAGCACGAATGCTACAAAAGTTCACTTTTCTTCCTATCAGCGCACTCAAATTTCTAGATTCCAGTTCCCAATTTGTTCAGTTTCTTTGTAGGAATGTTTCTTAATCCTATTTCAATTGTTGACCAAGCCAATATCTCGAAGCAATGTTTTGTATTTCATTCACCTTTTTAATCCACAAGCATACTCGGAGTCAGTTTAAGTTAAGCTTCATATGCACAGCGAGGATTTTCCCTATATATGATCTCAGATCTAAGAGTTACCATCAAGAATGCCAACCAAACAAGTGATGAGGAAAAAAATCATTAGAAAAAATAATCATATGCATATATGATGAGGAAAACAAAAACCCAGCTAACCTCAACATCAGAAAGGTTAATTAGCTCCTTGGCATCATCAGATGGTAGTATTCCATTGTTGGCAACTTCTTTACAATCTAAATTACTCCCATTGAAGTGCTCATCAATCTTGTCCTCAACAATGTTGCCACCTTCTTCAATTAAATTATCTTCACCATTTGTCTCCTCAGGACAATCTGTAAATCAAGCAATTGAAATTAATAAGCTAGTAATGTTAACAACAACCACAACAACCATCGAGATATGCTACTACCTTGAATTAAATTATCTTTACCATTTGTCTCCTCAGGAAAATCTGTAAATCAAGCAATTGAAATCAATAAGCTAGTAATGTTAACAACAACCAAAATAAGCATCGGGGGATGTTACCACCTTCTTGAACTAAATTAGCTTTACCATTTGTCTCATCAGGAGAATCTGTAAATCAAGCAATTGAAATCAATAAGCTAGTAATGTTAAGAATAACCACAACAACCATCGGGATATGTTACCACCTTCTTGAATTAAATTATCTTTACCATTTGCCTCCTCAGGACAATCTGTAAATCAAGCAATTGAAATCAATAAGCTAGAAATGTTAACAACAACCATCGGGATATGTTACCAACTTGAATTAAGTTATCTTTACCATTTGTCTCCTCAGGACAATCCGTAAATCAAGCAATAGAAATCAATAAAATAGTAATGTTAACAACAATCACAACAACCATCGGGATGTTAGTAAGGAACATTTCTAAGTATTTACATTTACATGAGAAAACAAAAGGCAAGCCACTGGGGTATCTTTATGCAAGACAGGGCACATAATTATTAGCACCTTTACATACTCTCTTTTTATAAGGTGAATATACAATGCTTTTCAAACCATACCCTTTCTGAACATTTGCATGAATAGGCAATAAATTTGTTGATTCAAGAACAACAAAGCTGAAAGAAGAGTAAATTCTTTTGTAGAAAGAAATAGGTAAAATAAAAACACTGTTCAACAGTCTATCTACCTATCTTTGGTTTTTTCTTTATCATAGCCCGGAAAGCACGAGCGTCCATATCTGTTCTCTTCCTCTTTCCCTGAGAAGTTCCCCCATCACATTCTTTGTTTTCAGCTTCAAATGTTAATTTTTTTACACTCTTGTGTTTTTTTATCTTTTTCCGCTTCAAAGCCAATGAGTCAAAGCTCTTAGAACCTGAAGGAGCTATATCAGAGTGATTCTTAGTTCTTTCAGATCTCCTCAAAGGACTTGGCATATTCTGTTTCTCAAACCTTTGGGATTTCCTTCTGACAAGAGGACTTGATGATGTACTCTTTCCAAGTCGTTCGGACTTTCGAGTACTTGAACGACTAGGAGTCATCTTCTTTGATGAGGTTTCTCTGGTAGACCTTCTGGGACCAGTTGCACTTTTCGTAGAAAAGCCTGAGTTGATTGGGCTTATCTCACTGACACGCCTCCCATTGTTATTTTCATCAGCCTAAGCCTTACTACCAGAATTTGTAGAATTTTGTCATATGTTCAACTGTTCATTTGAGACCAGCAGATAAATATTTTAGATTAACATAAGAAAATCAATGTATGTCAATGACATATTTAGAAACTTCATTAGTATCAAGTATAGAGAATGATACTATTAAAGATGGGCAATAAAACTATATGAACAATTGAAAACCACTCTGTCAACAAGATTTGATGAGGCACTACCATACTGTTACACAAAAGTTTCATTGTCATCCTGATCTAAATACCGGAACCGTACAGGAGTGAGATGCCTGGATTTAAACTAATATCCTCCAAGAAAAATAAAATTTTCCCACTAAAGTTTTGGTTCTTTAACATGACATGTTTATCTAAAATAAACATGCAATTGAAGTAAATCAATATGTATACTACTCATACTAATCCATCCATCTCCATAAGCAAACTAATTATAGTCCTTGATCCAGACATCAGAGGCATACCATCAAGAGGTAGACGGTGTTTCCTGTAATCCAACATAATATCATAGTTTAAGATTTGTCACCATCCCACAGTAAATCGATATGTATTCTAGACAAATCAAGAATGCTTCATGACTCAATTACCAGAGCATTTACAGCTAACCCCAAGAGAAAAGAAGTTAACTTAAAAAAAAAAAAAAAAAAAAATCCCGCTAAGCAAGAGTCTTCAGAGAAAGGTTGGAACTTCGACTCCGGGGACATTTCACAAAAATGAAGATATTAGCTGATATGAAGATGACACAAGATCACGGTATAAGTCACAGAAGCACAATGCAAGAAAACTGCGGCATTTTCTAGGGTAATCTTGACAATGCACTAGAAACGAGCACAAGCACTTGCGCTTCCCCAATTTCCACTTACTATTTGCAACATAACCCTAATTTATCAAGAATTGAGATTCGAGAAACATGTCGCAGTAATGTAGAGTACTGACCTACATGTAAAATTCGGGCAATAAACAATTTTCACTTGTTCCACAAATATAAACAAGTTTTCGCCAAAGGCAAAGAAATTGGGGTGTTCACGGGCGGGCTTGGCAGAAAAATCTGGGCGCTAATATTCCGAGAAACCGAGGCAAATTCGATTAGGCCAATAGCAAATAACGAAACCGAAGGGACGTCACACCATACTAGGCGCGTGAGATGATTTCAGTAAATTCATACCCTGTTTCTGGAAATTTGTGGAACATAGGAGTACCTATTCTTTTTTTTCAGCTCAAGAGGGTGCCTATTCTATTTCCTATTCTATTTCACTTATTCTTATCCATACCAGTCTGGTCCTATTTATAAATACAGTTTGACCAAATCTCACACACCAAGAAAAGTTAGGTATCTTAATGATTATAGAGCAAATTTTCAACTTTACCCTCATTTATGAACCCACCTTTTAAAATTTATTGTCAAATCTCTCTCATCTTTTTCTCTTCCCAACATAACTAGCTAATCTCTCTCATCATCATTAATATGGCCAAAATTGTCATAATCTCATTTATTTGGTCAAAATGGACTTATAAATAGGACCAAATTTTTTGGTCAAACCGGACTTATAAATAGGACCAGAGTGGTACTTATTTAATATTAAGGGTAAAGGAGCAATTTTACACATGTGCTTTACCCGGGAGCGTCCAGCACCACGAGCTTTTTTCTGGAGCAAAAATATCACGGGCCGTTAGTTGACCAAACGTTGATCACGCGGGTGAAATTACCCTTTTGCCCTTAGTTTTAGATGAAATTACCATTTTGTCCTAAGTTTTTTTTTAAAAAAAAAATGATTGGGGTGGACGGTCCGGCCGCCGCAACCGCCAAACAAAAACGGAAACCTGGACATTTTTACACATGAGCAATAACTCCATTACTCAATGCTCCCTTAATCTCTGTTTTTTCTTTTTCGACTGGTTGATAAAAGCATCTCGAGTGGCGTTCAAGAAGCAGATTGGAACTCAGGCCTCCAAAGGATGTTATCGCGAAGGAAATCGTCACTAAGAATCCTATTGACGTCCCATAGGGTTCGATTCAGAAAAACAGAGGCACCCAAATTGGGGATGCTGAAGTTAATCAGGACTCAGTCTCTCGGGTTTTATTCAAAGATGAAGCAAAATGAATTTGTCGGCATGAAAATATGGACTCACCCAAATCATGATCTCCCCCGACTCAAAATTGGGAAAGAAACACTTCCCCACAAGGAAGATCAGGACTCCACTTGGGAACCCAACAAATAATTGAAACAAGTGCACTAAAACATAAGGATAGCAAAAGATAAATTGATTCTTCTCACCCGCCATATGATCTCAGTATCCGATTAATGCTTCTTGAACGCCGCTGGAGATGCTTTTAGTTTTAGGCTTTGTTTGGTTTGAGGGGATCGGATGGGAGGGGGGAGGATGGAGGGATTTTAGCTCCCTCCCCTTGTTTGGCAAATGATTTTTTTTAGGGGGGGAGGGGAAATTTTTTAAAATTTTCCCCTCACTTCCCTCAAAAACGTCCCCCCCAAATCGGAGGGATTTATAAAAATTGGTGTCTAGAGGACAAAAATGTCCCTAGTCTTTTGCTTTAATACCAGAAATACCCTCTAGCCCTTATGTGTAATCGATGATGCAGCTCACTCTCGCGAACCCTATTCAACCTTATTCGGCAAGCCAGCTGATTCCTTGAGACGAGATCGAAGACGGAAACGATATCGACGGAGACGAAGAGCACGATCGAAGTTTTGAAACAATCCATTCTCGCAAATTTGTTTCTGCAATTCTGATTCTGCAAATCTGTTTCTGCAATCTGATTCTGCAAATCTGTTTCTGCAATTCTGTTTCTGCAATTCCTTCCGGTGGCCTTTTTTTTGGGTTAAAAAAGCTTGGTTCTGTTTCATTTTGTGATAATAGACAATGCTCTTTGCATGCCTGGATCCTCCTAGTTGTTTCTGTGATTTGTTTAACTTGTCTTTATTCCTGATTTTCTTGGCTAGCAACTTGAACATTGAATAAAGAGAGAGAAAATAATATACAGAGTATAAAGTAAAGACTAAAGAGAAAGGAAACACTGGAAAAGGATAAAGACTACCCCAGAAACAACATGCAAATTCTGAAACAAGACAAGCAGATTTCCTTCTTTCCATTGTTTCTTTTTTCTGTATATTCTATCCAGTGTCCAAACAAAATCAGTTTTGCCCTAGAACAACTGATATACCCAGTAGAAGTCGAACAACTAGAAAATGTTTGTTACTGAGAGGTCTCCAGCACAAGCGTTGAAAATTCAAATCCTCACAGCGTCCCTAGATTCAAGAATGCACATGATTTTTCACCCATACCAATGAGTTCTTCGTCCCTTTTTTCCAATGAAAAAATTGTTTGGTACCTTTGATTCTGAATATCGATCTCTATTTTTTTCCTAAGCTATTTATTTTCTTGTGCCTATTTCAATCCTTTTTTTTCTGGTCTCCAACATTGTTGCAGAAAATATATATAGAAAACATAACATTAT
Source organism: Acacia pycnantha (assembly GCA_025563575.1). Taxonomy (NCBI): domain Eukaryota; kingdom Viridiplantae; phylum Streptophyta; class Magnoliopsida; order Fabales; family Fabaceae; genus Acacia; species Acacia pycnantha. Next base: position 281,408 of record JAMWYP010000338.1, on the reverse strand, counting down.
AATGCAGAAAATATATTGGATGCCACTATTCATATTTTGGTGTGAAGAACTTCTCATTTTGGTAAATGACAATGTTTGGTTTTATTTTGGTATGAAGAACATTTTTTACCCATTTAACAAAATGCATATATATTTTATTTTTACACTCCATCCTCTAACAGTGCTTATTATATCTGATATTTTTGCTAAACTTCATTGTTAAGTTTTTGATAGAAAAACTTATTGTTATTTTTAAATTGGTAATGAATGTAGATCATGGTAACATTGTTATTTTTTTTGTGATAATGATTATAAAGGATGATCAGAAAATGGAATTCAATCCCTATATAAAAAAAGTTGTCCAAGTGAAGATAATTCCCTCCCCTCCCCTCCCCTCCCCTCCTGAACTAAACAAGGTAACATTAAAACCCTTCTTATAATATAAGGGTACAGTTGTCAATGTCAAAAAAATTTCCCTCCCCTCCCCTCCTAAACCAAACAAGGTAATATTAAAATCTCTCATCTTCCCTTCCTTCTGATCAATCCAAACAAGGTAATTTTAAAATCCCTCCCTTCCCCTTCCCTCCATTAAAATCCCCCCATTTCCCTTCCCTCCGTCGAACCAAACATAGCCTTAAGGTCGACCAATGCAAAAAGAAAAAACGGAGATGAGAGGAGTATTGAGTAACAGAGTTATTGCTTATGTGTTAAAAATGTCAATGTGTCATTTTTTTTTTAAAAAAAACTTAGGGTAAAAGGGTAATTTCACTTAAAACTAAGGGCAAAAGGGTAATTTCACCCGCGTTACTGTTCACTTACATCCAATTTAACAGTCAACGTCTGGTCAACTAACGACCCGTGGTATTTTTGCTCCCAAAACGTAACCACGTGTGTACTTTTGCTCTAAAAAAAGCTCGTGGTGTTGGGCGCTCCCGGAAGTAAAGCACATGTGTAAAATTGCTCATTTACCCTAATATTAAAATAAGTCATAAGATTGATAATATTAATATTTATTACATTTAAGATGAAAATATAGACAAGCCCATTTCATATGGGCTGACCCACCAAAAGTTTTAAGGAAATCAATTAAAAATTTCATATGGGTCAATTTTGTTTCTTAGTTGGATTTTTTTCTTGATCCAACTCACAAACCTACCAAGGAGGAGATTTTTTTTGATATAATACCAAAGAAGAGATGATAGATCATCTTTTGGCAAAAAAAGGGTAATGGATCATGTTATCTCTAGCTCATATAGCCATAGTTTGCGCAAAAGACTCTAGCTTTCCTAACCTAAATTATCAACATATTCTATTCTCAAGTGACCATTTATTTTTTCTTATTAAAGAAAAAGAAGTAGCAGCCATTTCCTTCTCGGCCGGCCATTGAACTCATTTATAAGCATTTGACCATGGAGCTTAACAACCTCTTAATAAACCTTCAGTCAAATAATACTCATCTTCATTGTTTGAGGTACATAACTAGTTACTTCAAACAATTCACTTCCTTGTCTTTCTCTTTCATTCTGCTCTTAATACCAGAAATCAAATCTTGACATTATGATTTATCTCTGGTTCGTTGCCTTACTATGCATTATTAGTTCAAGTTCTGCTCTTCAATTCTACGACTCTACAAATTGTTCCACAGATCCTGACACATACCCAGGTTCGAGGTACACTTGTAACACTCCCCAAGATCCATGTCAAACATACATAGTGTTCAGATCGAACCAACGTTTTCAGAAGATTTCAGAGATCTCAAAGCTCTTCCACAAGAACCCTTACACATTGCTTCAAGAAAATAACCACCTCAACCTCAATTCTTCTTCTCAGTTCATTAAAGCAGGCAAAGAGGTTCTTATTCCTGTCACTTGTTCTTGCTCTGGCGGTTTCTATCAAGTCAGTTTTAGATATGTAGTCCCAGAAAATACAACATTTTCAGAGATTGCTTGTGGGGTTTATGAAGGGCTTCTCAAATCTTCCACGCTCGAACAGGGCAACCTTAACACGACCAGAGCTGGTGATGAGCTTAATGTTCCTCTTAGATGCGCATGTCCTGATAATTCCACTACTATTGGCAAGAAGTTGAAGTACCTTATGACATACCCTATAATACTAAGAGATTCAGATAGTGTCATAAGTGCAAAATTTGGCATCTCAGAAGAAGATTTCCGTAAAGTCAATGACTTGCATCAATTTTCAACTCTTTTCGAACAAACAACTGTTTTGATCCCATTGAGAGGTGATACAATCAAGATTAGTGATATTCCAGAGTCGTCTCAAGCTCCAACCTCTGGTTTTCTCCCAACACTTCTAGTGGCAAAAACACGGAAAAATCGAACCAGTTTGTACATAGCAAGTTCTGTCATAGGATCTTTGATGCTAATCATGGCAATTCTTGTGGGTGTATTGTATTTTAAGGCCTTAAGGAAATGGAAGAGCGAAAGTGTTCGACCCTTAACTCCTTCAACCTCCGTCGTCATGTCACCGATGAGAGGCTCTTCAACAACTTCATGTCTTTCTCCAGATCTTCTCGCCGGAATAAAGTACTGTTTGGTCAATTACAGCATAGAAGAGCTCAAGATGGCCACAAAAAATTTCAGTGAAGAAACCAAGAAAAATGGTTCAGTCTATAAGGGGCTAATCACCAATTTTGAGGTGATGATCAAGAGGATGAGATTCGAAGACACGCGCCGGGTAATTGATTTTCATTCTAAGATCAACCACATCAATATTGTGAACTTACTTGGTGTTTGTTATGATGAGAGTGATTTATCATGGTCATATTTGGTCTTTGAGTGGCCTAAAAATGGGTGCTTAAGGGACTGTTTATCTGATGGATCCAACCTTCTCTGTTGGAAACAAAGGACACAAATAGCTTTTGACATAGCCACGGTTCTTCACTATTTACACTGTTGTGCCTTTCCTTCTTATGCTCATTTGAATGTTAGCAGTAGAAATATATTTATCACAGAAGACTTTAGAGGGAAACTAGCAGATATTGCTGCACCAGAGAACCATGCTAGAGGTCTAGTTTCTGAGAAAGTTGACATTTTTGCATTTGGGGTTGTGTTACTTGAACTGGTCTCTGCAAGAGAGAATATTGAAGGGAAATTAGTGAAAGATTCTGTGGGGTTTTTGGGGGGAGGAGGAGGAGGAAATGAAGGCGGTTGCTTTGAAGGTTTGAGGAGTTTCATGGATCCTAATTTGAAGGAAGATTATCATCTTGCAGAGGCTTTGTGTTTGGCTGTTTTAGCAAAGGCTTGTGTAGCTGATGATCCCTTCCACAGACCAAACATGGATGATATCATGAAGGTCCTTGCAAAATGGTTTCTCCACAACAGCCAGAGAAATAATAATCTTTGTAAATTTAGGTGCTAAGCATTTATTGCCTGTAATATTGTGTATATATGAGAAATTTCCTTTTCTTTGATATGACAATCATGAAAATCACTTCACTTTGATATCCTTGTGTTAAAAGAGAACATAGTACTTGGGCTTAATTAATATAAAACATATTTACCTAATTTAATTAGATTAATTAAGGAAGTTAGTTAATAGAACATGTAGTTTCTAAATAACCCGGGTCATCTTTCTTAATTTCTTCCTTCCTGTCCTTCTTAATTATTGTTGAGGGAGCATCAATAGAGACCAACTTTCCAAATATATCCAATATTAAGGACATGAGGAAGCCATAATAGTTAAGAGTTGAAGAATCAATGTTACCTGAAAGTAATTCCACTCATCTCAAAGTTAAAGAAAATGAGGATTTGACCAGTTAAGAAAAACTTGTAGTTTTTTGTCCTTGAAGTTAAATTATATGTGACTTACGAGAGGGGGGGCTTCCAAGCAATATCAGTTAAGGGCTTGTTTGAAATCAACTCAAAGCTGACTTAAAGTCAAAAAAAGCTAGAAAAAAGTCCAGTGGAAAAAAAGTTGAGTGTTTGAATTGAACTTTAAATCAAAAAGCTCCTAAAAGCCAGTTAAGGAAAAAGCTCTCAGCTTTTTGACATGGGCCACGCCACTTCTATTACCATCAATCCAAACACAAATCATTATTTACAACCTGACTTTTTTACCTACCATGCTTTTACAAAAGTCAGATAACTTTTAAACCACTGTCCTACCGCCAACCCAAACAGGCTCAAAACGTCAAACTAATTAAACATTTAGAATTGTTTTTGTTGTTGTCCCTGTCCACCTTAATTTTTAGCAAAAATTGATAATTCAGCTCTATGTTTCGTAGTGATTGGAGGATAATAGAAAGCAGATTCTGTTTAAATTAATCATTGAAGGGTGGCTTCATAACAAAATCATTAATTAATTGATTTTTTTGCTCGAAAAATTAATTGATTGATTAATGAAAAGTGGTCCTTATCGCATCATGGCAAGAGCCTGTAACCAAACAGCTGGTTCTTTTGCAGTTAGCTTATACCATGACGTGTATTGCTTGTTCCCACAGGGCCTGTCGTTATCGGAAACACCTCACACAAAAGGGAATACACAGCCCCAGATAAATACTAAAAATGTTCCAAATGTGACATGGCGATAACAAATAACTCCAATGCAGCCCATTGGCTTAACGGCTTAATTTACTAATTAATTGAATACATTTAACATAGGTACACTAATGTCCATCTTTGGGTAATTAGTGACAATTGTATTCATGGGATATGAGATAAAGTATAGCCAAGGTTAATTAAGATATATAGGGTTATATACTAAATAAAGATATTTATTCATTAGAATTAGGATTTTATTTAATTAATTTTAATATTTGTAGTAATAACTCAATAAAATAGGATATTTAGGTTCTTCTATAATTATCTCAGTTATTTTAGGATTAGAATTTAATCTATGTGATTTAGATCTGAATTTGGATTTAATTTTTTTTTTTGTTATTCCTAGAACTCTATATATGAATACGGTTAGAGTTTCTCAATTGTAATTAGATTTGACTGTTGAATTAAATTCATATTTTATTGGTTTCTCTCCTTTCTTTCTTCCCTCCAACATGATGGCTTAAAATATTGAGTTTACAAGTCAATCCACTTGTACTATACTCACTTAGCAGATTTTCAATAGAACTTCCCATTCATTGTCATGTCCCAAGAGTTTAGAGTTAATGAAGTAATTAATGGTTGATTGAGAGAAGATAAACATTAACTTAAAACATGCACCTGTTCATTATATAATATATACTAGAAAGATACAGAAAGTAACACGGGGTAGCAAGCGCATGTGTAAATAACTTTTTATTGGACTAAAACATACACATAAACTGATGAAATATGGGAGAGAATAAATAGCCCAGAGGCAAACGGTTGTTTAATTTATTAAGGTAGAAGATATATTCGAATTGAACAGTGCGTTGTAGATCATTCCTTTTTTAGTGGCCACTATATTGTTGGTTCATAGAGTTGCACCGAACGGTTGTTTGTTGGCTGCAGTGGCCTAGCGTTGATCTCTGCATCCTGCAAAATAAAATAGTTGCTGAGTGTACCTAACGATCCAAAAGAAGATAGTGTGTGTGTGTGTGTGTTTCTGGTTATTTAGTGTTTTTTTTTCTCTTTTGAGATATATAAAAGTGATGTGTTAAGTAACTTACGTCATCAACAGCTTCTCGAAGCAATTTGACGTGCTCTTCTGAAGCAGTACTCAACTGCGGGGTAATTGATTCCGCAAAGTTTAGTAAAGTACTAGTAATTCAAACATCAGGGAAAGAGCTTAAAAACCTTAACATGGCAAATATATTACAGTGAAAGGCGTTAGTACAATAGAATCTTTTTAAATTTTGTTATAAACGAGAGTCCTCTTCAAAACTATAACTAATTCCTCTAGTACATTTTTTTTTTGGCCGTAGACATGATCTTTGCGTGCACTCTTGTTCTAAAAAAAATGAGTAGAACATCAAGCAGATTAGCTTGAAAAGGATAAAACACAAAATAGTAATGTTTACGTTGTTATATGTTTTTGTTCTTTTAATTTTGTGATAAAAACACACAACAATACATGTTAAAGAAAGTTACCACCATCATGATCATAATTAATGACAATTATGGAAGATAATAAATTAGTAAATGAAATAGGAAGTAGAACAAACCTCGGCAAGGATGGTCCAAATAACGTTTTCAGTACAAGGAGGTGTGGTGAGAGAACCCACGTATCTGTATGCAATACCTCAAGTTACTTGGTTTGATCAGCATAGGATCTACTATTCCCACGTTTTCTTCTGTTTTTCCAGTATTGGATATGGCCTTTATCTTATCCATTAACTATATATGAATTAATTCCCACAATAAATAATAATTAGTCACTTGCATGAGAGAGATACATGCGTTCACAATAAATTAAAAGAAATTAACGAAAAAGAAATAAACCATATCTGATGAATTTTATATAATTATTACCAGTGCCAAGAAGTCATCTGGTTCACCAAACTTGTAAAGTATCCCAATTACGGTTGTTTCTCCTGCTTCCGTTTGGCGCACCATGTGTAGCTCTAGATCCAGCCTGCAATTTAATTTAATTTAATTAATCCATCTCAACTTCATTTAACTTCAATCAGACACAAATAATAAAACACTTGCAATTATTAATGTTGACAATAATAATTATGTCAAGTTTTAAATACTATGTACCTTTCGCCATCGATGGCATGTTTTGAGAAAGAATGCCACTGGCATTGTTTGAGAACATACTGAGTATTCTCGATTTAAAGATAGCCTGCACCTTCCGCCCATTCCAACTACATTCACTCAAAAGATGAAGTCAAACTCTAATAAGAGAGAGAGAGAGTAATCATCACATCATCATAAGGTTGGAGGACATTTGTCAACTTCCATGATCCACAGTGTCATCTTCCTATATAGCCGCCAATAATTAATATAAGAGTTGACTAACTGATTTAGGTAGATTAAGAAAATTAGTTATATTATCTATTTGTAATAGCCTCCTTGATTGTGAGGGTAAGGCTGTATATATCTATCCCTCCCCAGACCATAACTGGTGGGAGCTTGTGCCATGGGCCAATTTGTAATAAATATAGATTGATTTTCTTAAAATGTCATCTATGACCATGACTATCCTTAGATGAAACCCCTTAATGTATGCAATTAATAAGAATATATACTTTGAGGAAAAAAATAGAAGACAAAGTGGATTGGGGTAATATTTAGAACTAAATTCAACCTCATTTAGCTCTTATATTAAGGACTGAAAGTAGTATTGTACGATTTCGTAGTGTGATTTTTTTTGGAACAAATTGATCTAGGTCACTATAAGTTTATGTATATCAGGGTTTCCGAACAATGTTAGTTTAATAATTTCACTTTTAAAAAGATGAACGGAATGACCAAAGAAAGAAGTTTGACTCTTAATGTTGACTCGTACATTAGTGTAAAAAAGAGCTTTAAGACCGCCTCATTTAGACTGGATTATAGAGAATCAGGTCTTAAAAGTATGACCGGTGGCAGTTTCGTAAATATAAAGAACTTTTTGGACTGGATTATAAAGGATCCGGTCTTAAAAATATGACCGATGACACTTTCGTAAATATATAGAACACTTTTAAGACCGGATTATAAAAGATCCGGTCTTAAAAGTATGACCGGTGGCAATTTCGTAAATATATAGAACACTCTGAAGATCGAGCTATAAAATATCTGGTCTTAAAAGTATGACCGGTGGCAATTTCGTAAATATTGTGAGAAGACGCTAATCAGAGATGAGTCCGAGAATGCGATGATTTATTCATTCGCTTAATTAGAATTATATATAGATGCTAATAAGTAAATAATCTTCTGACCTAGGCAGTTCCTATAATCTAGGGATTACAATCAAGAATATAATTACGAAATTCAAAAAACCATGATTTGCTAACTTAATTCCTAAAATCTCTCTAAGAACTTAATTACAATCAGGAATATAATTACGAAATTCAAAAAACCATGATATGCTAACTTAATTCCTAAAATCTCTCTAACAACTTAATTAAGATGATTACAATCAGGAATTTAATTATGAAATTCAAAAAACTATGATATGCTAATTAACTTAATTCCTAAAATCTCTCTAATAACTTAATTAAGATGATTACAATCAGGAATTTAATTACGAAATTCAAAAAACCATGATCTGCTAACTTAATTCCTAAAATCTCTCTAACAACTTAATTAAGATAATTGCACAATATAATCGTATATGCTAACTAATTAAATCTTAATTTCCAACAAATATATAGAACACTTTTAAGACCGGATTATAAAAGATTCAGTTTTAAAAGTATGACCGGTTGCAATTTCGTAAATATATAGAAGACTTTTAAGACCGGATTATAAAAGATCCGGTCTTAAAAGTATGACTAGTGGCAATTTCGTAAATATATAGAACACTTTTAAAAATATACTTTTAGGACCGGTTTTTACAAACAACCGGTCTTAAAAGTGTTAAAAAAAGTTAAATTCGCTAAACTCGTTAAGTCCGTGAGCGTGCTTGTTTTCTTGGTGATATAACATTTGCTTAGTTATAGATTTAACGAGTGTCCCAAGAGCCTCACGAGTCAAATCCTCAGCAAGAATGACATCATCTTCCTCTAACCTACTCGCAATCTTCGTAAGTCATCATAAGAGCCACACAATCAAATCCTTGGCAACGTTGGCAGTGAGATGCTTCGAGGGTTTTGCGATGACATCAACTCCAATCCTCAGCAATGGCGCAAGCGTACGCTTCGAGGATTTTGGACGACGACGGCTCCTTCCTCTTCGATCTATGGCTCCTCCCACACCGCCTTCGCACATATCCGGCTTAAAATCAAACCCAGATCTCTTCTTGCTTAAGTCTGTTTGCTCTTACCTTGACCGCTCCTGCTCAGATCTGGACTTTAATTTGATTTTGGTTTGCTTGAAGCTTTGCCAGCATCGACAAGAGGATCCTACTTAGATTTGGTTGCTTTAAACTTGTGATTTTTTTTGTAGATCTGGACTTCAATTTCACCTCTGATTTTATATTGATTCAAATTCGATTTCCATGGTGAATGATTTCTATTTCTTGTTATGTTTTCTTATTTCTGGACTTTGTATTCATCTTTTTTGTTTTTCTTGTTTGTGTTGCTTCCAATCTTCTCTTGGTTCTCCGTCGTTGATGACGGAGGGACATTCAAAATGTTGCCAGATCTAGTGATTTGGGACCAGTTGTTTCATTTGAGTTTTTTTTTTATTTTTTATTTTGAAACACTTTTAAGACCAGATGTTTAAAATGTCCGGTCTAAAAGAAACTCTTTAAGACCGGTTGGAGTCCGGTCTTAAAAGTGAGACTTTTAATACCGCCTGGAACAAGACCTGACGCGGGTCCGGTCTTACAATGCCTCTTTTAATTACTGAAGACCTTCACCTTCTTGAAACCATTAAACCAGAAAAGTTGCAATGCTTTAATGATTCCCAGGACTTCTGTTATTACATGTTTAGAAAAAATATACCAGCTTTGCGCAAAAACTTGTCAAATAAGCTCCACAGTATGCTTGTCCCTAATTATACCTCCACAAGTCCTATATATATAGCTGTTTTTCATGACCGAGTCGTTTAATTACCTTTAGTCAAGTATTGAAATTTTGATGGACATTTTCCTTAACTTGTCTATCATCCGATCCCAAGTAGCTTTCAGAAAACATTTCCTATATCACATCACTAATTAAAAAGTTATCTTTATATATCACATCATAGCAAGACGTACGAGCCTGTAACCAAACAGCTATTTCTTTTGCATTTAATTTATTTACCATGATGTGTATTGCTTGTTCCCACGAGGCTTGTATTTATGGGAAACACCTCACACTAACAAATAACTCCAATGCAGCCCATTGGCTTAACGGCTTAATTATTAATTAATTAAATAGGTAACTAAAGTCTAAACCATGACATCTTTGGGTAACTAGTCACAAGATAATTATGATGTCTTAAAATGTTGAGTTTATAGGTCAATCCACTCGTATAATTCTCCCTTAGTCTATCTCCTTCTATAGAACTTCTTATTCATGTTTAACCCAAGAGTTTAGAATTAAAGGAGGAAATAATGTCTGATTGAGAGGATAGAGATTTATGTAACTTAAAACACCCTGTTTATTTATATAAGGGTTAAGGAGTAATTTTATACATGAAGTTTATCCCCAGGAGCGCCCAGCACCACGAAGTTTTTTCAGGAGCAAAAGTACACATGACGTTACGTTTTGGGAGCAAAAATACCACGGGCCGTTAGTTGACCGTTAACTTGGATGGAACGCTGACGTGGCGTGACGTGACGCTTATTTGGACTGACATGCTGACGTGGACGATGGCGTGGATGCTGGCATGGACGATGACGTGGACGGTGATGGTAAGTAAAAAGAGAAAATTACCATTTTGCCCTTAGTTTCAAGTAAAAATTGCACTTTAGCCCTTAGTTTTAAGTAAAAATTACACTTTTGCCCTTAGTTTTAACTAAAAAAAAAAACTAAAAATACCCCTCCGCCCGGTCGGCCCCACCACCGGCGGCCGGCGGTGGGGGCCCACGGGGGGCTAATTTTTGTTTTACTTTTTTTTAAAAAAACTTAGGGCAAAAGGGTAATTTCAACTAAAACTAAGGGCAAAAGTGTAATTTTACCCGCGTTACTGTTCACTTCCCATCCAAGTTAACGGTCAACTAACGGCCCGTGGTATTTTTGCTCCCAAAACGTAACGTCGTGTGTACTTTTGCTCCTAAAAAAACTTCGTGGTACTGGGCGCTCCCGGGGGTAAACTTCATGTGTAAAATTGCACATTAACCCTTTATATAATATAGGAAGCTATAAAGTGTAATAAGGGATAGCTAGCAAATACATTATTATTATTTTTATTGGGCAGTGCGTTGCAGAACAATAATCTTTTTTTGAGTGAATAGATCAATCTTCTTTAGTAACCTTTGGTTGATAGAGTTGCACCAAACGGTTGTTTATTGGCAGCAGCGGCCTAGCATTAACCTCTGAATCCTGCAAAATAAAGTAGTTGCTAAAGTGTACTTAACGATCCCTATATATATATATATATATGGTTCTTTAGAGTTTCTTTTGTGTTATATAAAAGTAATGTACTAAGCAACTTACGTCGTCAACAGCATCTCGAAGCAATTTGACTTGCTCTTTTGAAACAGTTCTCACCTGCGGGGACATTAATTCTGCACAGTTTAGTAAAGAAATTCAAACACAAGGAAAAGAGATTAAAAACCTTTACATGGCAAAAGTTGTACAGTCAAGGGCGTTAGTGTTTGGACAAAAAAAAAAAAGGGCGTTAGTGCAACTAGAACTTTTTTTTCCCCAAAAAGAAAAAAAGTCATAAACGAGAGTTTCTTCAAAATTACAACTGGTTCCTCTCAAAAGTATGGTTTTTTTGGGATTGGCTTCCATCCTCTTCCCTTCCCACCCTCTTCTTCATTTTAACCGTTTGATTGAAATCTGAATGGTTCAGATCTAATCTTTTATAAAAATATTATTTTTAAATATTTTTAAATAATTTAATATTTTATTAATATTTTTATAAAAGATTAAATCTGAACCGTTCAGATTTCAATCCAACAATTGAGATAAAGAAGAGGATGAGAGCCAAGTCCGATTTTTTGGGGCCAAAGATACGATCTTTGTATGCACACTGCTCAAAATAATAAGTAGAACATGAAATAAAAAGAGAATCAAACAAATCTTTTAATTAATTACAAGAACTAAAATAAAAAGGATAAGTTTAATTTGTATCTCTTTTAATTTTAAGAGGATAATGTTAATTAAATACCGAAGATTCCACCACTACCACTATCATAATAATAATTAAGGAAGAGAGAATATAGTTTAGCAAATGAAGGATGAGGCAAAACAAACCTCGGCAAGGATGGTCCAAGCAACGTTTTCAGTACAAGGAGGTGTAGTGAGAGAACCCATGTATCTGTAATACCTCAAGCCAGTTGGTTTAATCATCCCAGGATCAACTATTCCCGCGTTTACTTCTTTTTTATCCTCATCAGATATTGCCTTTAACTCATCCCTCAACTATATATAAATTAATAATTAATTAGTTTCTTGCATGAGAGATACATATATACGTTCACAATAATAAATTAAAAGAAACGAAAAAGAAATAAAGCATATCTGATGATTTTTAATTATCTCTTACCGATGACAAGAAAGCATCTGGTGTACCAATCTTGTACAAAATCCCAATTACGGCTATTTCTCCTGCGTCCGTTTCGTGCACCATATGTAACTCTAGATCAAGCCTGCAATTTAATGCATCTCAACATCATTTAATTTCACTCGGACACATATAAAACACTTTTATAAAGTATATTGAACTTGACTACAATCATCATCAATAATAGTTATATCAAGTTTTAAATAGAGATAATTTATTAATTTTGCACCTGCATGTTGTAAATATATAATAAGCGGAACAACTCATTTTTTTTATCGGGAAATTAAATATAGAATTGTAGACTATATATATATAGAGGAATTATCGTTAATTTATATACCTTTTGCCATCGACGGTGTGTTCTGAGAAAGAATGCCAGTGGCATTGTCTGAGAACATATTTAGTTTCGTTGAATTGCAGATAGCCTGCGCCTCCAACCCATTCCAACTACGTATGTAGATTCACCCAAAAAAAAAAAGTCAAGCCCTAATAGTAGAGATAGATAAATAGAGAGAGATAGATCATCACATCGTACGGCTGGAGAACATTTGTCAACTTCCATGGTCCACAGTGTCATCTTCATTCATACGAGTAATAGCATAGGATTTTCCGATTTTGCCGTCGGCTTTTTTTTCTTTTGACAAATTCTAGGTTCACAGTTAATATGTTTATATATATCGTGGTTTCCAGACAATATTATTTTAATAATTTCACTTTTAAAAAGATGAACGGAAGGACCAAAGAAAGAAGTTTGACTTTTAATGTTGACTCGTAGGATTAAAAAGACATATACTCTATATAATCTATACCCATGCTAAACGGGTGTTTTATGAGACAGATATTAATTAAGTTGAAGGTAGTTAATTAATTAATTACCGTGATATCATGGCCTCTATTTTTTAGGGTGGCTTTGGCAGAGTGGTACTTCATTTGTAGGGCCCCTAAATGAGACACAACTTGAACCCTTTTATTCATCAAATCAATGGGAGATTGCATTGTTCCAGTTTTGCACATTCTCCATTCTGGTTTTATCTTTCCCCATCGAGATGGTGCATTTCCTTCATTTTCTTCGTAACTAAACTCACTTTGATCCTCTGTTAATTTAACCATTAAATTAAATTAAAAGTGAAAACTCATCAAGCAAAGCAGTTAATGATCGAGTAAGTGAGAGTTTATATATGTTAGAAAGTGAGTTCTTACCGACTTCTGAACAATTTGCTGGGCGAGAGGACAAACAAAGTAGAGCGAATAAACTGCAAATAAGGAGTCGTGTGGCTGCAACTTTCTCCATTGATTCCAACTCTTTTATCTTCTTGGGGTTTAAGCTTCGAAGCTTTATATATATGGTTGGAGAAGTGAAGTTGTATGTTTAAAAGGACACAAACGCATCTATATATAGAGGAATACTATGTACCTTTGGCCGTCGATGGCGTGTTAATACTTAAGTCGTTGTGTTTTAATTTAGATGTGAATAGCTTGTGAATGTGATGAAATTTTTGTACTTGGCACTCATCTTCGAATTTTTAATTTGTGCTTGTCACTCTCTTCGACCGACCATGAAAGAGGTAGTTATGGACCAGTTTCTGTTTATCATCTTCACTGCTTCTTAAATCATGTCTTCATACGGATGAGTTAAGAATTGGTCTCTTGTGATAATATATATTAGTTGCTTTTATATAATCACTGAAGACCTTCACCTTCTTGAAACCATTAATCCAGAAAAGTTGCAATCCTTTAATGATTCCCGGGACTTCTGTTATTACATGTTTAGAAAAAATATACCAGCTTTGCGCATAAAACTTGTCAAATAAGCTCCATAGTATGCTTGTCCCTAATTATACCTCCACAAGTTCTATATATATAGCCGTTTTTCATGACCGAGTCATTTAATTACCTCTAGTCAAGTATTGAAATTTTGATTGACCTTTTCCTTAACTTGTCTATCATCCCAAGTAGCTTTCAGAAAACATTTCATATATCACATCACTAATTAAAAAGTTATTCTTATATATCACATCATAGCCAGACCTACGAGCCTGTAATCAAACAGCTATTTCTTTTGCATTTAATTTATATACCATGATGTGTATTGCTTGTTCCTACAAGGCTTGTATTTATTGTAAACACCTCACACTAACAAACAACTCCAATGCATGGCCCATTGGCTTAACAGCTTAATTTTTAATTAATCAATTAACTAATTAAATAGGTAGACTAAAGTCTAAACCATGACATCTTTGGGTAACTAGTAACAATATAATTATGATGTCTTAAAATATTGAGTTTATAGGTCAATCCACTTGTATAATTCTCCCTTAGTCTATCTCCTTCTATAGAACTTCTTATTCATGTTTAACCCAAGAGTTTAGAATTAATGGGGAAACAATGTCTGATTGAGAGAAGATAGAGATTTATGTAACTTAAAACACCCTGTTTATTGTATATAATATAGGAAGCTACAAAGGGTAATACAGGGATAGCTAGAAAAATACATTATTATTATTTTTTATTGGGCAGTGCGTTTGTAGAACAATCTTCTTTTTTTGAGTGAATAGATCAATCTTCTTTGGTAACCTTTGGTTGATAAAGTTGCACCAACCGGTTGTTTATTGGCTGCAGCGGCCTAGCATTAATCTCTGAATCCTGCAAAATAAAGTAGTTTCTAAAATGTACCTAACGATGCAAAAAAAGAAAGAAAAAGATTATACATTTCTGGTTCTTTAGAGTTATATAAAAATAATGTAATAAGCAACTTACATCATGAACAGCATCTCGAAGCAATTTGACTTGCTCTTTTGAAACAGTCCTCATCTGCGGGGAAATTAATTCTTCACAGTTAAGTAAAGAAATTCAAACACAATGAAAAGAGATTAAAAACCATTACATGGCAAAAATATTGTACAGTCAAAGGCGTTAGTGCAACTAGAACTTTTTTTTTAAAAAAAATAAATAAATTATAAACGAGAGTCTCTTCAAAATTACAACTAATTCCTCTAAAAAGTAAAATTTTTTGGGGCCAAAGATATGATCTTTGTATGCACTCTGCTCAAAACAATAAGTAGAACATGAAGCACATAATTAACCTAGGATAAAAAATTAAAAACACAACAGAGAATCAAACAAATCTTTTAATTAATTACGAGAGCAAAAATAAAAAAGGATAAGTTTAATTTGTATCACTTTTAATTTAAAGAAGATAATGTTAAACAAAGATTCCATCACCACCATCATCATAATGATAATTAAGGAAGATAATAGTTTAGCCAATAAAGGAGGAGGCAAAACAAACCTCGGCAAGGATGGTCCAAGTAACGTTTTCAGTACAAGGAGGTGTAGTGAGAGAACCCATGTATCTGTAATACCTCAAGCTAGTTGGTTTAATCAGCCCAGGATCAACTATTCCGGCGTTTACTTCTTTTTTATCCTCATCAGATATCGCCTTTAACTCATCCCTCAACTATATATAAATTAATAATTAATTAGTTTCTTGCATGAGAGAAACATATATACGTTCACCATATATAATAAATTAAAAGAAACGAAAAATAAAGAAAGCATATCTGATGATTTTTAATTATCTCTTACCGATGACAAGAAAGCATCTGGTGTACCAATCTTGTACAAAATCCCAATTACGGCTGTTTCTCCTGCGTCCGTTTCGTGCACCATATGTAACTCTAGATCAAGCCTGCAATTTAATGCATCTCAACATCATGTAATTTCACTCAGACACATATAAAACACTTCTATAAATTATATTGAACTTGACTACAATCATCATCAATAATAGTTATATCAAGTTTTAAATAGAGATAATTTATTAATTTTGCACCTGCATGTTGTCATTATATAATAAGCGGAACAACTCATTTTTTTAATCGGGAAATTAAATATAGAATTATAGACTCTATATATAGAGGAATTACCGTTATTTTATATACCTTTTGCCATCGACGGTGTGTTCTGAGAAAGAATGCCAGTGGCATTGTCTGAGAACATATTTAGTTTCGTTGATTTGCAGATAGCCTGCGCCTCCAACCCATTCCAACTACGTATGTAAATTCACCCAAAAAAAAAAAGTCAAGCCCTAATAGTAGAGATAGATAAATAGAGAGAGATAGATCATCACATCCTACGGCTGGAGAACATTTGTCAACTTCCATGGTCGACAGTGTCATCTTCATTCATACGAGTAATAGCATAAGATGTTGTCGTCTGATTTTTTGTTGTTGACAAATTCTAGGTCCACAGTTAATATGTTTATACATATACATCGTGGTTTCCCAGACAATATTATTTTAATAATTTCACTTTTAAAAAGATGAACGGAAGGACCAAAGAAGGAAGTTTGACTTTTAATGTTGACTCGTAGGATTAAAAAGACATAAACTCTATATAATCTATACCCATGCTAAACGGGTGTTTTAAGAAAAATGACTAAATTCAGACTGTATCTTTATGACAATCAGAAGAATAAGTAATTAATTAATGAGATGGATATTAATTAAGTTGTGAAGGTAGTTAATTAATTAATTACCTTGATATCATGGCCTCTATTTTTTAGGGTGGCATTGGCAGGGTGGTACTTCATTTGTAGGGCCCCTAAATGAGACACAACTTGAACCCTTTTATTCATCAAATCAATGGGAGATTGCATTGTTCCAGTTTTGCACATTCTCCATTCTGGTTTTATCTTTCCCCATCGAGATGGTCCATTTCCTTCATCTTCTTCGTAACTAAACTGATTTTCATCCTCTGTCAATTCAACCATTAAATTAAATTAAAAGTGAAAAATCATCAAGCAAAGCAAATGATCGAGCAAAGTGAGAGTTTATATATGTTGGAAAGTGAGTTCTTACCGACTTCTGAACAATTTGCTGGGCGAGAGAACAAACAAAGTAGAGCGAATAAACTGCAAATAAAGAGTCGTGTGGCTGCAACTTTCTCCATTGATTCCAACTCTTTTATATTCTTGGGGTTTAATTAAACTTCGAAGCTTTATATATATGGTTGGAGAAAGGAGTGAAGTTGTATGTTTAAAAGGACACAAACGCATCTATATATAGAGGAACGGTTTGAACAGAGAGGGCTTTAGTTAACTATTAAGCATAGGTCATTCCGTTGAAAATCCTGACAATTTTAATACTCCGTCTGCTCCTAACTAAACGTAGGAGCTAGTCAGAAGTTTTATTTTAGTTTTAGATAATGCACATTTTTATAAATAATTAAA
This sequence comes from Acacia pycnantha, assembly GCA_025563575.1. NCBI lineage: Eukaryota > Viridiplantae > Streptophyta > Magnoliopsida > Fabales > Fabaceae > Acacia > Acacia pycnantha. The sequence continues at coordinate 264,014 of JAMWYP010000338.1, read as the reverse complement.
TTAACTAATTTTTGTAATCTTTTAAATTAGCTATTTGATTCTTGTATTGATAGGATGGAGTATTTAATAAAGTTAAACCAACCAACCTAGTTTGTCTGCTTAGTTAGAAAAGAAGATATCCCCGAGGGTTCTGTTTTTTTGTCGTAATTATTTGTGGTTTGTTCTTGTATTTTTTCCGAATATGGACGATCTCCACGAAAAATAGCCAGATTTGTTTACATTTGCGATGACGAACTTATCTTTGAAATAGGATGATTCTATGTGGCCAATTATATTTATATAATATGATTCCATAGGTTCGATCGTTTACATTTGCTAGATTCTTTTTCTTGCCGTGTTAGTCAAGAGAACTTTAAATAGTAATAATTAAAGTCGACTGAGATACGAAGGCACCTATTATTTAGAATTAGATGTTTGAAATTGAAGTATCACAACTTCACGAATGGAGGACGGTGAATTTATTAATTATTCATATTTGTATATATTAATTAATAATTGTCCAAGCTAATAGGAGAGGAATCAGTAGATTATATACAAGTTGTTCTTTTTAAATATCCATGGATGGATTGGATCATTATTAGTCGGGTTGTAATTTTAGTTCCATCTAACTTAATTTGGAATATAATCTGATCAAATTTCACCACGAAATCAAACTTGCAGAATCAATACATAAAAGAGGATTAAATTTATAACAGACTGCATTATTTATGTACTCCGTATAATCCATATGTATAATATTGTCAATTTCTCAAATTACAAAAAAAAAAAAAAACATCTGTAAGTGTTGATTATATTAAAATATATATATAAAAAAAAAGCATAAGTGCATGCATATAGAAGCCTGCAAGTCGTTATTATTCTGGAAAAGGTGTGATGTGAACTTGACATTATTCAAATCATCCCTTTAATCGTCCGCGTCTGTTATGTCATGTTTTGAGGGAAATAGTACTATAAAGAAATCACGATTCTAAACATGACTTTTTTTTTTTGCTCAGAACATGACTTGACACATTGCGAAAGAACTTTTTGAATAATATTGATTTCTTTTCTTAAACCTCTTTTATTAGTACGTAATTTCAAATTAATGGTCAAAAGTTTTGACATTTCTTCTCCATTATCACGCAAGTTAATACTTGTGTTCTGTCTAAATTGACAGAGATGTCCAGTCCGTTGGACTAATATGTTAATCTTGGATCAAATAATTCTCTCCTAGGTATCTATAAATTAGATACCTATGAGTATAGTAAATCACTGTGCATGAATAAGAACAAAACAACTTTAGCCAATGGGGTGGTGTGTGTGTACAGTAACGACACAACATTAATCAAAGAGGATACTAATCCTAGATTTTGACCTATAGTAGATCACTGTGCATGAATAAGAATAAAACAACTTTAGCCAATGGGGTGGTGTGTGTGCACAGTAACAACACAACAGTAATCAAAGAGGATACTAATCCTAGATTTTGACCTAGATATGACGGGTTGAGTTTCTCTCCTTATCCTTTTCTCATTATCCCTCATCATCTTTAAATCATATCCGTCCAATCAATCACAATACTACTTTAACATTTCTCTCCTCTTTCCAATCAATAGCCCAGATGTGTTGAGAAAAAGAAAAAGAAAAAATGGATTATGAGAAAATCCTCTCCCAGAGAGCAGCATAGCACTTGTTAGGCCATACATTAAATGGCAACTTGTTATCAAAGTAATCAATCGAGTGATTGGCCGGAGAAAATTGGGCTTCTTGGAAGGACGTACGGTATTATAGGCCCAGCTGTGTTTTGTGTGTGAACTTGCTGTGTGTACGTGTCCTATTCGCGAAAACGTTTGAAAGTGTTTCGAACAATTCAAAAGCGCATAACATGTCTATGGCCCAGAAAAAGCACAACACTACAGTAAAAAATCAGACGGTCAAAATAATTGAACATTCAGCAAAGGGATGTTTCATACGTTGAAAAAGGTAAACTGCGAATTTGGTGAAGAAAATTTAGCGGTGTATATCAAACGCTTTGTATAAAATATAACGTGGTTTTGAACAATTATAAACAAAAAAACCTCTCAAGAAAAAGTCAGGTATTGGTGCAGTTTTGGTAACCCACTAAGACTCAGCAGATATGATAATGGGCGGCCTATAAAATAAATGGTAGTCAACGTAGAATAAATTAATTACGAGAGCCAAAATCGTAGCTTTTGTTTTTACCAACTATAGCGGCTTATGAGATAAAAACATGATTTTAATATATATATATATGGGGTTTAAACTTCTCATGTTGCATGAGAAGAAGAAGATTCCTACACACACATGAAATGGTGGGACCCACATATATATATAATTAGCATTATATATATATATGTGGGTCCTACCATTTCATGTGTGTGTGACATAAGAAAAAACTTCTCCTACAACATGAGAAGTATTTTTCCCAATATATATATATATATATTGAATCAATTTAGAAAACATGTAAAGGTAGGGATTTCTCAATAGGTAATGTTGCTCCAATACCCAACCAAAGAATCAATATTAGTTAGATTGAATAGCTAATTGGCTTCTTCTTCTTATTATTATTATTATTATTATTTCTTTTTCCGTTTAGAATTCTATTTATAAATAGAATATAAAAATATATTTATAATATAAATATTAATACAAATTCCTGAAAGTATACGAGCACTCTAGCATTTATTCAATATTAGTTAGATTGAATAGCTAATTGGTTTTTTTTTTTAATTATTATCATTACTATATCTTTTTCTGTTTAGAATTCTATTTATAAATAGAGTATAAAAATATATTTATAATATAAATATTAATATATTCAATTTATTATTTATTAAAATAAAATAAGAAAGAGAGAAAGAAATTAATACACACACACATATACGTAGGGTGTTTGATTTTAGGTTCACAATTGATTTTGGGATATGTATGGTGGGAACACTACTAAAAGAAAAATCGATGCATGCATATATATTCGTATATATCCAAAGGGAACTAATGTCATATAGCTAAATGAGTTGAATTGTGTCCACAATTAATTAGTGGAAACAAGCCATGTTTCAAACCACTGCGTTATGGTCCCATTCCCCACTCATAGCTAAAGTGGAGGAAAGAAGTTGCTGGAAACTAATTCAAAATAAGTTGCTGGCCTGGAATATTCGAAAAGGCTTTTTATGAACACAGATTTAATTAATTTAGACGCATTCTTGCTTCTTCTATTTTTCAATTTCATGTTGATGAGGTACAACGAAAGGAAATACGCTATTACAATCACTACAAAAAAAGTGCCACTTTGTGGCGGTTAATTTGTAGCGGTCAAAATAAACCGTTACAAATATGCGAATTTGTAGCGGTTTATACCGAAACCGCTACAAATTTGTAGCGGTATGACTCGCGCCAAGTGGCACGCTGGTTCGTAACGACATTTGTAGCGGTTATCATAAACTAACCGCTACAAAATATGGCGCGAAGTTGGCGCCAAATTTGTAGCGATTATTTTGTAACGGTTTATTTATAAAAACCGTCACAAATATGGCGCCAGTTTGGCACCTTATGGCACGCCATTAGTGGCGGTTTTGAAACCGTTACAAAATGCAAAAAAAAACCGCTACAAATGTGAACCGCTACAAAACTTTACATCAACCGCTACAAAGTGTGTAATATTGAAATTTGAATATTTCGAATCCCGCCAAGTTTATTTTTTTAAAAAACTATGTTCATATTTGTAGCGGTTGTTAGTATAACCGTTACAAAATGTGATATTTTGATTTTCTTTTTTTTAAAAAATACCAATGAATTTTTGTAGAGGTTTTGAAACCGATACAAAACGCAAAAAAAAACCGCTACAAATGTGAACCGCTACAAAAACTGTTACATCAACCGCTACAAAGTTCGTAATATTGAAATTTGAATATTTCGAATTCCGCCAAGTTTATTTTAAAAAAAAAAAAATATGTTCATATTTGTAGCGGTTGTTAGTATAACCGCTACAAAATGTGATATTTTGATTTTTTTTTTAAAAATACAAATGAATTTTTGTAGAGGTTTTGAAACCGTTACAAAACGCAAAAAAAACCGCTACAAATGTGAACCGCTACAAAAACTGTTACACCAACCGCTACAAAGTGTGTATTATATATATTTTTTAAAATACTAATGAATTTTTGTAGCGGTTTTTAACCGCTACAAAACATTAAACCGCTACAGAATCCGTCACATCAACCGCTACAAATGTTACGTATATCCCTATAAATATCCCCACCACACCTCATCTCACACACTCATTCATTTCTTCCCACTCACTTCTCTCTCGTTTTCTCTCATTTCTTCCCACTCCTTCTAAAATCTTTGATTTCAATGTTTTATATTTACTTCTTATAATACGATACTATTTTTTTCCTTATCCGAACTTTAAGTATATTTCCTCAATATTCCTTCTATCATCATCAACTTTCTTTATATAATCAAATATCATCTAATGCACAACATAATTTTTTTGCTCAGAGGTGGACAACACAATAAATCCTTATTATCTACATATTCTCAATATTATACCTACATAATATTTATACTTATCTAACTTAAGTTAATCAGTTTTTTAAATATTAACTATTATCATTTAATTAATTTGTCACTTAAATAATAAAAATATTCAATATAATATTGTAACAATGGACACAAATTACGATTTTTTTTTTCAATTTTTCAATATTTTGTAGCGGTTGTAAAACCGCTACAACAACCGCTACAAATTTTAATTTAAATCGGATTAAATATTTGTAGCGGTTTTACAACCGTTACAAAATTTGGGCGCCATTTTTTCAATATTCGTAGCGGTTTATCATAACCGCAATGAGATATAGTAACGGTTTATATGTATGTAGTATCGGTTTTTTTCAACCGCTACAAATCATCTTGCCACAGTGGATTTTGTCACGGTTTGTCTAACCGCTACAAATGTCATTAGTTGCGCCTAAAACCGTTACAAATAGGTCATTTTAACCGCTACTAATTGTCGTTTTTTTTGTAGTGAATCTCCAATCCATATCTTTTTAATTAATTTGAGTATATTAAGAAAATTAGTTATTTATTAAAAAAATTGTTTTGGTTTGTCCAAAATACCCTCATCAATTATTTGCATTGAAATTACTCATTGATGCAAACTTTATTAATTAACATCACGTGCAATCAATAGAGATTGTATAGGGAAAAAAATGATTTTTTTTTTTTTTTTGTGAGACAAAATGGATCCATATCTTTTATATTGAAAACGAAATCCGACAACCAACTAGTTATATCAGAAACCGGAGGTAGTAACTAATGAGAGTGGATTGAGGTTATAATTGATGCATCCAATAGCCTATATATGTATCTAAGTATAGTGAATATAAACATTTACTAGGTCAAAATTAGTGTTTCTCATGATTTTTGTATTGCTTTACCAAATAACTCTTGTGCTTTTATGATCAAATTGATCTTAATTTGGAAGAGGCACAGTACGGTATTATGATCCGTTTGGGTTTGACTTACTGCTATAGCTACATTGGAATTATTTTTTCTTTTTTTTAAAAAAAGGCACGGCTTAGTGCGTGAGATTCTTCGTTCTTATAATTATATTTCATACGTTATGGCTAAATCATACACTTGGCGGATGGTTATTGATCCTCATTTAGTTCCCGCGCATTTTCAAGTGGGAACAAGAAATATGATTTTAATTCATGTCCCTATAATATGCGATCATTTTCGTCTATCACTACTAGAAAATGTCAAAATAGCAACGAAATTTGTGACGGAATTGAAAATGCGTCACAAATTACGACGGAATTATTTTTCGGCCGCAAAAATTTACGACGGAATTCATTTTCCGTTGCAAATTGAGACAGAATTATTTTTCCGTCGCAAAAATCCAAAAAAATAAATTTGAGAAAATTACCTCTAGCGGGAAAAAACCCGCCAATTTGCGACGGAAAAATTATTCCGTCACAAAATTTTGTGACGGAAAACAAATTCCGTCGCAATTCGCGACGACGGAAAAAAAAATCTGTTGCAAATTTTTGTGACGGAAAATGAATTTCGTCGCAAATTGCGACGGATTTTAAATGCCACCGCAAAAATTAAAAAAAAAAAGCGAGAAAATTACCTCTAGCGGGAAAAAGCCCGCCGATTTGTGACGGATTCCAGGTTTCGTCACAAATGCCCAAGGGGATTTGTGATGGAATTGGTTTCCGTTGCAAATCCCCTTGCGACGGATCTTCGTTACGTTGCAAAACTTAAGTCTGAAATCGGGTTTAAGTTCCTCCCCTTCCCCATTTTTTCCAGTTTCCTCGTTCTCCGGCCTACTCTCTCTGCCCCTCCGTCTAGCCAGCCTTTGAACCACCGTGCAACCTCCTTCCGGCCTCCTCTCACTGCCGGCGTCGGCCTCCTCCCCCTCATCCATATCCTAACATGTCTTCTTGTAGCTTCTTGCCACTGCATCCATGGATAAGACGGTAATTCTGAAGTCATTTTGTTATTATCCTACATCTGTATCTTATATAAAAGATACGCATATTGTATATATGCATTACGGTATATGGTTTATCACAACATTGTCACGTACACAATTTGGCCACTCGTAATTAAATTGACTTACGTGTTTTTTTAACGTTTGAGAAGGGTTAAATAAACAAATATAAGATGAATTTAATATTGGAGAAAAAATTATGAGCTTAATTTCTCTAGAACAACATATACCTGGTATCATCTTTAAGACTCCATCTCTAAATATATTTAATCAACACCCTAACTCCAAATTCATTCGTATTACATAATAGAGATTGAGTCTAGAAAACATAATGTTATATCTCGAGACTTAATTCGATTTGGAACATCGTTGAAAGACATGATTGATTATTTAATTAATTGCATTTCAAGTGTTGTGATGTATGTTATGTGCAGAGTGTCTGATACATATGGATCAGGATATGGATGCATTATTTAAATTAATAATGGTACTTTATGGCTAAAAAAAATCTCTCTCGGTTTTGTTAGGGACCTGTCTTCTCTATTTCTTTCTCAAAGGACAATCCTTTCTTGTTGATAATAGGAGGCTATGAGGGAAAATTGAAAGTGAGTGTTAAGGCTGCTGTAATAATGTAATTTATTATCTTATTTTCTTAATGATCATTAATTAATGAGAATAACTGTAATACTTGAAAATTTGCAGGTCAGGAACACCTTATTGGATGCTGGCATCTCTCAAATGGTGAAAGGAGATAAATAATAATGGCATATTATAAAGGATATTTAGTATTTTAGGACATTAGGAATGATTTATGATTGAAAATTATTTAGGATATATATAAACCCAATGATTGTAATCAACCTATGTAAACTCTTTATGATTGTTACTATATATTTTTATGATATACAAGTCTTTTTTATTTCAAAATTTTTATATATTTTTATGCAATTTTTTATATTTTTTTTAAAAATGAATTTTGCGACAGAAAATAATTCCGTCGCAAATTTCAAAATTTTGCAACGGAATTTATTTTCCGTCACAAATTTCAAAATTTTCGACGGAATTCATGTTTTTCGTCGCAATTGCGACGTTATTTTTTGCGATAGACGAATTCCGTCGCAAACGATTTTTGTGACGGAAAATATTTTTTTTGCGACTGATTTTTTCCGTCTCAAAAAATGAATTTTTTTTTATAGTGAGGAATTAATTTGAAGTAAGAAAAAATATATATTGACACATATTAAATTATTTGTAAGGCCTTTGTTTTTGAGTTGTGGTCCACTCAGAAATTCCAGAATATGCTGCTATACGAACTATATATAGTGGTACACTAATAAGTATATATTTTTTTATTGGTATAGATTTTGACATATATTACTACCTCTGATCTAAATATTGAATAAATTTTGTAGTGGACCGGAGGGACTGAGGGAGTACATTAAATTTATAGAACTTTTATACATATTCAAGATAAAGTTAATTTTGCTACATAACAGTTCCCCGCTAATGATCAGAAAAGAGACGAAGTGGTTTTTTTTTTTTTTTTTGATATAAAAATTTTAGGAAAGGGGTTGGGTTCACCCACGATCCAAGGGCAAGGCGAAATCTCCCTTCCTCCTAGGTGATACCGATGTTGGGCAGCACGAGCCTTCTATTACCTTCAGGCATTTACCTAGGCACTCAGAAGTTAGGATGCCTCCCCCAACACCTTGACCAACTCCAGAAAAGAGACGAAGTGGTAGCTACTCTTGCTGGCCACTTGCAGAAACAAGCCTTTTTCTTCTTCTTACATTTATTCGTAGCCAAAAAAACTCAAACACACACACACACAACTTATCTCGTTGTGTGTGAAAGAACACGAACCAAACCATAGATTTTTTCGGGGGCCCAATTAACCCGTAGAGATATTGCCATGCTTCTTTTAATTAATTATTCTCACAAATCAATCATTACTGTAAAAATAGGAATTAGGATTTGTTAATGTCGTTTTATGGTTGTAATAGACAGTTATTGTTATTTTGTCGTTTTCTGTATAGGTGCGTGTCGTATTGCTTAATATGACACTGTTAGAGTGTTAGGACTTAGGACTACATATATTAGGACAGGTGGTCATTATTTGCTTCATGGGTGTAAAGAATATTTTTAGTAAGGTAGATGAGAATTTCTTTTTCTCCAATTAGGTGTGTTCAGTAAGTGGATTTATATTCATCAATTACACATCAGGAAAAAAAATAAATATTAATATCATATATAAAGGGGCATCATATCGATCCCACCACATTTTGTCTGATTGGGGCTCCGTTGAAATTTAAAAATTTAAATGTAAAGCACTCTCTAAGCTTCTGTATATAAATAGCTCAATCTGATCTGCTGGCTACATTCATCACGTAGTCTTTCATTCAAAAGCTTTCACTACATCTCCCTCCAGGTAATATCAACCTATTCTCTACTTTAAATTTATCATATCATTTGGTTTTGTCAATTAGATCCCTCATATATATAGATATAAAATGAACAGATCTTAAGTTTACTATTTACTGATTTATTTATTGTTCCTGATCGATATATGCAGAATAATAGGGAATGGCTAAAACCCAAATGAGGTTTGCAAGGCTTCTTCTGGTGCTATTAATGATAGTGGGAATATACTTGGCTGATGGAAGCAGAAAGGTAACAAGTATGGGGAAACGAGTGTGAAGAAGCAAGATGAAGAAGACGGCAAGCCTGGAAATAACGGCGACAGCGATGGCGGCAGAAGCTCTTTGAATAACCATCATTACATCCCCAGGCAGGACTTTAATGGCGGTAACGGAGGAAATCAAGGTGGAGCCAATTGAATTCAAATACATGCAACTAATAAAACTCTATATCATGATATATAGAATTTGTATTATAAAATGTATATGGTCATGTTTGTAAGATGTAACATATATATATGGCTGTACGGTGTGGTTCAGTTATTGTAATTGATCGTAATCTGTATAATTATGTGTTCAATGGTGGAAGGACGTATAATATTTTCACTTCTTGCTCTTGTGCTACTGTTTCTTTAATTAACTAATTGTGAAGAACCAACATACCTTAAGAGCAAGTGGTAAGGGACTAGCTCTCCCACCACCATGTCCTCGATTCGAGGCATGAAAATGGAAAAAAGGGTGTTGGGAGCTCTTCCCCCACGACCGTGGGCCCAACGCGGAGCGAAATCCGGATTAATCAGAAGCGAAGGTTTCGGTGAACCGGGTGAGATATCCAAAAAAATTAATTGTGAAGAAGCTTCTTCATAATTCTATATTCAAGCATTTATTGCTTCATTAGGTAACTATGGAATGAGTTTATATATATATATATATATATATATATATATATATATATATATATATATATATATATATATATATATATATAAAGTTTATTTTTTAAAAGAGTTGTATTTACAAGACATGAATAATATGTTATGTTTACTAGATTTTGTACCATACAAACTAAAGAAAAGGCAGATTTTGTTACAAAATAATTGAGAAAATTATATAATTAAGACAATAATTTTAGGAAGTAAGAGTTATATTCTTTAAGATTTGTTTTTTGTCAAATTATATCATTATATATAGGTCCATCAATTATTTAAGGGATGACTTTCTATGATAAAACAATACTATTGTTACTTTGCCTTTTTAAAAGCATTTCAATTATTGATACTATATATCTTCGTTCATTCATATTCATTCTGAAATTAATGCTAATAATTTACTTTCTTACTAGCTTGAATATATATATAGAAAGAGAGAGAGAGAGAGGGACTTCAAAGCAAAAATTAAAGAGCACTATACATTTAAGGGGTACGTAACTATGTATTTTGTGTATAGAAAATTACTTGTTAATAATCATTTTACTCAGATAAGAGAATTTTACGGATATATATGCACTTGTATCAATCTTTCAGAGAAGTCATCAACTCATCATCATGAAAGCACAAGCGGGTGCCTTGATTAGTAGTGGTTTAAATATCTTTGGTTTGTGCAGAGCAGCTGTATTAGTAATTGACATTTGACACACACAGATATTCATTATTCAACCGGTCCAAAAAAAAGTTACGAGGGTAACTTTAATTTTTGTTAGGTTTATCGATCTATCTATATTTACTAAAAATAGGGATTCGATCGGAATTACTCTTCTTTGATTGTGTTCCCATCAAATTAATGTAATCAAGTTATGCGTCGAAAGTTTTGCCAAAAATATTGATATGCCCCATTTCAATTTGCTTTTGACAGCAATGCGTTTGTATAGCCAGTAAGCCTGAATAATATAATGTTTGTGGAGTTTCCCTATTTTCGGTCCACTGATAATTATAAGGATTAATTAAACATAAAGCTATCGCTAGTAACTTCATCAGTCATATATATTAATATTATATACTAGAGCAACGATATTCAATATTGGCACCCAATATCATTCCTAGCGTGGAGATAAACGCAAATGCCTGATCTAGAAGCATTTGCTTCCTTTCTATCACATCGACTCTAGTTACGTTCTATAACTCACTATGCATGTACACATAAGGCTCTTGTAATAATGCCTTGGTTTACCTTGATTATGCTTTATAAATTCTATTTATGTGCAATTTAGTTTCATTAATAAATGTGAGGATGCCCAGCAAGTATGTGTGGACTTCCTTTGATTAAAGAAAATATGGGTGTATGTTCGCCGTTTTTCTACCGCAAGTATATATACGGGTCGCAAGTAGTATAAAAAGTTGTCGTTTCCAAGAGGATTAAGACAAAAATCGGCTAACTAATGCAATTGTGCTCTTAATTAGATTGAACAAAGTCCTTTTGAATATTTCAATTTGTGAAAATAATTTTTGGTTCAAAACAAAGTAATTAGACTAAATAAAATAAAATTTTTGATCCTAACTTCAAGAAAATAGGACTTTAGGATCACTTCTTCCCTCTATACTTCATGAGACCAATTTATTCCCTCTTAATTACTTTTTTTTTTTTTTACTGCCCCTCTTAATTAGATTTAATGAAGAATCAAGTGTTTGTTTAAGATTCAAAAGTGTTGAAAAAACTTTCCCAAGTCAAAACCAATATCTATTTTTAAAGAACTCATTCAATCTCTTGCAACAAACTAGTGAAAATAGTCATTAAGACCCAATCTTATAATGACAATACCAGGTCAATAGGTAAATCTCTTTCCTACTAACAAACTATCCATTCAAACCAGAATTTCAAGACTAGAATAACATTATCCAAGTTCTTTAAACAAGATAGTCTCTCTCAAGCATCATCACATTCAGCAAATCAATCCAAGTGGTGGCCAAACACTAAGAAGCATGAAACATAGAATAAAATCAACACATAATATTTCATTGAATGCTATAAAAGAGAGAATAAACATATCCTCAATTGATATAGAGGTTCAAAGTAACCCTGAAATGAAAGATTTAGCTACGATCATACTGTTAAACTCAATGAATCTGTATTGTTCATTACTCAATCAATGCACAATCAATACCTTATATAGGCATATAGGCATACACACACCTAACTCTACAGGCCCAATAGGATAGGCCCAACATACACATACTAACATTACACATACTAACACTCCCCCTCAAGTTAGGGCTATATGTATCAATAGTACCTAACTTGCTAAGCAATTACTTAGAAATCTATTGGTTCAACTTTTCTTTATCAAATACATGAATCTGTTGCAACTTTGCCATTAATCATCAACTACATCTTCAAGTATCCTTCTTCTAAGAAGTAGGGATCTACAAGCATTCTTCTTTCACAAATATCTCTTCTTGAGCTTTCTCGCGGTACTCCTGAATTTATTCTTCCCCGTGCTTGAGCTTTCTCGCCGTACTCTGAATTTATTCTTCCCTGTGCTTGAGCTTTCTCTTCTAAACAAGACCATCAATATTCTTGGCCTCTCACACTTCCTTGACCCAAACCAATTTGCAACTTCTTCTATTTGCAATATTCTTCACCCATTGAACTTAAACCACGAAACAATGGGACAAATGAAATAACCTCTCAATGGAATAACGTCATTGAGAATACAACCTCTTGATGGAATAACGTCACCAAGAATACAACGAACGGGTCACACATGAACCCCAAACAGCAAATAATTGCCAAACAACAAACGGGCCACACAGGGACCACCAAACTGAATTTAATTTTCTAACCGCATCAACTTGCTCAACAATTGAACACAACTCCTTTGAAGTCAATGCTGCATCATCAATAGCAGCTTTAATCCACTCCTTTGAACCAAGAGAGGAAGAGATGCACTGAAAGCCAAAATAGACCCCCCAAAACAACAAGCATACCAAAAACTATACCATAAAGCATTCAACTTCCGAGCACCAACGTCTAAACACAATACTCTTTCTCCAGCGAAGTAAGAAGACCAAATCTGATTCTCAAACAAAGGTATAACAATTAATTGGAGAGTCTCATCTCATACCAACTCCATTTTCGTCTAAACCCCCTTTCATTCCTTTTCTTTTCCATGTAAAGGATAGTAAACATATATTTCGGATACGCTCTTCAACCGGTTCCAATTCCAGCCCAACAAGTTGGTCCAAATTTTCAACAAACAGAGTAGAACCAAGCAGAGAGTAGAACCAAGCGGGAATCATCATACCTTGGGGTCATTCGGTCTTTCGATTCTTCCAAGTCGTTTGACGTCGTATGATTTCTCCTACACGCATCTTGGACCACACTCCAGCTGAAGCAGAGTTCTCGAAATCTCTATCGCACTGTGTAACATCCCATGTTTGAAATGCGGAAATTTTTTTTTTTAAACAAACAATCAGAGTAGAGCAATAGAGCGAAAGAGTAATTAGATTCTTAGCCAAAACATCAACCATTGTGTAACATTGTAATGATTACAGAAATCCTAAGGTTTAGGAAGGAAATAGTGTAATAACAGAATACGATAAGATAGAGATAGTCTTGTTTGCACGCCTACTCCCGGTACTTGCCTCTATCCACGAACCGTGGTCCTCCCGACCACGAAGCTACGGTGAGATTCAATTCAACGCATTGAATCTCGGTAGCAGTTAACCTCATACCCAAACAACACGGTATATGGCCAACAAATATTCAAGAGCTAATACAACGGTATATCATAAGCATACTAGAGATGCATGATCATTATGCCGACAAAACATAAGCACGAGCAATATGTAAAGCCCCATAAGGTAAATAACAACAACGGCTTGCACTATTCACGGTGGCACGATAATTAGTCGTGTCCTCGGCGCTAGGAAAACAAAACGGTGTTATCAAAACTATAACCCGTATAAGCTGTCATATAACGGTCTACGAACATATCATTGACATATAAGTATTTAAGATGTGCAAGATTAGTGTTACGATGCGCGTCCGTACCTTCGTTGGCAACGTTAGGTACTACCGTGAAAACGTACTTTCTACGGAGAAACGTGCAAGAATCCTACGGCGGCACGTCGGGCGCGTAACGTGCGAGCAGAATCAACGTTTCAGATATCCTATGAGAATAATGTCACTTCCATTAGTAATTTGACATTATAACTGGCATTTTAGGTAAAAATTACCATTTTGCCCCTATACCCCTACTTGGCGGAATTTCGCCGGTAACGCTTGCTACATAGGCTATTTTCTTCCCAAAATTTCGCCAGAACTTCGACGCCATCATGATTTTCGAAAATAAAGACTAAAATAGCCCTCCCATATGATATCCAATCATAAAAATAAAGACTACTCTAGCCTTACTAACTATTGAACTAAAGACTAAAAACTAAAGACCGAAAGACTTACCGTTGAAGACTTGGCGAGAACTTCCCAGAGCTTCTCTCTCTACTTTCTCTCCCTAGGATTTCGGCCAAAGGAAGCAATGGAATTGGTGTGAAGAAAAGTGAAGGAGGGGGGGTATTTATAGGTAAAAACAAGGGACTTGTTTGGCAAAATCTAAGGATTTGTTTGGAATTCAATGTTGTAATAACCCATTAATGCAACTTGTTAAAGAAGCCAATTCTTCCACACACACACACTCTTGGTCGACATAGGGGGCTGTGTGGCAGCACCTCATTGGTCCAAAAGTGGTGACTTAGCTCACTTGATGCCCGGTATAACCGTTTTCCCTGATCGGTACCCGATTCGCGTGATTTCGGAGAATTCACAAAATTCTGGATTTACAACTCTGAAGACATGTTCTCACTTAGTAGAAATGTCCAAGTTAACCTTTATTTTGATTCCATATATGCCTCCAACAGTCCAGTTGAAGTTTCCTCGAAAAACGTGTCCGATCGCGTCCGGTTTCAGAACGCATTTCTGAGAATGCCAACTTCTTCAGAAAAATTCACTGATTCCAAATATGTCAAAATAAATTCAAACCCATTCCTAAATATTGAGTTAGAATTTATTTTCCTCTTTTCCAAAAATATGCCTATATGCATTTTTCCCTATTTTGTTTTATTAGGAAAATGCACAAACGGCCTCGGAATTAACTTCCGGAAGAGGTCACTTAAAGGTAAAAACTCACTGATCAATATTTTACCTTGACCTTGGGATTCCTATTCCTAGATCTCTAGATAGGATCCGTTTCCTAATTCAAATATTACTATTCATACTTTTTACTTTAATTAAATTATATTATTATTATATGTGCAAGTTGCACAACTTGTGCTCTAATTCATTTTTATTTTATTTTTATTTTTATTTGGCCATAAATTTCGGTTGGCCCCTTTATTATTTCAATAAATATTTATTTTTTTAACTTATTTAATTATTTAATGATTTATCTAATTAATTTTTCCAAAAATTTCACAAAAATCCCTAATTGGTCCATTCTTGTATTTAGGCCTAAAAATACCTAAACTCAACTATTTTTCATAAAAATTTCCAATTAATTAGTAAATACATTTTTACTAATTTTAAAACAAAACCACTAATTTTAGGGTTTCATATAATTATTTGTGAATTTCCTTCACTTATGCTTAAGTAATTAGCCCAATATTACTTAATTACTTAATTATCATAACTTGATAATTTTCTTAATTACAATGTCTCATTATCTTCATACTCATGTATTTACAATAGTATTTTCATACCTCTAACATTATTCCATAATTACAAGGGTATTTTGGTCTTTTACTTCTTTTTGAACACTCTTATACAATTTTCCCAAGTTCATATTTTATTAAATTACCATAATTATGGATAATATACTCTCCTAATTCACTTGGTCATTTTTACTGCCTTTTGGTATTTTTTCCATAATTTCCTAAGTTGATTACCCTTTCCAGGGGCATTTTGGTCATTTTGGCTCTTTGACCCTCAAACTCCCTAATTTCTTACAGAAATTCTACTTAGAAAATTGACTGTATTTATACAAGACCGGAGATTGAAATTTCACTTATCAGAAATATCCAACTTTTATTTATAATATTCCAGATAAATATCCGGGTATTACACACTGTGTCAAGAAACGAGAGCAGTGGCGTCGCGATCGTCAGAATCACCGCGACGGTGTCGGAAAACCACCGTTTAGGAACCTCGAACCACCGTCGTAACCACCGTTGAAGAACCGCGAACCACCACTGAAGAACCTCCGTCAGTTGTTGTCCAAGAATCTCCACCGCCAACCATCGAACTGTGAACCAAGAATCTACACCGTGAAGCGTGCGAAAGGAACTCTGCCAAAACCTAATCGAATCGGGGCCCCGGATCTTGAATTACAGATTTGTCTTGGGCCCCTTACAACCTGGACTCTGGGCTTCTTTCCCAGAAAAGCTACGATCAATTGTATAAAGAATATATTAGGATATAGGATGGTAAATCAAGAATAACCTTCATGGATTTCTTGATTATCTGGCTAAACCCAAACTTAAAAAATTAAACCTGGCTCTGATACCATGTTAAACTCAATGAATCTGTATTATTCATTACTCAATCAATGTACAATCAATACCTTATATAGGCATATAGGCATACACACACCTAACTCTACAGGCCCAATAGGATAGGCCCAACATACACATACTAACACATACAACCCATACAAAACAACTGAATACATGTTATATATGCTAAGTAGAAGAGAGGAGAAAAATGACAAAACTAAGGTTGAACTTCCAAAATCTCTCTTAGGATGATAACCCAAGCCTTCAAACTCTTCAAGAACCCTCTTTTAAGGTGAGAACTTTCATGCTCCAACTTCTCCAAGTGCAAAATGAGCTCTTTCAGTGAGTTTCCCTCAGTTTTCAAAACACATAACTATACTTTTTATGCATTCGCCTCGGCAACCATGTTAGACGTTGAGGCAACTGACACAATAACTCTGATTTAACTTGTTCTTTGTCATCTCCTTAACTTCTATGGCCCTTTCTTAGCTCTGGTACTGTCTCTACATCCTCCTACAAGAGAGAGAGAATTTATAAGTTCATCATTTCTTTTGATTAGGCGCAAATCATATGATTACATGCAAGAATTTCTTTAACTTTTGATCAAAAATTTGATTTGTGCATTTTCTTCTACAAACTCTTTCTATGCACAATTTGGATTCAAAAATGGTTAAAAAGAGAAGAAAATGTGCTGAAATATTATCAATTTCTAAGAGTTATAAATAATGTACTTGAGTTGATATGAGAAGTTTTATATCTAATAGAGCTTAATAAGTAATGTGAGTACATATTTTATTTCCAACAAGTAATGTGAGTACATAATAAAGTATGAAATCTCATAAATTCGAAACTTAAGGTTGAGTTAAAATATGACGTTTTATGCTGCTCATCACTCACTTGATCTTTCGCCATTTTGAGTGATCGCTTCCCGTTTTGTCCCTGTTCCATTCCAATGATTAATAAATACTACTCTTATATCCTTAATATAAGAGCTACCTGACTTTTTTCTAGGAGATATTAAGGAAGTCAAATAAATTATTTAATCATAGCATATGTTTTATATCATTAGATTATAGGGTTAAGGAGCAATTTTACACATGAAGTTTACCCCCAGGAGCGCCCAGCACCACGAAGTTTTTTCAGAAGCAAAAGTACACATGACGTTACGTTTTGGGAGCAAAAATACCACGAGCCGTTAGTTGACCGTCAGTTGACCGTTAACTTGGATGGAACGCTGACGTGGCACTTATTTGGACTGACATGCTGACGTGGACGATGACGTGGATGCTGACGTGGACGCTGATGGTAAGTAAAAAGAGAAAATTATCATTTTGCCCTTAGTTTTAAGTAAAAATTGCACTTTTACCCTTAGTTTTAAGTAAAAATTACATTTTTGCCCTTAGTTTTAACTAAAAAAAAAACTAAAAATACCCCTTCCGCCCGGTCGGCCCCACCACCGGCGACCGACCACCGCCGGCGGTTGGCCGGTGGCGGCAGCGGCCGGCAGTGGGGGGCCCACCGGGGCTAATTTTTGTTTTAATTTTTTTTTAAAAAAAACTTAGGGCAAAAGGGTAATTTCAACTAAAACTAAGGGCAAAAGTGTAATTTTACCCGCGTTACTGTTCACTTCCATCCAAGTTAACGGTCAACTCACGGTCAACTAACGGCCCGTGGTATTTTTGCTCCCAAAACATAACGTCGTGTGTACTTTTGCTCTTGAAAAAACTTTGTGGTGCTGGGCGCTCTCGGGGGTAAACTTCATGTGTAAAATTGCACGTTAACCCTAGATTATATATCAGTTTATTAGGTAAATTAGTTTGAAGAAAAACGATAAAGATAACTAGCTACTTAAATGTAACTTATTTAACTTTCTTAATCTCAGAAAAAATCAACAAATTCATTTAAAGAAAAACGATAAAGATAAATACTTAAATGTAACTTATATATATTCCTCACTTTTGGCGTGAATTTTTTTAACACGAGTTCGAACTTGACAAGAACATATTTTTTTAAAATATATTTTAGCAAAAAAATTATTTTTCTTTTTTATTTTGAATTAATTACTTTTGAGGGTAAAATAGACATTTCTTGATTCTTTACCAACTATTACCCCTTCATTTTCTTCCTACCAAACAACTCCTCTTTCCTCAAACTATCTTCCCTCATATTTCAAAATCTTCCCTTCCCTTCCTCTAAGTTCCTTTCCCTCATCAAATTTTCCTTGTACCAAACGGGGTATGGTTGAAAGAGCATTCTTAATTATAATATCGTTAGAATTTTAGGACGCACTTGGGAACCCACTTGGCCACAAATACTGTCAAGGTCTAGTTGGACGAATCACAAAACAAATATTCAATGAAAATACTTAAATTGCACGGTTCCGAGAATTAGTTAAATAAAGTTAATTATATATGAGGACATGAAAGTATAAGAAATTCTCCATCTGTGTGTGTATGACTTAAACATGCACAATGATCGAGCCAGTTGGATCTTTTTATATGTAGTCCATTATTATAGATCCAAAAGCCAGAAAAAATAGAATATTACTCGAAACTATTAGATCGTTTTATGATATCTTTGAATTAAAACAAATTAAATGGGTATCGCACTTACCTTGCCTCATTTGGTGTCAACCCCCACCACCATTATATGATTCCAAAGTTGACTTGTCGATATTCCACCGCCTCTAACTTCTCTATATAAGCTTCTTTAGCCCCCTCTTCCTTTCCAATTCAAGCTAAGATCATATAATATAGCATCAGTACTCAGTACCTGGTACGTTACTATATATATGTGTGTGTGTGTGTGTGTGTTATATCTACATACTTTTATCCGATGGATGTTTGTTTTAGTAGGTCTGTTAAATCATCCATGCAATACCAATTGGTTATCGAAAAAAACAATATTAATAGCTTCTATATATTTATATGTGCATGGATTAATATAGTCTTGTTGTTATATATAACCTTCTTGATTTCAGGAATATAATCTGGCAGCATGAAGTTTGTGGTAATTGCAGTGTTAGTGTTTATGGTGATGGGAAGCTTTTGTGTGGCTAAAGATGGAGAGAGGTTGGTGAAGAAGAACATAGAAAAGAGAGTACTTGTTAAAGATGATCATCATAGTGACCATATCCAGGATAAGGGGGTACTTTTCGACAATAATGACCATCATCGTGACCATATCCAGGATAAGGGGGTACTCGCCGTCGACAATAATGATCATCATCGTATCCCTATACCTCATAAGATCAACACCGACCCTGCATCTCAAGGCAATCCTTAATTTAATTAGAGTGCATCAATATTATGCTGAATCTCCTACGTACTACGTACAGTTCTTGATTATAAAATTCTTGTATGAGCTTCAAAAGACAAGTGATAAAAGCAAAAAGATCTCACTTCTCTTTTAAAACTCCACAATAATTTTATAATCAAGAATCTTTAAAATATTTTCACTTAAAGTTTGCTCATATGTTTAGTCAAGTTGCTAATTTTCTGCATGCATATGCTTGCCTTGTGTCATATGTTTATGAAGTGATGTTTGTACGTAGCTTGGGAGCCTCGATTCCAACCCATGAATAAAACCTCTAAAGAACTAAGGTTGTAGCAAACTACTGTTATGGTTAAGCAAACATGTCAATGTCATACTCGAGCTTGATATCTCATGTGGAAATATGATGGGTGGCGTTGTTACTGAGACAATTTGTCGTTGATAATATGTTATTGTTCATTAATAAAAGGTTTAAAGTACAAAAATATACATGAGATTTCCCCTTTTGAGGAGCTAAAGTAACTATGAATTTCCAAAATAGGTGTAAAAATACACGTTGACCGTTAGTTTACCGTTTGTTTGAACTTTTTAAGAGTTAAGGAGCAAAAATGCACATGAGGTTTTTCCAAAAGTGAATGGACACAAATGTTTTTTTGAGGGACAAAAGTAACTATGAACTTCCAAAATAGGTGAAAAATGGATATTCACAATTAGTTGACCGTTTGTTTGAATTTTTGACTAAAAATAGTGGCAAGGAGGATTGAGAAATAGCCTGAAATAAAAATTTACTGACTGAGCAAGGAAAATTAATTTCCACTTAACCCTTTATCTCATCCTCATCACTTTATTTCCACCTAACTCTTCCTCTCCTTTCCCTCTCTCTTCCGAAAGAAGTGATGAGGTGGAGACAAAGGAATAGGTGAAAATTAATTTGTATTTTCCAGTCAGTAAATTATTATTCTAGGTTGGAGAAATCCTTGTATTACACATCTGAACTCTGTCTAGTGAAAATATAGCAACTATCATATCATTTTAACTTAGTTGGTTGATGACTCATGAAAAAAAATTCAAAATTTATCTTGTTTTTAAGAAAAAATAATATTTAAAAATAAAACTAAAACAAAATGATCAATCAATATTTTTCTTAAAAAAAAATGAAATTTAAATTTTTTTAGAAGAATCATTAGCCAACTAAAATTAAAATGAATGAGTTGTTATATTTTCATTTGGTAGAGTTCAGATAATGTTGTACTCCTAGAGCAGGGGTGGAAATTTTTTTTTTTGGGGGGGGGGGGCGGGCTCTGATCGAACCATATTTTGATGTGTTAATTTCATTATTAATTTGGGATTTAATCGTGTTAATTGGGCTTAAAATGTATTATTTAGGATTAATTTAGATTAATGAGTGATTACATGAAAAATGTGTTAAAAAGGGGTAAAATTGTCATAATTCTTTCTTTTCTTCCTTCTGTAGAGACGAGAAGCATCGTTTTGTGATGGCAATTGATTAAAAAGAATGAGGTGCAGCGTTTTGGGGGGCCCACATTGAAGGAAAATAGAAGACCTAAAAGCTACAAAAAGAAAAGGAGCCCATAATTGTTTGACGCAGAAGAAGAAGAATTGATTAATTGAATTGACAAATGGGGCCCACGAATTGAAACAATTAAACCTCAGGGAGCAGCGCACCGTTTTAGGGAGGAAAAAGAATTGAAACCTAAAATAAAAAGGAACGGAACAGAGAGCGGCGGAAAAGAAAAAAAGACGGAGAACGCTTGGACTGGACCTTCATCGTTCTTCTTCCTTCTTCCCTCTCGGACCTCTTCATTCATCATTCCCCTCGCCGGCGACTTCCTCTGCCACCACGGTCTCCGGCGAGCGACCTTCCTCCACCTTCACCAACTTCCATCGCCGGAGATACAGAACCAGAGAGCACCACGAGCTTGGGGCCAGGAGGTGGAACTTGAGATCAGACGAGAGAGAGGGAGCTTGAGAAAAGAAGGAAAGAGACGGACAGCTACCACCACCGTCGAAGACGTCTTTCACCGTTACCGGAGTCGCTGATTCACCGGAAAAACTCACACACCAACACCATCCGTCCTTCTCTGTTTTCCAGATTCCGGCGAATTTCCCAGATTCTGGCGAGTGTCCTGATTGCTATGTGTGGCTGATTTCTTTTGGTTCTTGGAGATGAGGATGTGTTCTTGAGTTTCAAAGCTTTAACAGGGGAGTATTTTGTTCATTCTATTAGTCCAGATTTATATATTTAGATTGCCTAGTTTTAGGAATTATTGTATATAAATTCTGGAACTGAGATTAATGTTTATTGTCTTTGTTAGTTTGACAATTGTGATTGGATTGAATTTTGTAGCTTGTTGGAATATATATATAGTCTACGTGGTATTGTTAGATAATATGATTGAATTGGATTAATTGAGTGGTGTAACATCCCATGTTTGAAATGCGGATTTTTTTTTTTTTTTCAAACAAACAATCAGAGTAGAGCAATAGAGCGAAAGAGTAATTGGATTCTTAGCCAAAACATCAACCATTGTGTAACATTGTAATGATTACAGTAATCCTAAGGTTTAGAAAGGAAATAGTGTAATAACAGAATACGATAAGATAGAGATAGTCTTGTTTGCACGCCTACTCCGGTACTTGCCTCGATCCACGAACCGTGGTCCTCCCGACCACTGAAGCTACAGGTGAGATTCAATTCAACGCATTGAATCTCGGGTAGCAGTTAACCTCATACCCAAACAACACAAGATACGACCAACAGATATTCTAGAGCTAATACAACAGCATATCACAAGCATACTAGAGATGCATGATCATTATGCCGACAAAACATAAGCACAGAGCAATATGTAAAGCCCCATAAGGTAAATAACAACAACAACTTGCACTATTCACCGGTGCCACGATAAACACTCGTGTCCTCGCCGCTAGGAAAACATAACGACATTCCAAACATAACCGTTTAAAACTGTGCGTATAACGGTCTACGACATATCCAAGACATATATGCATTTAAGAAGCACAAGATTAGTGTTACGATGCGCGTCCGTACCTTCGTTGGCAACGTTAGGTACTACCGTGGAAACGTACTTTCACGGAAAAACGTGAACTTCAAGCGGCTCGTCGGGCGCGTGACGGCAAAATCGAATCGAGATTCGATATCCTAAAAGAATAATATCACCCTTATTAGTGATTTGACACTATAATTGGCATTTTAGGTAAAAAATTACCATTTTGCCCTCTACCCCTAATCGGCGAATTTCGCCAAGATTTTCGTTACTCGACAAATTTTCTTCCCGAAATTTTGCCAGAACTTCGACGCAACTATGATTTTCGAAAATAATGACTAAAATAGCCCTCCCATATGATACCCAATCATACTTGAAAATTTAAAGGCTATTCTAGCATTATTACACCTACTTGTGAAAGAACTACGAAGACTTCAGCTTTCGGGGACTCGATCCCTACCATGTTTCTACCTCGTCAGGCATATATTTCAATGCAATGAGGCCTAAAAACAATAGTAGGAATCTCACTCCTACTTGCTAAAACTATCTAACAATTCTACTAACTACCGAACTAAAGACTAAAGACCAAAAGACTTACCCGTTGAAGACTTCTGCAGAACTTCCCCCAGAGCTTCTCTCTCTTCTTTCTCTCCCTAGAATTTCGGCCAAAGGAGGAGGATTTTGGTGTGAAGAAAATGTGAAGAGCTCTTGGCTATTTATAGAGGATTTTAGGGACATGGTTGGCATTTTTCAAAAGGATACAAATGGAATAATCAAAGTTGTTTTTACCCTTTTGGTCCAACTTTTCACCAAAATTTTTGCCCTTCATTTTCACCCCTTGGCCGACCTCCATGGGTGATGTGGCAGCCCTTGGTTGGTCCAAAAATGGTGATTAAGCTTGCTTTATGCCCGGGCTAACCGTTTTCCCCGATCGGTACCCGATTCGCGTGATCTCGGAGAAATTTCAAAATTCCGGATTTACAACTCTGAAGACATGTTCTCACTTAGTAGAAATGTCCAAGTTAACCTAAATTTTGATTCCATATAGGCCTCCAACTGTCCAGTTGAAGTTTTCTCGAAAAACGTGTCCGAACGCGTCCGGTGTCGGAATTCGTTTTCGGGATAACCAATCTCTTGGAAATAATTCACTGATTCCAAATATGTCTAAATAAATTCAAACCCATTCCTAGATATTGAGTTAGAATTTATTTTCTTCATTTCCAAAAATATGCCTATATGCATTTTTCCCTATTTTGTTTTATTAGGAAAATGCACAAACTACTTCTAATTAACTTAGGAAGAGGTCACTTAAAGGTAAAAACTCACCGATCAATATTTTACCTTGACCTTGGGATTCCTATTCCTAGATCTCTAGATAGGATCCGTTTCCTAATTTTTAAATTACTATTCACAATTTTTACTTTAATTAATTATATTATTATTATAATATGTCAAGTTGCCAACTTGTGTTCTATTTCATTTTTCATTTTTTTTTATTTGGCCCAAAATTTCGGCTGTCCCATTAATTATTTTAATAAATATTTATTTTTTATTTAATTAATTATTTAATGATTTATTTATTTAATTTTTCCAAAAATTTCCACAAAATTATCTAATTGGTCCATTCTTGTATTTAGGCTTAAAATTACCTAAACTCCATGATTTTTCATAGAAATTTCCAATTAATTAGTAAATACATTTTTACTAATATTCCACTAATATCCACTAATTTTTAGCTTCACATAATTATTACTGAATTTCATTTGCTTATGCTTAAGTAATTAGCCCAATATTACTTAATTACTTCATTATCACCTGTTGATAATTTCCTTAATTACAAAGCCTCATTACCTTCATACTCTTGTATTAACATTAGTATTTTCATGCCTCTTGCATTTTTAGAAATTACAAGGGTATTTTGGTCTTTTATTACTTTTGGCACATTCTTGTACAATTTTTCCAAGTTCATAATTTATTAAATTACAATAATTAGAGATAATATATTCTCCTAATTTACTTGGTCACTTTACTACCTTTTGGTATTTTTCCATAAATTTTCTAAGTTACTTATGTCCCTTAGGGGCATTTTGGTCATCTTGGCACTTTGGCCCTTAATTTCTCTGATTTCCTACTGAAATTCTACTTAGAAAATAGACTGTAATTATACAAGACCAGAGATTGAAATTTCACTTATCAGAAATATCCAACTTTTATTTATAATATTCCAGATAAATATCCGGGTATTACAAGTGGCATGGTACCGCATTCATATGAAGAGGAACCAAGTTGCATTAATTTAATCCTAATCACACACTAAGTGGTTTTAAACAATATCTCAAGAGATAGTAGTTAGCTACGGTAGTAGGAGCTACTATTAATTGGGAATATTGGACTCAAGTGGTATCTTGGGGTTTTTCATCTAGACTTAGTGAAAATTTACTCCTATATTTAATTGAACTATGATAGTTACTATTCCATTTCCAGGAGCATTCATACCCATTTTCATACTCCATTCCATTTTATAAAGAAAATATCAAAAAATAATAGTTTAACATTTAATTTAATTGCATTCTTATTTTAGTTCCTCAATTCAAAAATCCAAAACCGATTTTCCCCTTGTTTTAATTGCATTTACATGGCATTTAGATTACTTAGGATTCAATAAAAGGCTCCTCGAGAGAGAGAACGATCCTAGGTTTGCCTATACGCAATCCTTGGTTATTATTGATTGTGGACCCCAAGGCTAAAGACGAAAAAAGGGCCTCATCAGGTTCCGCCCCAAAAAATTACAGAATTAAACCCAGAGGTTTAGGAAATTATATTTTAGCCTCACAAAAATTTCAATATATTTTTACTTTAGTCCCACTAAAAGTTTCATGGAGGGACTAAAGTGAAAATATTGAAATATTTATACGGCTAAAATGTAATTTCATGAAAATTGAGTTCTATTCTATAATTTTCACCCTCTAATTTCAAATCATGGTTCTGCCCCTGCCCTAGAGTATGTAAGTTTGTTTGTTAATCATCCATGGCATCAACAATTTCATTATTTTTAGTCAAAAATCCAAACAGTCAACAAGTATTTTTACACCTATTTTAGAAATTCACATTTACTTTTGCCCATAATGTTGAATGCACTTTTGAGAAAATCTCATGTGTATGTTTTCACCTTAACCCTTAAAAAATTTAAACAAACCGTCAACTATAAGTCAATGTGTAATTTTACACCTATTTTGAAAGTTAATAGTTACTTTTGTTACTCAAAAAAACATTTGGTGTCAAACGCATATTTTTACTGTGGATACAGTTTGCTTCAGCCATTCCTGACAAGTGCGCACATTCTAAAACTTACATTTGTTGATCCCTAGAACACAAACATTAACCGAAATAATTTCAGAATCTGCTGGGAGCTAGAATAATACAGAATAATGTTTCGACCTATCATGCATTCATATTTTTACTTTTGCGCTCGATATGTGCCATATAATTTAAAAGTTACTTGCCGATAGTTAATCTGGAATGTGTTTCATATAAGATATTGAATTTATAATCCAACATATACAATAAAAAGGAAATTATATTTCTTTTTTTCCTTTTTTTCAATCGTTTTATTATAAAAGCCCGCAAATCAGGGTCGAGCTGTGATGTATAAGAGAATGACGGGGCCACTATTAAAAGTGATATATATATATATATATATATATATATATATAACAAAATTCACATTAATTATGGAGGGTTGGACATTATCCATAACGATCTATCATTCACTAGCACGACTAATTACTAATAGAAAGAGAGAAGTATGATAGTTGGTGATTTACTGAGGGCTTTGCCTCTTACACTTTTTTCAAGGAGAATTACATATAGATCCTAATCACTTATAAATATAAAAGTTCGATGTATAAATTTTAAAATTTGACATTAAAATGAGACAGAAAATATTTAAGTTTCTACACCCTTTTATACGGTGAACATACATACATGTTCATAATCTTCTAATGTATGTAGCCATGCATGCATACAATTCATGAATCAATTGTTATTGTTAGTTACACAACTCATCTATAATTATTCTAAAGTTGACTACCACTTCAATCTCATATCCTTAATTAACGATGTTGTTTATAAGCCTTGAGCTTGTTCGCTGTTCATATAGCTTCGTATAGTGATATATATCTTGGGTGTTTGATTATATATACATATATATCCTTCGTGTAATAAGCTGGCTAGCTTATTGATGACCTTAACTCACTACTTTTCCGATCATCTATTCATTTTCTTCAAATTATCTATCAACTATTGTAGAAGTGAAAGATTTTGTTCTTTTATTATTATTTTTTGATTTGATCAATGGTGTTATTTCTTTTAAGGCTTAGAACGCGAACAATTTTTGCCTCTCCCAATAGGCACACTTCATGAAATTTCAACTAGTATTCTTTTCTTTGTGACAGTGAGGTTGCTTAATTATCATCTCAACCAACAACTTGTTGGTAGACGTTCTTTATCAAGGGATGTGATCAATTGTCTGGTAGGACAAAACATTATTGATAAAACATCTATTTCTATGTGTGTTATTGTACACCATAAATACTTAACTAAGGATAAGCACGCGTAAGTATGTTAATGAGAAGCTCTATAGTAATACACACGTGTTGTAATAGTTAATTGTGTGATGCTTAGTGGATGTTTACGTATGTATGCACGTAATCATATAGCTCAATAATCGAATATTTGTTCCAATAATGGAGGGTCAGTTTGTATATATTGGTTAATGCTTAGTGCAGAGCAACTGTTTTGGTTAATCACTTGCCCAAAAATTACGATCGAGAGTAACTTTTTGAGTTAGGTTTTTACTAGGAATTCGAAATTACTCTGATTCTGTATCAAATCAATGTAATCAAGTTGCGGCCAAGTTTAGCAAAACTATTTATATACCCCATTTTTCTTTTTGACAGCAACGCCTGTATATATAATCAGTAAGATTAAAAGGTGGAAATTCCCTATTTTCATTCCACTTACAATTATCAAGATTAATTAAACATAAAGCTACGAAGCAACTTCATCATATATATATAAATTTAATATTGGGCAAAGCACTCAATATCAATTATCATCCCTTGCGTGGAGATAAACACAAGTGCCTGATCTGGAAGCCTCTTCTTTCCTTTCCTCACCAAGAAAGAATATTGCTTTTGTAATGACTAGTTTACACTGATAATGCATTATAAATTCTAGTTATATGCAATTTAATTTCATTAACGTATCTAATAAAATCTATAAAAAGTTATGCATTATATCGTTCAAGTCAAACACTGTAACTCATTCCTGATTTATGCACAATTAACTTTCACGCTCGCACACTCAGATTATCTACTATCTGTATACCCCCCTTGAAAGAGTAACGACACTTGTTAACTGGAAGTCTTTCTTATTCTCTCTCACTAGAACTCTTATGCTCTCTCTCACTCTCTCACAGTCTCTCTCAGTGCATGAGAACGGATAACGTAATTAACTACCCAATATAATTCACGTTAATTAAACAGAAAGTATAGACCCATGCACCACATACAATATCTTTAGCCAAAAGGGTACACTGCTGCTATACCTTTTTTCAAAAAAAAATTATCATATGTAATGGTGATTAATTAATATATTAAAGTACTTTTATTTTATAGAATATTTATATGCTGGTTTAATTTCGATGGAATTGAAGTACTAAAAATGCAATGCCCATAAGTATATATACATTTAACAATTAATTTTATCATAAATCAAATATATATTCACAAAAAATTAATGTATGAATACGGGGAATCAATTTGGATGATGAGCACCTAAAACTCATGATATAAACGAATCCAGATTTAATGATTTTCAATTGATGATTTTTAAATAAAAAATTATTTTCTTTGAAAAAAATAGCTAAGATATTATTTTTATTTTAGATTTTATACTTATTAAAATAATTTCTTCAAAATATAAAAATTAAGAAAAAAAATTAAATCTAAACCGTTGATGTCAGATCTAGACAATTGGGTGCGCCCAAACCGGTTCATTAAGGGAGAATCTGTTTTCACCGAACTTGTCCTCAAACAACCAATTACTTAGAGACAGATAACAGGGTAGCCACTTTGGGCTACATAAAAAGAGAAGTCTAGTGAAGCTAGCTATCTTTTGTTGATTATTTAATGGTAGAAATAAAGAGTATTAATCTTAATTATAATAACGTTAGAATTTTAAGACGCACTTGGGAACCACTTTTTATGGTCCTGAGAATTCGCTAAATAAAGTTGATTACACGAGGGAGATGGAAATTTCCATTAGTTCTTTTTTTTGATACACAAATTTCCATTAGTTCTATATGAAGGGTTTTACTTCCAACGTGGGACCTTATAAGACCCGAATTCCCCCAACTCCAACAGCTTTTTCCGGGATGTGGTTCTCCCACCAAGAACTTATGTCTATTACATAATTAATACATAAATATAATTAAGAAATAAGAAATTCTACATAAAACTTTAACATGTAATTAGCGGCAACAAGTCGTCAGTTGAGACTTTCATATTTAGTCCATAATATAAATATAAATCCAAAATCCAGAAAAACAATAAAAGGAAATATATAAATATAGGGAAAAACACTTCTCATGTTGTAGGAGAAGTGTTTTCTCATGTCACACACACATGAAATGGTGGGACCCGCATATATATAATGTATATATATATGCGGGTCCCACCATTTTCATGTGTGTGTAAGAATTTTCTTCTTCTCATGCAACATGAGAAGTTTAAACCCCATAAATATAATACTCAAAACTAGAGATGGTTTTATGATATGTTTGAATTAAAACGAATTTAATGGGCACCGCACTTAACCTTGCCTCATTTGATGTGAACCCCACCATTATATAATTCCAAAGTTGACTTGTCGTCATTCCACTGCCCTCAATCTCTCTATATAAGCTTCTTGAGCCTCTGCTTCCTTCTCAATATACAAGATCATATAATAGCATCAGTGTTTTGTATCTGGTACGTTATTAGTTATTACACACACTCTCACTTTTGTGTGTGTGTGTGTGTATGATCGATATGCATAACTCGGTTTCCTTCTTGGTTGATCGAGTAGTTTTGTTGAATAATCCATGCAATAACTGATTTCAGAACAAAAACGAATAAACGATATTAATTAAGCTTCTATATGTGTGTGTATGCATATATTCTAGCTAGTACTCTTGTTGGGAATTAATACATATAATTAAACTTGATTTCAGATTAGATCAGGCAGCATGAGGTTGGTGATAATAGCTGCAGTGTTAGTGTTAATGGTAATGGGAAGCTCATGTGCGGCCAAAGATGGCGAAATGTTGATGAAGGAGATGAATCAAGAAAAATACGTACTGCTCGGTGACCGTAGTGATCATCATCGCGACCCAGCTCCCGAGGACAACGGCCACCGTCAAGCTCACATACAAGGCAATGCTTAATGCATCATTAAAATCTTGAAAGGGTTCTTTATTATAAATTTTTTGTAGGGTTTAAATCAAGCTTTTAAGACTACAAAAATTTTATAATCAAGAATTTTAAAAGATTTTCACTCAAAGCTTATTATATATGAACGTATATAGCCTTATATAATAGCGTTTGTTTTATATAGTCAAGCGTCTTTGCTGCTTGCTTGAGTCATATTTTTATGAAACCTACGTTTGTGTGTTGTGAGATGTTTGCACGATAATTAGCTTGGATGCTTTGATTTAAAGCCATGTATAAAAGGAAACCAGCAAAGAAGAACTAAAGTTGTAATAAATTAAACTACTGGTCTGTCTGGTCATATACATACATATATATTATACATATGATTGTTGGTTAATAAAGAAGATATTGTGGATACGATTTTCTTCAACGTTTCTTATTTAATTTTGTCTCTAATATCTGTCCTTGAAGTGCGCTTCCTTCTAAGCTTACATTTGTCGATGGATCTTCGTGAAAGTAAACATTATCTGAACAATTAATTCATAATCTAGGAGCTGGGATGCAGAATACTGCAGACGTGTTTATTTTCTTACGTTATCGATATGCTATCTAATTTAAAACTTACATGCCGCAAGTTAATTTGGCTTGTGCTTCATAGGGGTTCAATTTAATCCTACATATCCCATACAAAAATACATATCCATGGACATGAACACATAGAAATGTCTTGGACTTTCTTTTTGGTAAAAGTTTGTATTTCTTTTTTTTATTCCTTTTCTTTCGATTGTTCTATTATGAGATCATCCAAATTAAATCAACGAGCCATCATTAGCCAGTACGAGTGCATGATCAGTATACTTGAGCACGATCAATATATATTAGAAAGAGGGAAGAACAACGAGAGACTTATTAAGGGCTACTGATCTTCCTTGAATAATTTTTTGCTCGCTTTATTTATGGTGGATTTTACTCTTTATGAATAATCACTATAAAAGTGGCAAATTGATTACTTAACACGCCCTTGTCTCCCACACAATTTTTTTTGGAGGTAGTAAAATATATGAACATGTGTACATACATGTTTTTGCTTCAACTAAGATAATGTGGTAACCTGGAGAGTTTTACTAATGGTATTGTTATGGGTTTTATAACTCCTCTGTAGTTACTATATAATCAATACTCCTTAACTTCTATTTCAAATAATGTCTGTATTAATTAATAATAAGAGCCCATTAGTTTAAAATTAGAATAAAACATGTTTTGGGTTAGTTGAACATGAGAAAGTTGCTGGATGGACTCCCTATTATTCGCACATTAAAGGCTTGTCCCTTGCACAAAAATAGTTTACACTATTTTGGATTGAATTAATACATACTTATATAGTTATATTGTTATAATTAATCCTTTAATCACTCAATGTATTTTTATCATACATAAAACATGACTCCCTTGTGTAGATTAACTGAAATAACTTTTCTTAAAAAAGCGTGGATATGGAAATAGGCCCAGCAATACCGGCCGCCGGGGGGGGGGGAGAAAGAAATAAAAAGAAAAACAAACAAACATTAAAAAAAAAAGGTTTAATATTTCTGCTTTTAGTGTAGATTTTTTTTTTTCCCACATTCATATAAAAGTGAGTGGATCCCATTATAAAGAGAAGAGAGAGAGGAAAAATATTAATGAGACTCAAACAATTTTATGTGAGTGCGACAGAAAAAATATTTCTACACTAAAAGAAAGAAGAAGGTCTTTTTAAAATGGAGCATTGAATGTAAGTTGAGTTTTAACTTCAAACTCATCAATCCGCAATTCACAGTAAGATAATTCATAATTCCAATGAAATAAGGCCTAAATAGAAAAACAAGCATAGAAATACGAGGGCAGCAGTTAAAAAGAATTGCGATGCGTTAGAAAAGTCATTTGCATGGTTGCGTCTAGATCCATTGAAAAGCGAAGAAAGTCAATTTGCTGTCAGAAATACTCCATCGGATCCTAAGTATAACATAAAGTTATTTTTTTTTGAGAGATTAAGGAAGTTAAATAAGTTATTTAATTATATCATATATCATGTATCGTTAGATTATATATCAGTTTATTAGTTAAACTAATTAATTTGGAGGAAAAAATATAAATATAAATATAAATATTCTAAAGTATTTTGATTAGCTTCTATAATTTCTAAAAAAAATCAACTTTATCTTATATTTAAAACTCGAAGAGTAATTATTAAATTAAAGTAAACAAGATGAAATGTGTGTAAAAAAGGAATATAGTCAAGCAAAGTAAATCACTCATTCTCCCTTGAGGTGATGTGATGGCATATTTGACTCACATTCATGGGCCAGCCGTGCATGCAATAACCAGAAAAAAGATCCAATCACTGCTTCATCTTCAAGTTTGAGAGGGGACTTTCTATTGTACCAAAAGTTACACTATTTATAGAACTACTTCTGGCTAGTGACCTGAAATAACTTAGATATGATATCGATGACATGTTAAAAATTCGATAACTATACGAATGGATAGACAAATACGTACAGTTCTGGAAGTTTAGTTATTTTATCTCCAAATGTAAACGTATAGTGCAGACTCACTTTGTATATTCTAGGTTGAGTTTTTAGCCTACGCTCTGCTAAAGTAAAGCTTCATTACTGCCGAAAGCTGATGCCTTTGTTGGTTAATCTAATGTCATTCAACATATTGCTGTTCCAAAAGATTTGTTCAAAAAACGAAAAGCAATTATTGGCCAACAAAGTCATTGATGACATGCCCTCTAAGATGGCGGCTGAGCTGGTGGTGGTGTTGCTGTATTGCTTCAACGTCGCCGCGTTTGAGAGCCAGCGTTAGGGACACAGGTCCGGCTCCCCCAACCTCCACCTCAGCCCTTCTGTAAGGAACAAAACCCATTATATGTGTCATCCATGCCGGGCGTAACGTGACATCCAAGCTTCGATCACTTCTCTTGGTTCCATTGTTGTGCGTTTAATTCCGCCACCGTCTCCTCATCCACACGGCTTTCTACACACTGCACGCAATTGATTGCTTCTCAGAGGTTGATCCCCTCATGCCAGGTGGCCACCTTCAATGGCACAAGGTCCCTTGCTTTTACCAGCGTTTTGGGTGTCTTTCTCAATCGTCAATAATCCTTTCGTTTCAAGCATGTGTATTTCCTCTACCATTGGCTTCTAAACACGTACTCATGCGTTTATGAACCAGTTTGATATCTATATATTATATTCCAGGTAACACTACCCATCAAAGACAGCTTGGATAGGATAATTTTTAGTGATGACAAATCTGATGTCTATTTCAACATAAAATAGATCGATACATACATAATGTAAATTTTATGAAACCTTTCAACCATAGTTATAGTAAAGGCCGCCTAGAACAATGGAATACCGACTTCTTCAAATCTAGTGTCTGTTGATTGAGGGAAGAGAGGAAGAAACAGTAATTTCGATACTCTTGCTAAGTTCATTTCTGCTCTATTTATCTCCTTGAATTATATATTCTCTTGCCAAAAATTCAAAACATTTAGATCTCTACGCAACTTTCAAGCATGCAGTTGCATATTACATGGAATTAGGCACATGCACAGATATTGGACATAGACCCTTAGGAGATATCAAATTATGATTTCCAACTGCATACAATGGAACTCCCCCATCACAAAAATGCAAAAAGACAACAGTCACGCCCTGAAAACAAAGAGGTGACCGGAATGGAATATGAGTACGTAAACTCATACTTAAGCCTTAAACTTATAAATTAGACTTCCCAAAAATTCAACAATCGTCCGAATCTTCATAACAGCTCTACTCCATTACAACATATACATATACATGTATTCCAAAATACAAGGGATCGAAGACCAGGATCTTGCCTATAGGCTACGTGGAGCATCTAAATTTTAGAAGTAGATATATAAATACAAACTTAAATTTGGAACAACTAGATGCGGTAATATTTGTCCCACATAATGCCCCACTTAGAAAACACTATGATAACACGTCAAATGCCAATTTATGTATTCAATTTCAGTCAGTTTGATCAAAAAAGATCCTAAAACATAATAATGAGTTGGAATGGAGGAGCAGAGCCTACCTGGTTCCGAGTTAAAACTGTGCGAGCAGCTAGCATGTGTTTATCAGCGTCCGTGGGGGGTACCTGAAAACAAATTGAAGGAAAAGGAAACCGCAATTCAATCTTCTTTTTTCTTTGAGAGAAGCCGGATATTGGACAAATACAAAGACAACAGAGAGGACATACGGGTGAAGAAAATGATCAAACAACCAAGCTCTAAGAACTGACACCGCACGTTCTGGCAAGCCTTTCTGCTTTGGCCTCCAGGCAAGCTGTTGGTGTTCAACATAGCCTGTACCCCTCGCAATGAATTTGTTCTTTTGAAAGCTTTGGTC
Source organism: Acacia pycnantha (assembly GCA_025563575.1). NCBI lineage: Eukaryota > Viridiplantae > Streptophyta > Magnoliopsida > Fabales > Fabaceae > Acacia > Acacia pycnantha. The sequence goes on along the minus strand of JAMWYP010000338.1, from coordinate 229,419 downwards.
CAAGAACTTCTGTCGCGCAATGTTGCTGATGTCATGTTTGTCACTGGTGGTGAAGCACCACCACTGGTAGTTGCTGATAATTCCTCTCCCAAAACTCCTCTTATATGGCATCTGAAGTGTCTTGATATTGGCTTGAGAGCATTGGAGATGTAAGGAGTAGCAGAACTAAGACCTGCAACTGACTCAAAGGATGGAATAAGCATTTGCATTTGTTGTTGATGCTGCCTGTATCTTCTGATAACCTATAATATATAACCCACGCCAGTGCTATGAGAAACAGAACTCCAAGAATCATGTGACTTCAACATGATAAAGATTTGATCAAGTTAGTTAAAAAATATCATCATTCAATAATTTTTGCCGTATAAGAAACTACAGCTTGCCTTGAAGAAAGTAATCAGGATCAAATTATTAACACAGATTTGCTTGTTAAGAGGTTGAGTTTTCTCATCATCATTCAATTCGAACTTACACCTTAATCTTCTAATTAATGATATATAATTTTGGAAATAAATAAATCCAGATTCCAGTGTAAGAAAGGACTAAGGATATCTCACAACCTGTCACTTATGGATCACATCATCGACGAAGTTTGATACACAAAAATCAGTGATTGCACGCATTGCGCTAAACATATGTCGTTTTTAAGCAACACTCATTCGTTAAATAATGTTAATAGATGAGGTTTGACCAGTTATTCATTCTTCAGATCTGGTTTTTAATTAACACGTGGAATTCAGAGAATTTTATGATGTCAAGAAAAATAGGCAAGAGTAACATCGTAAAACAGATATGTACAGTAATGAGAAAACCAACCTCCTGTTGCATGTACGGGAACTTAGCCATTCTTTGTTGATACTCTGGCCGAGAAGAAGGGCGAGAGCTCCTCCTGTTTCCACCGCCATCACCACTATTTTCATTTCCATTAGAACACTGAAGCATGGAGAACGAAGAAGCACCAGAACAACTATTCTTCGTGCTAACACCACTTTCAATTGTCGCATTGGCCACGTCAGCAGAAGTGGAAGCACCAACTCCTCCAGAAACATCAGGCCCTTTCGTAAGTTTTTCATTGCGTTGAGCACAGATTTCTTCTAACAACTCTTGCGCAGCTGGCTTTAATCTTCAATATAGTAGCATACCCCGTGAAAGGGCCCAGAGGCCCCACATTTCGATAACCAGTACGGTCTCCAGCATTGGAAGAGTGATTTGAAACAGATCTCAAAGGTTTTGAGCATTGTGAATTCGACGAAAGTGATAAAGAGAAGCCCTGATTATTGGAGTCGCTCACTCGATGACCCGACGATTCATCACTATGGATCGTTCGATTAGTGCAAAAATTAGGATTTCCAATACGCAACTGATTTGATAGGATTCCATAGTTTGGAACGAGAAAGAGTTGATTTCCGTTGCCCACCCACATTCCTTGGTCAGTTTGTTGCGTCATTTCTGACCCTGCCCACTGAATGAAGCTGATTTGATTATATCCTGCATAATAACGTTCGGATTGTTCAGAGAAGACGATTGTACACCTGTGAGTACATTATTGATTTCCACACCAAAAATGGAATTAGGATTAGGATTGCTTTCGTTAGTCCCCAAACTAGAGGCATAATTAGGCATCCAATCACATAATGGGTGTGACCCACTGTTTCTCCAATAGCCTAAGTTAAGTACGTCGCATTGCTCTTGGAGAGAAGAATGGACGAAGCGAACTGTGGCATCGTCATCAGCCTGCTGGATTCAGCCAAGGGATTCGAAGCCGTTGAGAAATTGACCGTATCCGATGAATTAAAAGCAGGTTCGTAGAGCATATTGACATTACTCACACTCCTAACTTGAAGAAGATCAGAAGTGGTCCCTGGACGTAAAGGTAATTGATCAAGATTGCTTGGGAAATCTTGTAACTGCTGGGAGGTGTTCTGGATTATTCTCAAGCGGGTTACAAGGAGATTATCCTCATCATCATGAAAGCACAAACGGTTGCTTTTGATTAGTAGTGGTTTTAAATATCTTTGTTTAGTGTTGAGCAGCTATATTAGTAATTCACACACACAGATATTCAATATACAACCGAATGACTGATCCCAAAAATTGTTACAAGGGTAACTTTAATTTTTGTTAGGTTTATCGATCTATCTATATTTACTAAAAATTGGGATTCGAAATTACTCTTCTCTGATTGTGTTCCCATCAAATCAATGTAATCAAGTTATGCGTCGAAGGTTTTGCCAAAAATATTGATATGCCCCATTTTAGTTTGCTTTTGACAGCAATGCGTAAGTATAACTAGTAAACCTGAATAAAATAATGTTCGTGGAATTTCCCTATTTTCGGTCCACTAATAATTATGGATTAATTAAACATAAAGCGATCGCTAGCAACTTCATTTATCATATATATTAATATTATACACTAGAGCAACGATATTCAATGTTGGCACTCGATATCATTCCTTGCGTGGGGATAAACGAAAATGCCTGATTTAGAAGCCTTTGCTTCCTTTCTATCACATCGACCCTTGTTACGTCCTATAATTCACTATGCATGTACTCATAAGGATTACCTTGATTATTCTTTATAAATTCTATTTATGTGCAATTTAGTTTCATTAATAAACGTGAGGATGCCCAAGTATGGGTGGACTTCCATTGATTAAAGAAAATATGGGTGTGTATTCGTCGTTTTTCTACCGCAAGTATACAAGTCGCAAGTAGTATAAACAATTGTCGTTCCCATGAGGACTAAAACAAAAGTGGGTTAACTAATGCAATTGTGCTCTTAATTAGGTTGAACAAAGTTATTTTAAATATTTCAATTTGTGAAAACAGTTTTTGGTTCAAAACAAAGTAATTGGACTAAACAAAATAAAATTTAATTTTAGCTTCAAGAAAATGCGGTTCTAGAATCACTTCTCCCCTCTATACTTCATGAGACCAACTAATTCCTCTTAATTAGCTTTAATGAAGAATTAAGTGATTGTTTAAGATTCAAAAGTATTGGAAAAGCTTTCTCAAGTCAAAACCAACATTTATTTTCAAAGAACTCATTCAATGTCTTGCAACAAGATAGGAAAAATAGTCTTTAAGATGCAATCTTATAATGACAATACTAGGTTAATAGGTATATTTCTTTCCTACTAACAAACTATCTAATCAAACATAATTTCAAGACTAGCATGACCTTATCCAAGTTCTTTAAACAAGATAATCTCTCTCAAGCATCTCATTCAACAAATCAATCCAAGTGGTGGCCAAACACTAAGAAGCATGAAGCATAGAATAAAATTAACATATAATACTTCATTAAATTCTAGAAAAGAGAGAATAACATAATCTCAATCCATATAGAGTTTCAAACTAACCCTAGAATGAAAGATTTAGTTAATCATGTCCAAATGAAAAAAAAAAAAATCCATACAAAAAAATTGAATACATGTTAAGTATAAAAGAGTAGACAAAAATGACAAAACCAAGGTAGAACTTCCAAAATCTCTCTTAAGATGATAATCCAAGCCTTCAAACTCTTCAAGAACCCTCTCCCAAGGTGAGAACTTCTGTGATCCAACTTCTCCAAGTGCAAAATGAACACTTTCGGTGCATTTCCCTAGGTTTTATGACCTCCTAATGCATTACTTAGTTTTTTTTTTTGGTCGAATAATGCATTACTTAGTTTTCAAAACGCATAACTATACTTTTTTCGTGTTTGCTTCGACGACCATGTAAGACATTGAAGCAATTGACACAGTAACTATTTTTGCCCAATCACCTCGGCAAACATGTTAGTGGCCAAGGAATGTGCCATAGAAACTATGATTTTCCCCAGTTGCTTCGGCAACCATGTTTGTAACATCCACATTTTTGGTGCAACTAATGTATTGGTTTAATAAATGAGAAATATGAATTTTCATCAAGTAGTAGTCAGTGGTATTTATTTTTCTAACAAGATAAATTAATTATTGAAAAATAGTGTAGTATAATTTAAAAAGGTGGTTAATAAATTTGGTTATAAATAATTTGAGATAAGTAATGTCAAATGAGGTAAAAATATTTTTCCCTCATTATTTTTTATATTTTCGTCCAATAAAAGGAAGGAAAATATGACACTATGTTATAGTACAATATAAAGACTTAGGAAAAGATGAGAGTGTATTAGAAAACATATTTTTATTTCAAAAAGCCCTTCAATCTTCGAAATCAGAGAAAGGGAAGGAAGAGGAAACTTAATTTGAAGCGAAGTGGCAAGGTTTTAACCAGTGAACAAAGAGGAGTATGAACTTAATGAGAGGATAAAATCAAGTTACTCATCCTCTCCCATCCGCTGATCTGTGCGTCCAAAGAGAAGAGGGAGAAGTAAAGCAATAATAACCTAGGAAGCTAGGCTATCTTAAGTACAACTAGCTTAAGAAAATATGAGGATGGGACATAACACACTTAATGTAAGGGAGAGCGAGTTGTGCGTACTGATCAAGGCAGTGGAAGGAACACCAACAAAAATAAAAAAATTCTCTAATATTCCCTAGGCATCTAACGTGAAAGAGAGATCAAGAGAATTTTTTTTTTTACTTCCCACTTATCTAAAGCCCCCGAACGAGAGAGATGAAAGAGAGATGTGGTGGATAAGACAACTCAATATTAATTAAGGAAGGAAGTAATGAACACGTGAAGCATTGAAAAAGTGGTGAACAAAATTTTATTTTTCTCCAATAATCCTCATTGTTGACTAGAGTTGGGAATCGACTGAGCCCTATAGGGCTAAGGCCTGAAGTAAGGAAAATATATGTTTTTCAAAGTTCGATCCGATAGTATCAAGGTCGGCCCTACAGGGCCTAAAAGTCACTATTCCAAATTTTAACTATTTTTCCTTCGATTTTTTCAAAGAAATATAATTAGTAAATTGCAACCATTAAAGTTCTAATCTATCAAACAAATGTTATCAACATTAATATCTAAACAATATAAATCATTCAACAAATGAACTCATTCATTAATTCGTAATAAAAAATAAATAAACACAAAATATGTTTTTTCCTTTTTTTTCAAAAAATATTAAACAAATGAATTGCTTTATGTATGCCCACGACAAAATGTCTTTCCCTCTCGTAATTTTGTGTGTGTCTGCAGATTCTTTTGGTTCATGCATGATTTTACTGACAGGTAAAAATAATTATACTTATTTTACACAAAATATATTTATAATTTATTACTTATATAATATTGTAATACTAAAGTATGTGTTTATTTAATATGAAAACATCCCGTTTTTAAAATTTATAATAACTAATTATGTATTTTAATACAGAATAATAATAAACATAAAAAAAGGGTTATAGTTTAAACTAAAAAAATCTAAGTAATTACAAATAAACACGTTTAGTAAGTGGAAGTCTAGGTAATTTATTTATCTATTTTAAAAAGCTAAAGTTAAACGGGCCTAACGGGTTGGCCTGAGGCTCTACAGGGCCGACCCGATTAAGCCTGAGGCCCTGTAGGGCCCGGCCCTACAAAGCCAATTTCAAATTTTTGACCTATTTTTCAAGCCCAGGCCCTGCAGGGCCATAGCTTAAACGAGCCGACCCGACGGGCTTGACCCGATTTCCCGACTCTATTGTTGACCGGATGTGAAAGGAAATCAAAAGGAAATAAGATGAATTTTTTTTCTCTACCCTTCCAAAGGCGTCGGACGTGAGAGAGAGCAAGGAAAGTCAGAAAATTTTTCCTTCAAATTCTTCTAATGCGCTGGCCAAGAGAGAGATCAAGGGAAATATAAAGAAAAATTCCTAGGCTTTTCTAGAACAATAAAGAGTGATGTAGAGAAAAGCTGAATTAGTTTTTGGAAATCTATTTAAGGGACTTGCCCCCTCCCATTTTAGCTTGCTGGACGTGTTGAGAAGCAGAGAAGAAGAAGATCAAAGATTAAGTAGGAGACACCAGGAGAGCCAAGCAGATGCCCAAGAGAAAGGTAGGGTCTCTGAATACTCTTTCCACCTTCTCCTACCTGCATTCTTGGAAGATAAACACTTTTAAGGAAAACTTCTTCTTTTTGATGTGTTAAAGGTTGAGGCCGAAAGGAGGAGGAAGAAGCGTGAAGGATTAAGTTCCTAGTTGGAGAAATTCCAAGAACAAGTAAGTTATAGCTTTAACTACTGATGAGGACCTTTTTGTCTTTAGGTTTGGGGTCCACAATAAAAAATAACCAAGGATTGCGTATAGGCAAACCTAGGATCTTTCTCTCTCTTGAGGAGCCTTTTATTGAATCCTAAGTAATCTAAATGACATGCAAATGCAATTAAAACAAAGGGGAAAATTGATTTTGGGTTTTTCAATTGATAAACTAAAATTAGAATAAAATTAAATTAAATGCTAAACTATTATTTTTGGTATTTTCTTTATAAAATGGAATGGAGTATGTAAATGAGTATGAATACTCTTGGAAATGGAATAGTGACTATCATAGTTCAATTAGATGTAGGAGTAAATTTTCACTAAGTCTAGATGAAAAACCCCAAGATACCACTTGGATCCAATATTCCCACTTAATAGTAGCTCCTACTACCGTAGCTAACTACTATCTCTTGAGATATTGTTTAAAACCACTTAGTGTGTGATTAGGATTAAATTAATGCAACTTGCTTCCTCTTGATATGAATGCGATACCACGACACTCAATTAATCTAATTCAATCATACTATCTAACAATACCACGTAGAAAGCACAATATCATTGAATCAATAAGGAAATACATATATATAAATCCAACAAGCTACCAAAATTAAATCCAATCACATAGGTTCAATCCACAAAGTTATCCAAACGGGTAAACTAAGTCTCAACAATACAAACCAACATCCCTAAAACTAGGAAATCCAAATATAATTAGAGAAAATAGATTGAACAAAATAAACTCCCCTAAATTAGTTCTGAAACTCCAGTCAAAATCCATCTCCAAGAATTGAATCAGCCATACATAGGAACTCGCCGGAATCTGGAAAGAGTCGCCGGAAAATTCAAGAACTCTCCGGAAAGTTGCTAAACAGAGAAGGACCGATGGAGATGGTGGTGGGTATTGAAGTTCGAAGGTGAGGAAGAAAGGAAGAGGTCCCAAAATCGCAGGTCTGAATCTCCCTCGTTTCTCTCTCGCGTTCTGTTCTGTTTTTCCGTTCAGCGCTCTCCCTCTCTGGTTTCCGGTGTGGCTGCTGGATGAAGCTCGCCGGCGGACTTGTGGTGGTGGAGATGCCGCCGGCGAGAAGGAGGAAGAAAGGGGAAGAAGGAAATCGAAGGTCTCTTTTTTGGTTTCGTTTGCGGCCGTTTCGAAATTTTTCTTCGTCAGCGTCCTCTCCTCTGCCACTTGAAGAAGACCTAATTAATCCATTAAGCAAAACGCTGAGTTTTAGGTCTTGGGCCCTATCTGTCAATTTCTCCGATTTTGGGCCCTTTCTGACAGAAATTTAGGGCCTTCTCTGACAGTAATTTAGGACCTTCTCTGATATGAATTCGATTTATGGGCCCTTCTCTGACATTAATTTAGGGCCTTTTCTAACATGATTTCAGTTTTTGGGCCCTTTCTGATAGTAATTCAGGGCCTTTTCTGACATTAATTCTGATCCTCAAAAATCTCAAATTTCCTTCTTAAACACCTACAATGCAAGATTAAACACAATGTAGCATCAAAATTCCAAGAAATCATTTGTATGAATAATTAATAAATTATGACCATTTTGCCCCTAATTCACTTAATTCAATACAAATGTCCCTACCTCAAATTAGTGTTTAATTATGCAAAAATGTCCCAGAAAATGCATTAAGAATCCCAATTTAATCATGAAAAATCATATAAAAATATGGTTAGATCAACTACCTTATGATTTTATGGTTTTGGAGTTGAAAGTGGTAGTACCCTGCGTTTTTGGTTCATGAAAAAAGGGTCTGATTAAAGGATAAAAGGGCTAAATAAAGAAGATTTAAAAACTTGGAAGAAAGATTATTGAGATATATATAAGAAAATTAGTTGTTAAGAAAATGAATGTTGTTGTGCAATATAAGATATAAGTTTGGCTGGCCTCAAGGACGTAAGAACTGATTCATTGATTGGTATTTTAGTGCCTCCAACGTGTTCAAATAGGATCTTAGTATAGAATTAAGAATTTTTTTTAAGGATGAAGGAGGCTTATATTTAGCCATGAAATAAATATTTCAAGAAGGGTTACTTATATTCATATTTTGGTTATTTTAGGGTCACTTTGATTTTCACATATCTAGGGAAAATTTTTACTGATATTTGTGATCAGCCACCAAGTAGTAACCTTAATCCTCATATGTCTTGTGTTGCCTTGTATGTTTGCTTTTCCATGATTGCGGACCCGTGTCTCTTGAAAAGGGACATGCGTTTGTGTGCATTCAATGTGGTCTGAGTTCAGAGCCCAACTACTGTGTTTTCCTAGCGCTATGGATCCGGGGCTTGCTTTGTTGAGCAGTCCTGCATTATTTGTTTCTAGGACATGTAGTCCTTCCGCAGTTAAAATGGTATACATGGTATGTTGTATTTGTGTTACTGCGCGTTGCTTACTGAATGCTATTTTATTTGGTGTTTTTCCTAATTATGGTTACATACATACAATGTTTATGCATTACATATGATATAAATGGTTACTCTGGGATTCATTTATGAATCCCAGATTTTTGTAAAGCTTCAGGAAGTACTTTGAAGGTTGTATTCGAAGAGAAGGGTAAGATTGCTGAGCAGGAGTAGACGAAGTTGTTGGTGGCGGAGGAAGATTTATTTTTTTGAATTTATTTTTGTATTAGGATAAATGTATATTCTTTTGGCCATGTAGGCACTGGTGGATGACTGCATATTTAACCCTTTAAGGATTATATTTTGTTGCTTATTTTAATTTACTAGTATTGCCTCAAATCCAAAAATCAGGAAATGCTCTGTCGCATGAACCTCTGATGCATGCAAATAAGTAGTAATTAGTTAATATATGGTAATAATAAAAGGAATCCCATCTGCCACCCGGAAGGGCGAGACCGGTAGGGTGTAACAATGTTAGATGCCAAGGTAAATGCCACAGAAACTTTGACTTCCTTTAGGTTCCTTGTTCGTCTCGGCAGCCATGTTAATTGCCGAGGCAAGTGCCACAGTAACCATGACTTCCTTTAGGTTCCTTGTTTGTGGCATCCGACACAATTGTTCTCTTTCCAATTTAGGTTGTTCTTTGTCATCTCCTCAACTTCTATGGCCCTTTCCTAGCTCCTGTGCTGTCTCTACATCCTCCTATAAGAGGGAAAAATAATTATAAGTTCTTCGTTTCTTTTGATTAGGCACAAATCATATGATTACATGAAAGAATTTATTTAACTTTTGATTGATACTTTGATTTGCATATTTTGTTCTACACACTCCTTCAATGCTCAATTTAAATTCAAAAATGATTAAAAAAGAAGAAGAAAATGTGCTAAAATATTATCAATTTCTAAGAGTTAACAGTGTACTTGAGTTGATATGAGAAGTTTTATAATTGATAGAGCTTAATAAGTAATGTGAGTGCATTTTTTTTTTTCCAACAGGTAATGTGAGTACACAATAAAGTATGAAATCTCATAAATTCGAACCATATGGTTGAGTTAAACTATGATGTTTTATTCTGCTCATCACTCACTTATTCTTCCGCCATTTTGAGTGATTGTCCATTTTGAGTGATTGTCCTCATTTTGTCCCTGTTCCATTCCAATGATTAATAAATACATCCTCGGGTCTTTAATATAATAGATAACTGACTTCTTTTAGGAGATGGAAGCCAAATAAACTATTTAGTCATAGCATATGTTGTGTGTATCATTAGATTAAATATCAGTTTATAAATCAGGTAAATTAGTTTGAAACAAAATGATAATAATAAATACTTAAATGTAATTTATTTAACTTTCTTAATCTTTGAGAAAAAATCATCAAAATAAGTTTGAAGAAAAACGATAAAGTAAATACTTAAATGTAACTTATTTAACTTATTTAATCTCTCGAAAAAAGTCAACTAATCTTTATATTAAGGGTCCAATAGAATATTATTAGTTAGTACAAAGTTGTTTGAATTCACTAATTGTATACCGTTTGGGTTCCAAAAATGGGACTGAAACCTTTGTGACATTTGTAATATAAAAGACCTAATAAACTCTCGAGAGAACAAATTGGGATTAATAAATATTTACGCGCAATACCCGTGAAGAAGTATCTAAGACTCTTTCTTTTGATACAAAAAACTTTACACCAAAACAAAAACTCCGAAGAGGATCTTTACACTGTATATATTCATCACTTTAATAAAGAAAAATAGATAAGGTAAGATTCAGTTCAGCACGTGATATTTCTTATATGCATGTTTGGTCGCAAGAAATTATATATCGTCGAAAGGGCTCAGAAGTCAAAACTTGCAAGCGCAAAGTCTCACAAAGTAATTAATCTAATATATCTTCATATCCCAGAAACAGTAAAGACCCTTATAAATTAATATAGGGTTAAGTACCAATTTTGCCCCTGATGTACGCACCCAGGAGCAATTTTGCCTCTTAAGTTTTCGGCGGAGCAATGTTGCCCCTTAAGTATTAAAACGGAGAACCGTTAGTTGACCGTTAGGGTTTCTAATGGAGGGGCAACATTGCTCTGTTTTGATACTTCAGGGGCAACATTGCTACATTTCGGTAGAGCAATGTTGCCCCTGAAGTATAAAAAACGGAGCAATGTCGCCCCTCCGTTAGAAACCCTAACAGTCAAAGTTAGTTGACCGTTAGGGTTTCTAACAAAGGGCGACATTGCTCCGTTTTGATACTTCAGGGGCAACATTGCTCCACCGAAAACTTAAGGGGCAAAATTGCTCCTGGGCGCGTACTTTAGGGGCAAAATTGATACTTAACCCATTAATATATATAAACATAACTTTATCATTCTCTCTCAAGAAACTCTCATCATAAATCACCCGACTCATTTAATTTAAACGGAAAATACAGCGACCCCTGGACAACAATATCGTTAACCAAAGGGTGAGACTGCTGCTCTATCTTTTCCACATTATGTAGAAATATATATATCATATTCCTGTTGTTTAAATAATGTTAAAGTGGCGATTACTTAATATCTTAAAGCACTTTTATTTTATAGAATATTTATATATTGCTTTTGATAGAACGTATATATGCAAAGATATGCATGGGGGATTCATCTTTTAAAAAGATAACCTCAGGGAATGTAGTACTAATTTGTAATCCGGATTTAGACAATTTTATACCTCAAATAAAGAAAAAAAATCTTATAATATGGTTTATCTATTAAAAAGACTTAAATACAAGACTCAATCTATTTTAAGACGCATTGACTCTTTGTTTTTCCTCATTTCAATTGCTGCGGGTTTAATTAAACTCTTCTTCAGCTATTGCAGTATTAGTTGTCTATACATTTAACAGTTCATCATATCATAATTAACATAGAATATATCAACAAAAGTATGAAAGCATTATTTTTTTTTCACCGATCATGCCCTCCATCGAACAATTATCTAGTGACACATAAATAGATCAGAGTAGCCACTTTGGGCTATATATATAGACAAGTCTACCGAAGCTAGCTTTGTTGATTATTTATTTAATTAACGGTTGAAAGAGCATTCTTAATTATAATATCGTTAGAATTTTAGGACGCACTTGGGAACCCACTTGGCCACAAATACGGTCATGGTCTAGCTGGACACATCACAAAACAAATAGACAATGAAAATACTTAAATTGCATGGCTCCGAGAATTAGTTAAATAAAGCTAATTATATACGAGGACATGAAAGTATAAGAAATTTTCCATATGCGTGTGTATGACTTAAACATGCACAATGATCGAGTCAGTTGGATCTTTTTATATGTAGTCCATAATTATAAATCCAAAACCCTGAAAAAATGGAATATTACTCGGAACTACTAGATCGTTTTATGACATCTTTGAATTAAAACAAATTAAATGGGTATCGCACTTACCTTGCCTCATTTGGTGTCAACGGCCCCCACCACCATTATATGATTACAAAGTTGACTTGTCGATATTCCACCGCCTCTAACTTCTCTATATGAGCTTCTTTAGCCCCCTCTTCCTTTCCAATTCAAGCTACGATCAAATAATATAGCATCAGTACTCAGTACCTGGTACGTTATATATATATATATTATGTATGCATTTATATGTATGTATGTTATATCTACACACTTTTATCCGATGGATGTTTGGTTTAGTAGGTCAGTTAAATCATCCATGCAATACCAATTTGTTATAGAAAAAACAATATTAATAGCTTCACCGGTATATTTTATATGTGCATGCATTAATATAGTCTTGTTGTTACTTAACATATATAACCTTCTTGATTTCAGGAATATAATCTGGCAGCATGAAGTTTGTGGTAATTGCAGTGTTAGTGTTTATGGTGATGGGAAGCTTTTGTGGGGCTAAAGATGGAGAGAGGTTGGTGAAGAAGAACAAAGAAAAGAGAGTACTTGTTGAAGATGATCATCATCGTGACCATATCCAGGATAAGGGGGTACTCGTCGACAATAATGATCATCATCGTGACCATATCCAGGATAAGGGGGTACTCGTCGACAGTAATGATCATCATCGTATCCCTATCAGAGATTATAGCCCACCTCATAAGATCAACACCGACCCTGTATCTCAAGGCAATCCTTAATTTAATTAGAGTGCATCAATATTATGCTGAATCTCCTACTGCGTACAGTTCTTGATTATAAAATTCTTGTATGAGCTTCAAAAGACAAGTGAGACAAAGCAAAAAGATCTCATTTCTCTTTTTAAAACTCCACAATAATTTTAGAATCAAGAATCTTTAAAATATTTTCACTCAAAGTTTGCTCATTTATATAGTCAAGTTGCTAATTTGCTGCATGCATATGCTTGCCTTGTGTCATATTTTTATGAACCCTACGTGTGTGTGTGTGTGTGTGTGATGTTTGTACGTAGCTTGGGAGCTTGGGTTCCAAGCCATGAATAAAACTTGTAAAGAACTAAGGTTGTAGCAAACTGCTGTTATGGTTAAGCAAACATGTCAATGTCGAGCTTGATATCTCATGTCGAAATATGATGGATGGCGTTGTGACTGAGACAATTTGTTGTTGATAATATGTTATTGTTAATTAATAAAAAGGTTAAGGTATAAAAATATATATGAGATTTTTCCAAAAATGCGCACAGCACCAAATACTTTTTTGAGGGGCTAAAATAACTATGAACTGCAAAAATACATATTGATTGTTTTTTAAAACTTTTTAAGGGTTAAAGAGTAAAAACGCACATGATATTTTTCCAAAAATGCATGTAACAGAAATGCTTTTTTGAGGGACAAATTTGTGTAAAAATAGATATTGACCGTTTGTTTGAATTTTTGACAAAAAATAGTGACATGAAGGATTAAGAAACAGCCTGAAATAATAATTTGCTGATTGGGAAAGAAAAATTAATTTCCCCCTAACTCCTATCTCAATCTCATCACTTTATCTCCATCTAACCCTTCCTCTCCTCGCCGTCTCTCTTCTAAAAGAAGTGATGAGGTGAAGATAAATGGTTAAGTGGAAATTAATTTCCCTTGCCTCGTCAGTACATTATTATTCTAAGGTGGATAAATATATACTTACATACTCTAAAAGTACTATGTCATCTGAACTATGTCCAGCTAAAATATAACAATTTATATCATTTTAATTCTAGCAAGTTGGTTCAAAACGCAGAGTTTTGACCAGGGATCTAATTGCAAAGTCTGAAAGTATTTCAAGAGGGACTAAAATGCGAACTTTCAAAATATTTGTGGGGCTCAACTGTTATTCCCAAAAACATTTGGGTCTGGTTCTGCAATTTTTCTCTGACCCATTTCTTCATTAATTTCCAATTTTCAGAAATTGTTGGGGCATTTCTTATAATTTTCCCCAGTCCTCAAAACATTAATTCTAGCCCTCAAAAATCTTTATTTTCTTCTTAAACACCTACAATGCAAGATTAAACACAATGTAGCATCAAAAGTCCAAAGAATCAATTGCATGAATAATTAACAAATTATGACCATTTTACCCCTAATTACATTTAATTCAATACAAATGTCCCTAACTCAAATTAGTGTTTAATCATGCAATAATTTCTGAGAAAATGCATTAAAAATCCCAATTTAATTATAAAAAGTCATATAAAAATATGGTTCGATCATTGGTTGATGTAACATCCCAACTTGAAATGCAGAATTTTTTTTTTTTTAAGTCAGAGTTGAGCAATAGAGCGAAAGAGTAATCGGTTCACAGCCAAAACATCAACCATTGTGTAACATTGTATAGATTATAGTAGTCCTAAGGTTTAGAAAGGAAATAGCGGAATATTAGAGTAACAAAAAGCACTCAGCAGATGCATGATCATTATGCCGACAAAACATAAGCAACAAGCAATATGTAAGCCCCTGATCGTACCATATTTTATTATGATTTTTCGTGATTAAATTGGGATTCTTAATGCATTTTCTGGGACATTATTGCATAATTAAACACTAATTTGAGTTAGGGACATTTGTATTGAATTAAGTGAAATTAGGGGCAAAATGGTCACAATTTATTAATTATTCATGCAAATTATTTCTTGGAATTTTGATGCTACATTGTGTTTAATCTTGCATTGTAGGTGTTTAAGAAGGAAATTTGAGATTTTTGAGCACCAGAATTAATGTCAGAAAAGGTCCTAAATTACTATCAGAGAAGGCCCAAAAACTGAAAGCATGTCAGAAAAGGCCCTAAATTAATGTCAGGGAGGGCCCTAAAATGCTGTCAGAAAAAGGCCCAAAATCGAAGATTATGTCAGATAGGGCCCAAACACGAAAACTGCAACGTTTTAATTTAGGGCAGCTGATTTGAATAAAAGAGGAGTCCCGATAGTGGGGGAGAGCGAGCCGCACACGCAGGACAGGAGCTGGGACTTCACCTTCATCGTTCTTCTTCCTTCTTCCCTCTTCGTTCATCATTCCCCTCGCCGGCGACTTCCTCTGCCACCACGGTCGCCGGCGAGACACCAACCACCGTGAGGGAGGAGAGCATTGAACAGACCTGGATATTGAGAACGAACCAGAACGAGATTTGAGGACGAGAACGCAGACCTTCGACTTCTTCTCCTTCCCTTCTTCCATCTCCATCGGTCCTCCTCTGTTTTGCAACTTTCCGGCGAGTTCTTGAGTTTTCCGGCGAACATTTCCAGATTCCGGCAAGTCTCAGATTGCAATGAGGGGCTGATTTCTTTGCTTCTTGGAGATGGATTTTGACTGGAGTTTCAGAGCTAATTTAGGGGAGTATTTTGTTCAATCTATTTGTCCAGATTTATATATTTAGATTGCCTAATTTTAGGAATTATTGTGTATAAATTCTGGAACTGAGATTAATGTTTATTGTCTTTGTTAGTTTGACAATTGTGATTGGATTGAATTTTGTAGCTTGTTGGATTTAGATATATGTATTTCCTTATTGATTCGATGATATTGTATTGTCTACGTGGTATTGTTAGATAATATGATTGAATTGGATTAATTGAGTGGCGTGGTATCGCATTCATATGAAGAGGAACCAAGTTGCATTAATTTAATCCTAATTACACACTAAGTGGTTTTAAACAATATCTCAAGAGATAGTAGTTTGCTACCGTAGTAGGAGCTACTATTAATTGGGAATATTGGACTCAAGTGGTATCTTGCGGTTTTTCATCTAGACTTAGTGAAAATTTACTCCTATATTTAATTGAACTATGATAGTCATATCCCATTTCCAAGAGCATTCATACCCATTTTCATACTCCATTCCATTTTATAAAGAAAATACCAAAAATAATAGTTTAGCATTTAATTTAATTGCATTCTAATTTTAGTTTATCAATTGAAAAACCCAAAACCAATTTTCCCCTTGTTTTAATTGCATTTGCATGTCATTTAGATTACTTAGGATTCAATAAAAGGCTCCACGAGAGAGAGAACGATCCTAGGTTTGCCTATACGCAATCCTTGGTTTATTTTTGATTGTGGACCCCAAGGCTAAAGACAAAAAGACCCTCATCAGCCCCACAATGTAAAAACAATAACAGCCTGCACTATTCACCAGTGCCACGATGTACAGTCGTGTCCTCAGCGCTAGGAAAACATAACGGTGTTATCAAAACCATAACCCGTGAAAACTGTCTGTATAACGGTCTACGAACTATCTATCACATATATATGCATTTAAGGAACACAAGATTAGTGTTACAGTACGCGTCCGTACCTTCGTTGGCAACGTTAGGTACCACCGGCGAAACGTACTTTCACGGAAAACGTGAACTTCAAGCGGCTCGTCGGGCGTGTGGCGGCAAAGAAATCGAGATTCGATATCCTATACGAATAATATCACCCTTATTAGTGATTTGACACTATAATTGGCATTTTAGGTAAAAGTTACCATTTTGCCCTTCTACCCCTAATTGGCGGAATTTCGCGAAGACTTCGTTACTCGACAAATTTTCTTCCCGAAATTTTGCGAACTTCGACGCAACTATGATTTTCGAAAATAATGACTAAAATAGCCCTCCCATATGATACCCAATCATACTTGAAATTTAAAGGCTATTCTAACAAATTCTACCCTTACTTTTGAAAAGCTGAAAGCTTCAACTTTTCGGCGACTCGATCCCTACTATGTATTTACCTCTGTATATTTTTTCAACGCAAACAAGGCCTAAAACAAGAATAGGAATCTCATCACCTACTTCCTAAATCTAACTAACAATTCTACTAACTACCGAACTAAAGACTCGGACTTAAAAGCTAAAGCCCGAAAGACTTACCCGTTGAAGACTTAGAACAATTTTCCAGGGGCTTATTTGCAAAAATCTCCGAGATTCTCTCTCTTCTTTCTCCCTCTAGGCTAAGCCAAACAAGGGAAAATGGTGTGAAGAAAGTGAAGGGAGGGGGGTATTTATAGAAACGGTGGTAGGGTTTCGGCCGTCGGATCAACTTTGTGAGAAGCGATCTGGACCGTCCAACACAACTTTTGGAAAAAACCCTTTCTCCCCCTTTTGATTTCACACTAGAACGAAAATCCATGCTCAAAATAAAGGGTTTGGCCAATGGGAGGTGGCCACGTGTCACCTTCCAGAAGCTTTCAGACCGATTTCTCCGATCGGTACCCCATTCGCGTGATTTCGGAGAAATCTCAAAATTCTGGATTTATAACTCTGAAAACATATTCTCACTTAGTAGAAATGTCCAAGTCAACCTATATTTTGATTTCATATAGGGCTCCAACAGTCCAGTTGAGTCTTTCTCGAAAAACGTGTCCAAACGCGTCCGGTGTCGAAACTTGTTTTCGGAAACATCAATCTCTTCAGAAAAAATCACTGAATCCAAATTTGTTCATGAAAATTCCCAATTATTTTCCAAATGTCACAACATAACCTTTTCGTCCTCTTGGCTATCTGGCATTTTCTCATAATTTCCCTATTTCGTCTTATTAGGAAAATGCACAAACGGTCTCAGAATTTACTTCCGTAAGAGTCTAACGGAAGATAAAATTCCACTGATCAATATTCTACCTTGACTTTGGAATTCCTATTCCTAGATCTCTAGATAGGATCCGTTTCCTAATTTTAAAATTACTATTCACATTCTTTACTTTAATTAATTATAATAATAAAATAATGTGCAACTTGCCAACTTGTTCTTCTATTTTATTTTTCATTTTTTTTTTCTTTTCTCATGGGCTAATTTTCGGCTGTCACTATTTATTTTTAATAAATATTTATTTTTTTATTTAATTATTTAATTAATTATTTACTTTTTCCCAAAATTTCCACAAAAATACCTAATTGGTCCATTCTTGTATTTAGGCCTAAAAATACCTAAACTCAACTATTTTTCACAAAAATTTCCAATTAATTAGTAAATATATTTTTACTAATATTCAACCAATTTCCACTAATTTTTGAGCTTCCCATAATTATTACTTGAATTTCCATTGTTTATGCTTAGGTAATTAGCTCAATATTACCTAATTACTCCTTTATCACTTGTTGATAATTTTCTTAATTAGAATGTCTCATTATCTTCATACCCTTGCATTAATCTTAGTATTTTCATGCCTCTTACATTATTCTATAATTTTGTAAGGGTATTTTGGTCTTTTATTACCTTTTTGCACACTCTTAAACAATTTATCCAATTTCATAATTTATTAAATTACCATAATTAGAGATATTATATTCTCCTAATTCACTTGGGCATTTTATGCCTTTTAGGATTTTTCATGAATTTTCTAAGTTAATTACCCTTTTGCAGGGCGTTTTGGTCATTTTGGCACTTTGGCCCTTAAACTCCCTAACTTCACGCAAAAATCCTACTTAGAAAATAGACCATGATCACACAAGTTTAGGGATCAAGACTTTGCTTATCAGAAATATCCAATTTTTATTCATAATATTCCAGATAAAAATCCGGGTATTACATTTCTCCCCCCTTACACAAAATTTCGCCCTCGAAATTTAATCTATACTAACTAAACTTCGGCCCATGAACTCTGGGTACTTCTCCTTCATGTCACTCTCGGTTTCCCAAGTTGCCTCTTTGGGTGTTAAACCCTTCCAGACCACCTTCACTATCAGAATAGTCTTATTTCTGAGTCGTTTCTCCTTATGATCAATGATCTGTTCTGGCTCAACTATGAAGGTATTATCATGCCGTACTTCAACGTCTTTGTACTCAATGACATGACCTCGGTCCAGGGGTATTTCTTCGGTTGGGACACGTGGAAAACGTCGTGGAGATTACTCGAGTTCGGGGTAAAGCTATCTGATAAGCTACTTCTCCGCGCTTTGCCAAAATCTCAAAGGGCACAATGGTGATTGACACTTCCGCCCATACAATGCCTCGAACGGGGCCATTTGTATACTAGCATGATAACTGTTGTTATATGCAAACTCAGCTAGCGAAAGATGTTGATCCCAACTTCCTTTGAAATCCAGGGCACATGCTCGTAGCATATCCTCCAGTGTCTGAATAGTTCTTTCAGATTGGCCGTCAGTTTGAGGGTGATAAGCCGAACTGAACCTCAGCTTGGTACCCATACCTTCATGAACAGCCTGCCAGAAACGGGATTTAAAACGCGTATCCCGATCAGAGACAATGCTCTTAGGGACACCGTGTAACCTTACTATCTCCTTGATATAAATCTCTGCCAATCGTTCTGGAGAATAGTGGATACTGATGGGAATGAAATGTGCTGACTTGGTTAATCTGTCAACAACTACCCAAATTGTATCATGATTCCTGATTTTGGGCAGACCTACCACAAAATCCATGGTTATGTTCTCCCATTTCCATTCCTGACTCTAGTCCTTGCAAAAGACCGGGGGTCGACGGTGTTCAATCTTTACTTTCGACGGTCAAGCACTTGGCCACGTATTCTGCTACATCTTTCTTCATTCTGGGCCACCAAAGTTCAGACTTCATACTCTGGTACATCTTGACCATGCCTGGATGTAGAGTGTACTTACTCTTATGAGCCTCATCCATTATTGACCGCTTCAATTCATCAACTGGCGGTATATAGACTCGCTGCTTATACCTGACCAAACCACTAAGTGATAGGTCATCTGCTCTTGTATCATCATGTATGATACCTGCACCGTCTTCCTACTAAGAGCATCAGCAACGACGTTTGCTTTACCCGGATGATACTTGATCTCCAGGGTGTAGTCTTTAATCAGCTCCATCCAACGGCGTTGTCTCATGTTGAGTTCTCGTTGATCGAACAAGTATTTCAGACTCTTGTGGTCACAATACACTTCTATGGTTACACCGTACAGGTAATGCCTCCATATCTTCAAAGCGAACACGATAGCCGCCAGCTCTAGATCGTGTGTAGGATAGTTTAACTCGTGAGGTTTCGGTGACGAGAGGCATAGGCCACCACCCCGCCTGCCGCATTAGGACACATCCCAATCCTTGCCCACCGGCATCACTGTAGACAACATAGGTCTCATCCGGATCGGGGATAATCAATACCGGTGCCGTAGTTAACCTCTCCTCGGACTCGAAAGCTCTCCTCACAATCATCTCCCATATAAAGGGTTGATTCTTCCTCGTAAGCTTTGTCAATGCTAGGGCAAGACGCGAGAAATCCCGTATGAATCTGCGGTAGTATCCCGCCGACCAAGAAAACTACGGATCTCCGTCACAGTCTCGGCCGTTTCCCGTCCAGAAGCTGCTTCCACTTTGCTTGGATCAACTGCAACTCCGCCGCTAGATATAACATGGCCCAAATTTCACTTCCTAGGCAGCCAAAATTCGCATTTGCTCAGCTTAGCATAAAGTTGCTTCTCCCTGAGTATGCCTAACACCTTTCGCAGATGTTCTTTGTGCTCTTCTTTGCTCTTAGAATATATCAAAATGTCGTCGATGAACACCACCATAAATTGGTCTAGGTGTTGTCGGAAGATACGGTTCATATAATCCATGAATACCGCAGGTGCATTTGTCAATCCGAAGGGCATCACAAGGAATTCATAATGCCCATATCTGGTTCTGAAAGCTGTCTTGGGAACATCGCCATCCTTAACTCGCAACTGATGGTATCCCGAACGCAAATCAATCTTAGAAAAGACTGTGGAACCAGACAATTGATCCAAAAGATCATCAATCCGGGGAAGTGGGTACTTGTTCTTGACAGTCACCTTGTTGAGTTCACGGTAATCGATGCACGGATAGGAGGTAACTTGGTGAGATCCTCCGGAAATACATCAGAAAATTCATTCACCACAGGGATATCCTGGAGTGAAAGGTCAGCTTAGATAGATGGTACCTTGAACCATCTCTCGGGGACTTCTTGGCCTCTGTGTTTGTCAATGCAAAGATTCGGCCGGCGCTTTGAGGTCTCGCCTCTGACCTTCTCGGGGCAATCCCGCTAATGTGTCCGAGCTTCGACACTGGCAGACTTGTTTCCCATCGCAGCTTGGCTCTGGATGGTACTTCTTGCATTTGGGACACGTCTGGGATCCCTACATGCAGGGTAATTCTGTTGCCCCGGTTGGTAGGGTCTCTTGTTTCCACCCTGGTTGTTGTTCCAAGGTGCCTTCCTCTTCTGTGAGGATCCTCCGCGGTTAGATCCACCGCGACCAGCATTGTTGCCTTCCTGTCCTCGGGACTTGCGCAGTTCTTTCAGGTTGCGCTCCGTCAGTCTGCAAGATCCTACTGCTTGGGCCATCTTAGAAAATTGGTGAGATACCAACCTTGCTCTTATGTCGTACCTCAGCCCATTGCTCTTCGGATACGAAGAGTATCGGACAAAGTTGGTGAAACGTGCGAAGTAGTCGTCAAATGACTATTCATTCCCTTGTTGGATCTGCAGAAATTCCTCCTCTTTAATCACTCGAATCGAGGAGGAAAGTATTGTTCGTTGAACTGCTCCAAGAACATCTCCCACGTAACGGGGCTTGGCAGGGGTTGTGGAAACGCTCTCCCACCATCTGTGGGCATCGCCTCCAGCTTGTAGATAGCCGGCGGTGCCTTCCGATTTCCGGGCACTCGATAACTTCAAAATCTTTTAGGCTTAGCAGCCAATCCTCGGCTAGTTCATTCTTTCCCGGAAACCGGGTGGCTTCACTTGCGTAATGGTTGACCCGGCTCTCGGTGGTTCTCTCTTTTGATTGCGCCTAGGTGGTGATTGGGATCTCTCAGACCCCTCAGGCTCTTCATCATTCTCGTTGTCATCATACTCTTCTTCATTATCATTGTGGTCATCTTCTTCATGTTCCTCATTGTTGCGCTTTTCATCTTGTCTTTGTCTTTCCATCCTTTCTGTCATTAATGCATCGATAAGAGCTCTCTGCTCTTGCAAAGTTCGTTGCATCTCCTGTATGTCCTTTTGTTGGTTCAGGAGTTGATTTTGTGCATGTTGGCCCTCTTGGTGTTGTCCAACTTCAGGTATTGCTTCATCTTGAGGCTGTCTGCCTCTACCTCGACCTCGGCCTCGTCCACGGCCTCGGCCTCTTGGTGCTCTGGCACCTCTTAAGATTGCCATGTTTATCTCTTTCCTTTAATTAAATAACAGATATATGTGTCGAAAATAACACATCACGTGGCATCAAAACCTATATATTTTTATATTAGATGTAATGCACATGCTAACGTATACTACATCATCCACCGGGTTTATGACCAGTGGTTCAAATCCTTCGCGTTCGTAATTCATAACTTCATATCGGAAGTACGCTCTTCTAATAGTCTTGCTGCGTTGTTCCGCCATCCCATGCTTTGATTGTATAGTGCTTATCAGCATTCTGTTCGTAGCTAGAACTTGTCTAGGATGTTGGGTTCATAGAAAGATTCACCCTCGAATCGTCTTGACAGCTTAACAGCTGGAAATACTTACAGTTGTCATCATCAGATGAATGATCTGATCTGACAGGTTTCTCCGGCTCTAAAGGCATACTAGCCATTATCCTGTTCATCTTTACACATTTACACCAATGGTCGTATCGTACTCATTTTCAAAAAGTGCTCAAAGTTAAAAGGCTTAAGAACCTAACTCCGTTATCCGAATGAATGGCCGTGTAAGTGTCTACCATGGGGCCTCACCGGATTAGCAGTGACTTATGGCACACCCACGTAGACTAGCCTTGCCTTCGGCACCAAACTGTCCGTGGTAACATAGTTAAATACTTGCCAGAATTTCATGCTCTGATACCATAAAATGTAACATCCCAACTTGAAATGCGGATTTTTTTTTTTAAAGTCAGAGTTGAGCAATAGAGCGAAAGAGTAATCGGTTCACAGCCAAAACATCAACCATTGTGTAACATTGTATAGATTATAGTAGTCCTAAGGTTTAGAAAGGAAATAGCGGAATATTAGAGTAACAGAGTAACATAATAACAGAATAACAAAAACGATAAGATAAAGATAGTCTTCAGCTGCGCGCCTACTCCGGGTACTTGCCTCGATCCCCGAACCGTGGTCCTCCCGACTGAAAGCTACAGTGAGATTCAATTCACCATATTGAATCTCGGGTAACAGTTAACCTCATACCCAAACAATACGGTATATAGACAATGATATTCTAGAGCTAATACAACAAGATATCATCACAAAAGCACTCAGCGGATGCATGATCATTATGCCGACAAAACATAAGCAACAAGCAATATGTAAGCCCCACAATGTAAAAACAATAACGTACTGCACTATTCACGGTGCCACGATGTACAGTCGTGTCCTCAGCGCTAGGAAAACATAACGGTGTTATCAAAACCATAACCCGTGAAAACTGTCTGTATAACGGTCTACGAACTATCTATCATATGTATATGCATTTAAGGAACACAAGATTAGTGTTACAGTACGCGTCCGTACCTTCGTTGGCAACGTTAGGTACTACCGGCGGAAAACGTACTTTCACGGAAAAACGTGAACTTCAAGCAGCGGCTCGTCGGGCAGCGTGACGGCAGCAAATCAGAGATTCTGATATCCTATACGAATAATATCACCCTTATTAGTGATTTGACACTATAATTGGCATTTTAGGTAAAAGTTACCATTTTGCCCTTCTACCCCTAATTGGCGGAATTTCGCCAGCTCGATCCCTACTATGTATTTACCTCTGTATATTTTTCAACGCAAACAAGGCCTAAAACAAGAATAGGAATCTCATCACCTACTTCCTAAATCTAACTAACAATTCTACTAACTACCGAACTAAAGACTCGGACTTAAAAGCTAAAGCCCGAAAGACTTACCCGTTGAAGACTTAGAACAATTTTCCAGGGCTTCACGCAAAAATCTCCAGAGCTTCTCTCTCTTCTTTCTCCCTCTAGGCTCAGCCAAACAAGGGAAAATGGTGTGAAGAAAGTGAAGGGAGGGGGGGTATTTATAGAAACGGTGGTAGGGTTTCGGCCGTCGGATCAACTTTGTGAGAAGCGATCTGGACCGTCCAACACAACTTTTGGAAAAAACCCTTTCTCCCCCTTTTGATTTCACACTAGAACGAAAATCCATGCTCAAAATAAAGGGTTTGGCCAATGGGAGGTGGCCACGTGTCACCTTCCAGAAGCTTTCAGACCGATTTCTCCGATCGGTACCCCATTCGCGTGATTTCGGAGAAATCTCAAAATTCTGGATTTATAACTCGAAAACATATTCTCACTTAGTAGAAATGTCCAAGTCAACCTATATTTTGATTTCATATAGGGCTCCAACAGTCCAGTTGAGTCTTTCTCGAAAAACGTGTCCAAACGCGTCCGGTGTCGAAACTTGTTTTCGGAAACATCAATCTCTTCAGAAAAAATCACTGAATCCAAATTTGTTCATGAAAATTCCCAATTATTTTCCAAATGTCACAACATAACCTTTTCGTCCTCTTGGCTATCTGGCATTTTCTCATAATTTCCCTATTTCGTCTTATTAGGAAAATGCACAAACGGTCTCAGAATTTACTTCCGTAAGAGTCTAACGGAAGATAAAATTCCACTGATCAATATTCTACCTTGACTTTGGAATTCCTATTCCTAGATCTCTAGATAGGATCCGTTTCCTAATTTTAAAATTACTATTCACATTCTTTACTTTAATTAATTATAATAATAAAATAATGTGCAACTTGCCAACTTGTTCTTCTATTTTATTTTTCATTTTTTTCTTTTCTCATGGGCTAATTTTCGGCTGTCACTATTTATTTTTAATAAATATTTATTTTTTTATTTAATTATTTAATTAATTATTTACTTTTTCCCAAAATTTCCACAAAAATACCTAATTGGTCCATTCTTGTATTTAGGCCTAAAAATACCTAAACTCAACTATTTTTCACAAAAATTTCCAATTAATTAGTAAATATATTTTTACTAATATTCAACCAATTTCCACTAATTTTTGAGCTTCCCATAATTATTACTGAATTTCCATTGTTTATGCTTAGGTAATTAGCTCAATATTACCTAATTACTCCTTTATCACTTGTTGATAATTTTCTTAATTAGAATGTCTCATTATCTTCATACCCTTGCATTAATCTTAGTATTTTCATGCCTCTTACATTATTCTATAATTTTGTAAGGGTATTTTGGTCTTTTATTACCTTTTTGCACACTCTTAAACAATTTATCCAATTTCATAATTTATTAAATTACCATAATTAGAGATATTATATTCTCCTAATTCACTTGGGCATTTTACTGCCTTTTAGGATTTTTCATGAATTTTCTAAGTTAATTACCCTTTTGCAGGGGCGTTTTGGTCATTTTGGCACTTTGGCCCTTAAACTCCCTAACTTCACGCAAAAATCCTACTTAGAAAATAGACCATGATCACACAAGTTTAGGGATCAAGACTTTGCTTATCAGAAATATCCAATTTTTATTCATAATATTTCAGATAAAAATCCGGGTATTACAGTTGATACACATTAAAAAAAATTCAAATTTTATCTGGTTTTTAAGAAAAGTAAAATAAAATGATCAACCAATAGTTTTCTTAAAAACAAGATAAAATTAAATTTTTTTCAGCTGAGTCATCAACCAACTAAGATTAAAATGAATGAATAGTTATGTTTTCATTTGACAGAGTTAAGATGACGTGGTATTCCTAGAGTATGCAAGTTTGTTTCTTAATCATCCACGTCATCATCAATATCATTATTTTTAGTAAAAAAATTCAAACAATTAACAAAGGGTCTATGGGTATTTTTTTACATCTATTTTGGAAGTTATTTACTTTTGCCTCTAATGTTGGGTACACTTTTGAAAAAATCTCGTGTGTATTTTTGCACATTAATCCTTAAAAAATGTAATCAAACAGTCAAACTACCAGTCCAGGTGTATTTTTACATCTATTTTGAAAGTTCATAATTATTTTTGCCTCTCAAAAAAGTATTTGGTATCAGACGCATTTTTAAAAAAATCTCGTGTATTTTTGCACTTTAAACCTTAATAAGAATATTGTGGGTATGGTTTTCTTCAGCCTTTCTTATTTTGTCTCAAATATCTGTACGCCATTCCTGACAAGCAAGATTAATTACTAGATATAGAAAGAGAGAAGTATGATAGTTGGTGATTTACTACTTTTATATTTGCATCTCAATGACAAGTTAAATATATATTATTGTTCAATTACTGGACAACTTGACCTTGATATAGAAGAATTTGGCCCAAAAAATTATAATTCATACAAGGTCAAAAGAAATTATTTCTTGTTGTACACCGAAGCAAAAATACGAAAAAGGAGGTCTGACATCAATTATATGAGGACAGGAAGTGGTAAATTAAAATTGCAACGCGTAAAAATAGTCATCTGTAAATTAGATTAAAGATGCTTCGAGTTTGAAATGTGTGTGTGAAAAGGAATAGGCAAGCAAGCTAAGTGGAACGGAAGCTTCTGCAAAAAGAATCTAAAACAGAAGCTGAAAGCTAGAATCACTAATGAAAGTGGAATTTCTTTATTTGTTAGTTCTCACAAATGAAATTATGATCGCTGCCAACTTCACAATTTTAACAGTTTGAGTAATAATTGTGGTGGATATTGCACTTAAATTTTTCCTCCTCGACGTGACAGGCCCCATATTGTCTTATATTCATACATTAATTATTCTAAAGTAGACTACTACTTCTATCGCATATCCTTAATTAACGATGTTGTTTATAAGCCTTGAGCTTGTTCGCTGTTCATATAGCTTCGTATTGTGATATATATCTTGGGTGTTTGATTATGTATATATATCCTTCGTGTAATAAGCTAGCCAGCTTAATTATGACCTTAATTCACTACTTTTTCGATCATGTATTCATGTTCTTCAAATTATCTATCAACTATTGTAGAAGTGAAAGATTTTGTTCTTTTCTTATTATTTTTTTATTTGATCAATGGTATAATCTCTTTCAAGGCTTAGAATGCAAGTGATTTTTGCCTCTTCCAACAGGCACAATTCTCAGAATTTGAACTTGTATTCTCCTCTTTATAAAGGTGAGATCGTTTAATCATCATCTTAATCAATAGCTTGTTAATTGGTAGACATTGTTTTTAATCAATGGATGTGATCAATTGTCTGGTAGGACAAAACATTACTGATGAACCATCTATTTCTATGTGTGTTATTGTACACCATAAATACTTAATTAAGAGGACAAGCACGCGTAAATATATGTAATGAGAAGCTCTATATCAATATACACACGTGTTGTAATAGTTAATTTTGTGATGGTTAGTGGATGTTTACGTATGCACGTAATCATATAGCTCAATAATCGAATATTTGTTCCAACAATGCCCGTTTGGCATAGCGATGGTATAAGTAGCTTTTGTTTTTTATGGACTTTTCCTGATGTGATTTGTGTTTGGGATAGCGGTGACAGAAATGACATTTTTTCCTGATGGGCACCTATTTGGCATAGCTTTTGAAAATATAATTAAGATGGAAAATGATTGAAAAAACATGAATTATATATATATATAATGTGATTATTTAGGATAAAAAATTAAAAATGAAAGGCCTAAGCTACTGTGATGGGATCAGAAGCTTAGTTCAGTAGCTTCAACCCTTGAAGGTCATCACATGGTGAAGCTTTCTCAAACACCCAAAAAACAAGTTTTTACTTCTAATGAGTTTCTGATGGGCTTTTTTTGACTTATATGCTTTCCCAAACAGGCATATAATATTGGTTAATGCTTAGTGCAGAGCAATCACTTGCCCAAAAATTACGATCGAGAGTAACTTGTTGAGTTAGTTTTTTACTAGGGATTCGAAATTACTCTGATTCTGTTCCTATCAAATCAAGGTAATCAAGTTGCGGCCAAGTTTGGCAAAACTATTTATATGCCCCATTTTGCTTTTTGACAGCAACGCGTGTATATAACCAGTAAGACTGAAAGGTGGAATTTCCCTATTTCCATTCCACTTACAATTATCAAGATTAATTAAACATAAAGCTATCAAGAAACTTCATCACACACACACACCCTTGAACAGCAATATTTAATACTGGACAAGGCACTCAATATCAATTATCATCCCTTTCGTGGAGATAAACACAAGTGCCTGATCTGGAAGCCTCTTCTTTCCTTTCCTCACCAAGAAAGAATATAGCTCTTGTAATGACTAGTTTCCAATGATGATGCATTATAAATTCTAGTTATATGCAATTTAATTTCATTAACGTGTATAGCAAAATCTATGAAAAGTTATGCATTGTATCGTTCAAGTCAAACACTGTAACTCATTCCTGATTTATGCACAATTAACTTTCACGCTCGCAGTCTGACACTCAGATTATCTACTATCTGTACACCCCCCTTGAAAGAGTAACGACACTTGTTAACTGGAAGTGTTAACTGGAAGTCTTTCTTATTCTCTCTCACTAGAACTCTTATGCTCTCTCTCACAGTCTCTCAGTGCATGAGAACGGATAACGTAATTAACTACCCAGTATAATTCACGTTAATTAAACAGAAAGTATAGACCCATGCACCACATACAATATCTTTAGCCAAAAGGGTACACTGCTGCTATACCTTTCACTAGTGCAAAAAAGGGCTTTAAGACTGCCTCATTTGGAGCGGATAATCGACGCACCGGTCTTAAAGGTGTGACCGGTGGCAGTTTTGTAAATAAAAAGAACTTCTTAAACAATGAAGGGCTATAAGACCGCCTCATTTAGAGCGGATAAACGAAGCACCGGTCTTAATGGTGTGACCGGTGGCGGGTTTGTAAATAAAAAGAACTTCTTACACAATGAAGGACGCCTCATTAAGACCGGACTAATTATCGACCGGTCCTAAATATGTGACCGGTGGCATATTTGTAAATATAAAGAACTTCTTATTCTGATCAATTTTTCATAGATCTTATCCAGACCTGTTAAAATAACAACCGGCCTTAAAAATGTTAATAAAAAATTGAAATATCAAATACTTTTATGTAGAAATCTCATCAAGGCAGACTTATATTTTCTACACTCCAAAATAATACAGAAAAATATAAATATAAAGGTATTAAAGTTTTAAGACCGAACATATATAAAAGCCGGTCTTAAAACTTTGATTTTTAAGACCGAACTTAAAAGTTGTCCGGTACTAAAGTTTAAATAAAAAAGTAATAAATGTTAAGACCATAGTTACAGAATGACCGGTCTTAAAAGTTAGACTTTTAAGAACGGACCAAAAATTTGGCCGGTACTAAAGTTTGAATAAAAAATTAATTAATTTTAAGACCGGACATATATAGAGATCGGTCTTAAAGGTTATCTTTTAAGACCGTATATGTGTATTTGTCCGGTCTTAAAAATGAAGCGCCAAACGTTAACTTCACGCGGAAGCTTTTGTCACTCTCACATTGTCACTCTCATACTCTCACTGAAGAACCCCTGTTCACGTTGCGAAACCCTTCCTGTTCCATTACCTCTCTTCCTCGCCCCGCGTCTGTTAGCCTCTCATTACTCCCTCATTTTCTCGGGCATTCCTCTCTTCTGTCTTGAAAATGAACGGTGAAAACGATTCCACTCGTGTTCTTGAAACTCCAGATCTTGGTTTGACCGGGAGGGTCGGACAAACGAACCCTCTTCATCTCACATTGAGCCTCCTCGCGCCGTGCACGCCGTGGTAGAAGCGGCACACGAATGATGGAAGTATCCCTTAGTCGGAATACTGGGACGAAGCTCGAGATTCATTTTGATGAAAATTTGCAACCTTTCGGTCCTAATAAAAGCACATATACTAGTTTTGTCGGCGCTCTAGTACGCAGCAAGGTTAGCATTTTGACTGATGAGTGGAAAAATGTGGACCAAAAACAATAAAGGATCCTATGTGGGACACTATCCGGCTTACATTCACCGTCCCCGAGTCCGAGAAGTTCAAAGACTCAACATTGTCTTATTGTCTTTGAGCGGTTCGGGAAGTTTAAGACCTTTCGGCTAACACTTATATTTTTGCCGAGGAGAAGCCCGACCATCAACCCCGGGACAAGTACAAATTTATTGATGAACAAACTTGGCAACAATTTGTTCGAAGCGGACCACTCAAGCTCGGTGAGTTATATTTAGTTTTGTTTGCACTTTTGTTTGCTTATTAACCTCGTGAGGATATGTGAATGTTATTGTGTACATCTAATCCTGTTAGTTAAATGGTTTGGTGTGTGAATAGAAGTATACATTTGCTGCCTTTGTCTGCATGAGAGGAGCATGTCCTAGTTCCATGCAAGTTTGATATGTAAACCGTGTAATGGCCATGGTTAGACGTTGTTTGTTAGTTAGTTAGTTATTCTAATATGTGTAGGAACCATTTATGATGAATGAATGAATTGACCGAGTTGGCGGCATTTCGCAACTCCCTTTCCTTTGGTTTTCCCAATTTCTTCTACAATGCTACATCTTCCTTAAGTAAAATGTTGAAACTTGATGAAGTGAATTTGACTAATGTTTGACGTTCATATCAAGCGTAAGTTCTCTAATTTACGTTAGTGACATGGCTGGAATTCATAATTGATATATAGTTGTTTTCAATCCCGATTCACGAGAAAATAAGGGAAAAATATCGGGAGATTGGGAGAAAGAATGATTGCCCACACAGGGCTTCTCGCGCGGATATGAAAAGGCCGAAAAAGATTTGATGGCGGCCAAACGGAAGAGATTAGAAGATGAAGCTGAATCCAATCCTTCTACGGTAGTTGACCAGCCGCCATCTCCAATACGTCGCGAGGAGCTCGGTTGTATATTCGGCAAAAGCCAAGCGGCGCCTACACGAGTGAAAAAACTCGTGTAGTTTCTGAACGAATTGTAAGTATCGATATTGTTATTTTTACTTACTAAACATGTTTCATCACTAAGCTTCTCGTTATCGTATCTTACAGGAAGATCTTAAAAAGAAAGAGGCAGAGGATCTTTTGCGTCGGACGGGAGGAATGATGTTCGACCATTGCGACCAGGAAAACCAGATCACGCGGGCGTGTAAGGGGATTGGAGGACGGGTAGGCCTAAAGCAATACTTTGGTAAATCCAAACGCCACGAGACAAAGTATGGTTACCCTGAGGAGATGGATCGACGCCGGCCAAATTAAGTGAGGAATCGGCGAAAGATGCTACATTGAGGATGTTTCAATCGAGATGAGCAAGATGAAGGAGGAGATGGAGAAAATGAAGTTCCTCCCGAGCTCTCGGCCGAGACCAGTGTGGATCCCTTGACACCTTCAAACCAACCTATGCGCAGCCACGAGCACTAGAGGAGCTGCATTGTTGGACGATCAGTCGAGCAACCTTGTCATCTCGTATGTGGAGGATCGTGATGGTCATAGACAATTGGTTGCTAAAGGGACTGTCCACAACTTGGGATCAACTGTACACCACGAACAAATGGTGATGATGAAGTCGAGTGTCGGTTGAAGAGGTGATCTTTGATGCACTGTCCCTCTCCCAACCGATGAGTGAAGGTTGTGAGTGATGTCAAGGGAACCTTCATCTCTTGGCGGTGAAGCTTGTAGATGTCTCTACTCCTCCTCAAGCTCCACCCCTCCTCAAGCTCCACCCCTCCTCAAGCTCCACCCTCCTCAAGTTCCATCCCCTACCGCTAACTTGACGGCCAAGGAAAAAATAAAAGATTTGGTAGCAAAAAAATGGTTTAAAGATAAATCGTGGCTGTCAATGAAGTAGTAGGCCTCCTCATCCTCAACCGCTTTAGTTGATAATGAAGATGTAGAGTCCATGCTTTCTTCCTGGAGCTGAGGTTACTAGTGCATGTGTTCAACTATTTATGAAGTAAGTATCTTCTTCCTTGATTACATAATTGAAATGCACCGTTTAGACACACATATATACATATATACTAATTCCCTCATCGATGTCATTCTTGTAGGTGCATGCACGAGAAACCGGTTCAAGAGGCGGAATTTGGATTTTGGATTCTTGTGCCCGGTGTATGCAAGCACAACACTACCTCTGGAATTGAGACAGAGTACATATCAAATAGGTTGTGTAAAGTGCAAAGAAAGGTGTACTTGTTTCCACACTGGCTCGGGTATACATATATACTTGTCTCCAATTCACTTAATATAATTATGCTACATATATATATATCATCGAGTACTTTACTTTGTGAATTTTCAGCAACCACTCGGCAGTTGGTCATCATGAACATGGAGTTGCATTATGTTATCTTCTTATGCTCCACTCACGGCGATCCATCGACTACGTTGCGGTGATGATCACCAAGTAAGAATGTCATTTTGATCGTCTTGTCTCAAATCTCTTGTGAATTTTCGGTGAACATTACGATAAATTTCGATTTTGATGATAGTGCCATGAAGACCTTCCGTGTTGATGTAAAAAAAAGCGTGGTGCTCGGCTCACGATCCTAAATGGCACAAAATTAAGGTTAGTACATAATTGGACATGACATAATTGCCTTCGAAGTTGGTCGATAAGCTATATATGCTCTTATATATATTTATTGTTATTTTTAGACCCGTCGTAAGCAACCGGAACGATCGAACTTATGTGGCCGTACGTCATGAAACACTTATATGATATTGTGACGAAGGAAACACTAAAGTCACTTTAAGGGTAAGATGTTATGGTGAATTCGATCATCGATGGCTTAATGTTACATATGAAATATGCACATAATATGTTAATTTTGTTTCGTCTTTGATGTTACGAGGTTTGCCCGTGAAGAGCCATTTGATGATGATGAAATCGAGCACATACGCGAGGTTTTTGTGAATATCTGTATAAACTAGTCTTAGAAAATCCAAGTCAAGACAATAATTAATGTCCTAAATTAATTCATTTGTAAATAATATATGATCTTTAGCAACAATAGCCTTACGTACATATGTTTATTTTTTCGACTAGCTAATTAATTCATTTGTAAATATAGCAATGTAATTCAATAATAAATTTGTTTATTTTTTCGAACAATTTGTGTGTGTCCATTTTGGGTTTCTGAATGAATGGGATGGTGGATAAAGCTATTTAGTGCTTGAAATTTGAGGTACAAAGCGGATGTTGAAAATGAGCCGAGATGAGGCTCAAAAGTATTCGCGACTTTTAGGACCGTATATTTTTAAAAGTGCGGTCCTAAAGGTCTTCGTCCATTTTAAGACCGTATATTTAACAAATATCCGGTCCTAAAAGTCTTCGTCTAATTCTAAAAATTTGGGTAGAGACTTTTAGGACCGTATATTTGTTAAAAGTACGGTCCTAAAGGTCTTCGTCCATTTTAAGACCGTATATTTAACAAATATCCGGTCCTAAAAGTCTTCGTCTAATTCTAAAAATTTGGGTAGAGACTTTTAGGACCTTATATTTGTTAAAAGTACGGTCCTAAAAGTATAGAAAATATACGGCTAAATTATTAGGACCGTTTATTTGTTAGTAGTCAGGTCTTAAAAGTCTTCATTTTATTTAATAGATTGCCGAAACCTTTAGGACCGTATATTTGTTAGTTGTCCGCTCCTAACTTTAAATTTTAAAATAAGGCTTAATTTTTAGGACCGAGGATTTATTAAACGTCCGGTCCTAATATTCTTCATTTTAATAGAGTTGGTGACTCGATTTTTAGACATATCGTTAGGGTTCAAGGCAACCATGTTTCTTTGTTTTGTATGGTCGCAATTGTTAACTTTATTACGCAAATTTTTAAGATTGATCACCACGAATAGGACAATGTTTTGTTTGTTCTTGTTGTCGGAGAAAAAAGAACATAAAGTTAAAGACAAACAAGGAAGGCGATTGGGAAATAAAAATTTTATTTAATAATTTTTTTTTCACGCCTCATAAGGCGTGATACAAAAAAAACTTAAAAATTCTAATCCTCCCCATCGTTGTCGGAGGAGAGGGAATGGTCTGAGACGTTGTCATCGAGAGGTATGGTACTCAACGTCATTGGCGTCGAGTACCGCTTTCGGCTTGTTGTTGACGGCGTGATAGACTGAAACAGCTTTGCCCAAGCTTCGGTCTATATGATCGACGCGGGCTATCAGTGCTCCAAGATCGCCGAAGTTCGGTTTCGGAGGCAACGGAGGAGGATATGGAGGTGCCTCGGGATTTCGCCCAGAAGGAGGACCTCGTCGTGGTGGAGAAGCCATTACGGTGGAGGTTCTAGGAGGAGATGGAGATGAATGTTAAGAAAGTAACAACGGGTTTAAATAGAGAACCCATCCTCGAAGAATGTGAAACGCCGAAACATTAACGAGGAGACGCATATTTGCTCGTAATACGAGGAGACGCCTAGTTGGGAAGTTTATGTGGAAGCCGAAGAGACTCGAATTCATTTCAACAATGGGGAAGGGACTCTTGAAAAGAATGAACTTTCATTTCAACAATGAGTTTTAGGACCGGATATTTGATAAAAGGACGGTCTTAAAAGTAATTGAATTAAAAATTAGTTTTAGGACCGGATACCAAGTAATATATCGGTCTTAAATGAGTTTTAGGACCGGATATTTGATAAAAGGACGGTCTTAAAAGTAATTGAATTAAAATTAGGACCGGATATAAGATAAAAGTCCGGTCTTAAAAGTTTGTATAAAAGTAAATTGACGAATTCATCATCGACGTTTATCTCTCCCGCCATCCGTCTTTATATACTCCACACACTACCTTGCCCCAACTTCTCAAAATCCTCAAACCATGGTTAGATACAAGCAAACTGCTCGTAGGGGTGCATACACGCCTCACTCTCGTGCCATGGCTAGATCATTATATGGTGCGCCTCCTCTAGCGACAGTGCGTCGTATTGTTTCCGAAGACTCTCGGGTCGTTGGACCCATTGTTATTTCTTCGGATGATGAAGAGATTGCTCATGCCGCACCCCCCCTCGATCCTTCTGCCGATCATTTTCTTGCTGAGTTCAACCGTCATCTTGAAGCTGGCCATGCAGATGTTCGTAATCCCCTCTCCAACTCCGTTGGCCCCAGCGCGCCTACCTCGACCCTCTCCGCTCTCCCGTAATGATCCATTCATATTGCGGGTGGAGAGAATAAGACAACAACTTGCTGATCTCCCGGGAAATTAATGCTCTTCACGCCGAAATCGCCGAGGTTGTTCAATGATTCTTGTGGATGATAATATTCAGCTTGTTTTTCATTTGTGTTTTTGTTGTTGTGTATATATTCTCAAGTAATGTAAGAAACATTAAGAACACCGTATGAATTTTTGGCTCTTCTCCAAAGAATTCATTAAAGAAACTTATTCTCCAATTTTGCTTTATTTTTTGTCCAAAAAATATCATTTATTTTATTGATTTAATATACCAATCACGAAGGCCATTAAGACCGGACATTTTATTTTATAAGTAACGGATCTAAAGATAATTTGAATTTTAGGACCGGATGTTTTATAAACCTCCGGTCTTAAAAATTAAAAATCTAATAAAATTTTAGGACCGGATAATTTTAAAACTCCGGTCTTAAAATGTTAGTTGTATCTTTAGGACCGGACATTTAATTAATAACCGGTATTAATAAAATCCAAAAAGCTAAATAAGGTATCTTTGTCGCGCGGAAAATTAAATTTCCCTCTCTCAACTCTTGTCGCGCCGAAAGTGAATACTCGTGTTCCGACTCAAAATTTCCTCTCGGCTTCGTCGCCGCTTCGCGTACCTTTCTCGACAATCACTCTCTGGTTCCTTAGCTAAACGTCTATAGACGAAGCCGTAAGAGATGTTTCGTTAAAACTTTATTACTTTCCACTTATCGTTATTGGTTTTTCATGGGTTTAACGAAATCGGTGTAATGTTGTTATGGGTATTCTCTGTTGTTAACGAATATTGTTTTTTGAAGATTATATTTGCACTTTAGACCTACCCAACTGACCAACAAGTGTTTTTAGGTTACTCTTGCTGTCTTGTCTCGCAACATCAACGTTCGTGAGCGGAGAAGTAAGACGACTCAAGAAACGCATATGCTACTGAGTTAGTCCACAAGACCTTCATCCCTGCATTTAATTTCCTCGTCTTGCATTTATTTTGGTTCTTCGATTCACCGTGATGCATTTATGACCAAATGTAATTCTTAATTCGTCTAAATAATATATAGGAATTCTACTATGGATCACGATTGGATAGATGCTTTACGAACAGTATTGAATATCGAAATGGGGTTAGGGAATTTATAGAATTTGCTAAAAAAATGCCCATGATGATGGGGGGAAGTATTATTGCCCTTGTGTAAAATGTTTGAATGAGTGTCGACTATGTCCTGAAGTTATACGCACACATTTAATTTGTCACGGATTTTGTAAGACTTATACAATATGGGTATGGCATGGTGAACAAGTGCCATCAAGTGGGAAACAACATGGGAAGTGGCCTTTGATGATAATGACACGGATATGGATGATCGCATAGAGGACATTATCCGTGATGTAGGAGAAGAGGCTTTTGAGCGATCACATGCATATGGTAATATGTGCAGTGATGCAGAGACACCGCTATACCGTGGGTGTAAAAAATACCAATTGTTGAACGCTGTATTGAAATTGGTAAGCTTGAAGGCACGTCATGGATGGAGCGACAAGAGTTTTTCAGAATTGCTTGATGTGAGACACTGTATTGATGTCATGCATGTGGAGAAGAACGTATGTGATAGTATTGTGGGCACGCTTCTCAACATACAAGGTAGTTCGAAGGATGGTGTGAAGGCAAGATTGGATTTGCAAGCAATGGGAATACGCGAAGACTTGCATCCAAGGCCATATGGGAAGAGAACTTATTGTCCCCCGGCTTCTCATACTTTGTCTAAGGATGAGAAACGAAGCTTTTGTGAGTGTTTACATGGCACAAAAGTTCCTCAGGGTATTCTTCAAATTTTAAGAGGCTTGTCTCGATGAAGGACTTGAAATTAGTAGGCCAAAAGTCTCATGACTGTCATGTCTTGATGCAACAACTACTCCCAGTAGCTATTCGAGGGATCGCCGAATATGATCTTCGGGTCGTTTTGACTAGACTTTGTTTCTTCTTCAATGCGGTTTGTAGTAAAGTTTTCAAGATTGAAAAGTTGGATGAATTGGAGAATGAAGGATATCTTATCTTGTGCCACCTTGAAAAGCTTTTTGTTCCTTCATTTTTGACATCATGGTTCATCTCATTGTTCATCTAGTGAGGAGATAAAGTTGTGCGGCCCTATCCATTTACGGTGGATGTACCCTATTGAAAGATCTATGAAATTCCTAAAAGGGTATGTGAAGAACGCGTCTTCGCCGAAGCATCAATTGTTCGAAATATGTTTCTGAAGAGGCCATGGAATTTTGTCAAAATTATTTGGCCAAAGTAAGACATATTGGGCTTCCAAAACGTCAGCTGGCTGAAGGGGGTAGACGTGGGGCTTCGGTAAAGAGTGTGGATCGTGATGAATTGTCACAAGTCCACTTATACATCTTGAATAATGTTGATGAAGTTCAAGCCAGCATATCTCGCACATAAAGAGGCTGTAAGGAAAGAGAACCATCGAATGACCGAACAAAGGTTGATTAGGAGCATAATGTAACTTTTGCAAACTGGTTCAAACAAAAGGTCGAGGGATCTGAATGTGTTTCGAGACAATGAAATGGTTAGCACGTGGTCCCGAGTTTGATGTCATAAGTTGGAATTCGTATGTGATCAATGGTTATACATTTTACACGAAGTCCCTAGATGATAGGAGCACACCTGCAACAGGTGGTGTTATGTTAGAGGTGAATCTATGCACTTCTCCAGGTTCGAAAGACAAGAGGCCTAAATTGGCGGTCATGCCATATTATGGGGTTATTGAAGAGATTTGGGAGGTGGACTATGTCAAAGTTAGATTTCCCATCTTCAAATGCAAGTGGGTTAATGTCAATAATGGTGTTCTGATCGATCGACTAGGATTCACTTTAGTCGATGTCAATAGTAGAAGTTTTGGAGATGAACCTTTTATTATGGCAGATCATGCAAAACAAGTGTTCTATATCACCGATCAAGAAAATAAAATGTGG
Source organism: Acacia pycnantha (assembly GCA_025563575.1). Classification (NCBI taxonomy): domain Eukaryota; kingdom Viridiplantae; phylum Streptophyta; class Magnoliopsida; order Fabales; family Fabaceae; genus Acacia; species Acacia pycnantha. The sequence continues at coordinate 191,400 of JAMWYP010000338.1, read as the reverse complement.
TCTGTAGCTCTCCAATGAAAGAGGGTCATTGATATTGATGAGGAAAATCATTCAAATTATGGTCTTCCTGAGAGTACTCCTTTTACAAGGGTCTACCGGACATGAACGAAGAAGATGAAGCGGATAATGAACCCGGCATAAGAAATGATCATCAAGAAGGGATATGGGAGGATATCACTTTATAAAAGTGTCAATTCATAAGGTAATTAATATTCATATGCGGTATTCTTAGAAAACTTTAAGGTTTTAACAATTATTATATCTTGTCTATGTTCTTAATTAAACAATGTCATCATTGAATATGAATTTGTTCTTGTTTTGTTTTTGTGGCGTGGATCCGTTTCAAAGGGGCATGTTATAAAAGAGGATGCATGTTACGTTGTTGGGTGGGAATCAAATGAAGGCATGGTGAATAATATATTGGACTACATTTGTATGTTGAATTACGTGCCGCATGTATTGTAACTCATTGCCTTTGTAATTAGTTATATGTTAGCTTATTTTATAAATTACTTTAGTTGTTTTAGACTTAATTAAGAGGCCACATAACTCATGGTGGATAATATTTGTATTCTTTTTCCCAATTCAATTTATTCATGTTCATAGCTTGTAGCTTAAAGTATATCGACTTTTATGTGCTGTTTTGTATGGTGGATTTGTGTATATATATTGATCGGGAAGAACAAAACAGGGAAAAATACGGGAAAATTTAGACCGCAAATAAAAATACGGTCTTAAATGTTCAAATATTAAGACCGGATGTATATATAACACCGCTCTTAAAGGTGTTAAGCCGGTCTTAAAAGTTGGTCTTTTAAGACCGGTCCATTGAAACAATCCGGTCTTGAAAGTCAGTCTTTTAAGACCGGGTAATTATTCCTCCGGTCTTAGAGTCCGCTATCTTTAGGACCGGATTGATATTTGTCCGGTCTTAATATTTGGATCTTTTAAGAGCGGTCGACTTTTTGTCCGGTCTTAAAGTTTGAGTTTTAGGACCGAACCAAAAATATTTCATATAATACCGCCTGGAACAAGACTGCTCGCGGGTCCGGTCCTAATGTACCTTTTTTGTCCGGTCTTAAAAGCCTTTTTTCCACTAGTGAATTTTTTCAACAAAAAAAAAAAATTTATCATGTAATGGTGATTAATTAATATATTAAAGTACTTTTATTTTATAGAATATTTATATGCTGCTTTAATTTCGATGGAATTGAAGTACTAAAAATGCAATGCCCATAAGTATATATACAGTTAACAATTAATTGTTTCACAATTCAAATATATATTCACAAAAATTAACGTATGAATACGTGGAACAATTTGGATGAAGAGCACCCAAAACTCATGATGTAAACGACCGAGATTTAATGATTTTCAATTGATGATTTTTAAATAAAATACTATTTATTTGAAAAAAAAATCGCTAAGAGATTATCTTTATTTGAGATTTTATACCCATTAAAATAAATTCTTCAAAATAATTTTTTTTTAAAAAAAAAATATAAACCGTTGATGTCAGATCTAGACAGTTGGGTGCACCCAAACCGGTTCTTTCGGGGGCGTATCTGTTTTCACCGAACTTGTCCTCAAACAACCAATTACTTAAGAGACAGATAACAGGGTAGCCACTTTGGGCTATATAAAAAGAGAAGTCTAGTGAAGCTAGCTATCTTTTGTTGATTATTTAATGGTAGAAATAAAGAGTATTAATCTTAATTATAATAACGTTAGAATTTTAAGAAGCACTTGGGAACCACTTGGCCACAAAAACTTTTGATGGTCCTGTGAGAATTCACTAAATAAAGTTGATCGCACGAGGGGAGATGGAAATTGCCATAAGTCCTATATGAAGGGTGTTAACTCTAATGAGGGACCTTATAAGACTGGAATTCCCCCAACTCCAACAGCTTTTTTCGAGATGTGTTCTCCCAACAACTTATGCCTATTACACCATTAATACATAAATGTAATTAAGAAATAAGAAATTCTACAAAAAAAACTTTAACACGTAATTTGTGACAATGAGTCGTCAGTTGAGACTTTCATATTTAGTTCATAATATAAATATGAATCCAAAATCCAGAAAAACAATAAAAGGAAAGTTATAAATGTAATACTCAAAACTAGAGACGGTTTTATGATATGTTTGAACTAAAACAAATTTAATGGGCACCGCACTTAACCTTGCTCATTTGATGTGAACCCCACCATTATATAATTCCAAAGTTGACTTGTCGACGTTCCACTGCCTTCAATCTCTCTATATAAGCTTCTTGAGCCTCTGCTTCCTTCTCAATATACAAGATCATATAATAGCATCATTGCTCTGTATCTGGTACGTTATTACTTATTACACACACTCTCTCTCTCTCTCTTATATGTGTGTGTGTAACTCGGTTTCGTTCTTGGTTGATCGAGTAGTTCTGTTGAATAATTCATGCACTAACTGATTTCAGAACAAAAACGAATAAACGATATTAAGTTTCGTTCTTGGTTGATCGAGTAGTTCTGTTGAATAATCCATGCACTAACTGATTTCAGAACAAAAACGAATAAACGATATTAATTAAGCTTATATATATATATATATATATATTCTAGCTAGTACTCTTGTATGGAATTAATACAGATAATTAAACTTGATTTCAGATAGATCTGGCTGCATGAGGTTGGTGATAATAGCTGCAGTGTTAGTGTTGATGGTAATGGGAAGCTCATCTGTGGCCAAAGATGGCGAAATGTTGGTGAAGGAGATGAATCAAGAAAAATCCGTACTGCTCGGTAGCCCTAGTGATCATCATCGCGGCTCAGTTCGCGAGGACAACGCTCACCGTCCAGCTCACATACAAGGCAATGCTTAGTGCATCATTAAAATCTTCTAAGGGTTCTTTATTATAAAATTTTTGTAGGATTTAAACTAAGCTTTTAAGACTCTACAATAATTTTATAATCAAGAATTTAAAAATATTTTCACTCAAAGCTTATTATATATGAACATATATAGGCTTCTATAATAGTGTTTGTTTAATATAGTCAAGCGCCTTTGCTGCTTGCTTGAGTCATATTTTTATGAAACCTACGTGTGTGTGTGTGTGAGAGAGAGAGAGAGAGATGTGTGCACGTTAATTAGCTTGGGTGATTTGATTTAAAGCCATGTATAAAAGGAAACCAGCAAAGAAGAACTAAAGTTGTAATAAATTAAACTACTGGTCTGTCTGGTCATATACATACATATATATTATACATATGATTGTTGGTTAATAAAGAAGATATTGTGGATACGATTTTCTTCAACGTTTCTTATTTAATTTTATCTCTAATATCTGTCCTTGAAGTGCGCTTCCTTCTAAGCTTACATTGTCTATGGATCTTCGTGAAAGTGAACATTAACTGAATAATTAATTCATGATCTAGGAGCTGGGATGCAGAATACTGCAGACGTGTTTATTTTCGTACGGTATCGATATGCTATCTAATTTAAAACTTACATGCCGCAAGTTAATTTGGCTTGTGCTTCATAGGAGTTCAATTTAATCCTACATATCCCATAAAAAAAAATACATATCCATGCACATGAACACAGAAATGTCTTGCACTTTCTTGTTGGTAAAAGTTTATATTTCTTTCTTTTTTTATTCCTTTTCTTTCGATTGTTCTATATTATGAGATCATCCAAATTAAAATCAGCGAGACATCATTAGCTAGTACGAGTGCATGACCAGTATACTTGAGGACGATCAATATTATATATATATATATATATGTGTGTGTGTGTGTGTGTGCGGGCACACACACGCGCACACACACACAGATATATATATATATATATATATATATATATATATATATATATATATATATATATGAAGAAAGAGGGAAGAACAACGAGAAACTTAATAAGGCCTGATCTTCCATGAATAATTTTCCGCTCGCTTTATTTATGGTGGATTTTACTCTTTCACTATAAAAGTGGCAAATTGATTACGTAACACACCCCCTTTGTCTCCCACACAATTGTTTTTGGAGGTAGTAAAATATATGAACATCTAGACATACATGTTTTTGTTTCAACTAAGATGTGGTAAACTAGAGAGTTCCACTTATGGTATTGTTATGGGTTTTATAGCTCCTTTGTAGTTACTATATAATCAACACTCCTTAACTTCTATTTCAAATAATGTATGTATTAATTAATAATAAGAGTCCATTAGTTTAAAATTAGAATAAAACATATTTTGGGTTACTTAAACATGAGAAAGTTGCTGGATGGACTCCCTATTAGTCGCACATTAAAGGTTGGTCCCTTGCACAAAAATAGTTTACACTGAATTAATACATACTTATATTGTTGTAATTAATCCTATAATCACTGAAAGTAATATTATCATACATATCCCAACGATTCCCTTGTGTAGATTATGTGTTTGTTTTGGTTGGTGTTAAACAAACATGTTCACACAAGTCGAGATAAAACTCTTCTCACACACTTATCTCATAAACCGTAAATCACGTTGAAAAAACAGTTTCTACCACTAACCCAAACGAGAGCTGAAATAACTTTTCTTAAAAAAAATATATAAACAAGCTGGCCTAGATCATCTATTTAATTTGCTGATTCAATATTAACTAGAGCTATCCCTCGCTCACTTTGGCAGGGAATATTCGAAAACATTTTAAAAAAACATGGATATGGAAAAAGGTCCAGCAATACGTACGGGGGAAAAAGAAAGAAATAAGAAGAAAAACAAACAAACATTAAAAGAAAAAATAAGAAGTATTATCAAACCAGCGCTTTGAATGTAAGTTGAGTTTTCATGTGAGAGAACTTCAAACTCATCAATCAATTCACAATAAGATAATTCATAATTCCAATGAAATAAGGCCTAACTAGAAAAACAAGCATAGAAAATATACAAGGGCAGAAGCAGTAAAAAATAATTGCAATGCGTTAGAAAAGTCATTTGCATGGTTGTGTCTAGATCCATTGAAATGAGAAGAAAGTCAATTTGCTGTCAGCAATACTGATGAGAGCCTTTTGTCATTAGTTTTGGGGTCCACAATAAAAAATTAACCAAGAATTGCGTATAAGCAAAAGTTATGATCGTGGAGAGAAGAATGGACGAAGCGAACTGTGGCATCGTCATCAGCCTGCTGGATTCAGCTAAGGGATTCGAAGCCGTTGAGAAATTGACCGTATCCGATGAATTAAAAGCAGGTTCGTAGAGCATATTGGCATTACTCACACTCCTAACTTGAAGAAGATCAGAAGTGGTCCCTGGACGTAAAGGTAATTGTTCAAGATTGCTTGGGAAATCTTGTAACCGCTGGGAGGTGTTCTGGATTATTCTCAAGCGGGTTACAAGGGGATTATCCTCATCATCATGAAAGCACAAGCGGGTGCTTTGATTAGTAGTGGTTTAAATATCTTTGGTTAGTGCTGAGCAGCTATATTATTAATTGACATACAGATATTCAATATACAACCGAATGACTGATCCCAAAAAATGTTACAAGAGTAACTTTAAATTTTGTTAGGTTTATCGATCTATCTATATTTACTAAAAATAGGGATTCGAAATTACTCTTCTCTGATTGTGTTCCCATAAATCAATGTAATCAAGTTATGCGTCGAAAGTTTAGCCAAAAATATTGATATGCCCCATTTTAATTTGCTTTTGACAGTAATGCGTATGTGTAACCAGTAAGCCTGAATAATATAATGTTGGTGGAATTTCCCTATTTTCGGTCCACTCATAATTATAAGGATTAATTAAACATAAAGCTATCGCTAGCAACTTCATTTATCATATATATTAATATTATATACTAGAGCAACGATATTCAATATTGGCACTCGATATCATTCCTTGCGTGGGGATAAACGAAAATGCCCGATCTAGAAGCCCTTGCTTCCTTTCTATCACATCGACCCTTGTTACGTTCTATAATTCACTATGCATGTACACATAAGGCTCTTGTAATAATGCCTTGGTTTATATTTGTCCAAAAAAAAAAAAAATGCCTTGGTTACCTTGATTATGCTTTATAAATTCTATTTATGTGCAATTTAGTTTCGTTAATAAATGTGAGGATGCCCAAGTATGGGTGGACTTCCATTGATTAAAGAAAATATGGGTGTGTGTTCGTCATTTTTCTACCGCAAGTATATGGGCTGAAGGTAGTATAAAAACCTGTCATTCCCATGAGAACTAAGTCAAAAATAGGCTAATTAATGCAATTGTGCTCTTAATTAGGTTGAACAAAGTTATTTTAAATATTTAAGTTTGTGAAAAAATTGTTCAAAACAAAGTAATCAGACTAAACAAAATAAAATTTGATTTTAGCTTCAAGAAAATGGGGCTCTAAAATCACTTCTCTCCTCTATACTTCATGAGACCAATTAATTTCCTCTTAATTAGCTTTAAAGAAGAATTAAGTGATTGTTTAAGAGTCAAAAGTATTGGAAAAGCTTTCTCAAGTCAAAAGCAACATCTATGTTCAAAGAACTCATTCAATCTCTTGCAAAGAGCTAGGAAAAATAGTTTTTAAGATTCAATTTTATAATGACAATACTAAGTTAATTGGTAAATCTCTTTCCTACTAACAAACTATCTAACCAAACCAAAATTTCAAGACTAACATGACCATATCCAAGTTCTTTAAAATAGATAATCTCTCTCAAGCACCATCTCATTCAACAAATCAATCCAAGTGGTGGTCAAACACTAAGAAGCATGAAGCATAGAATAAAATGAACACATAATACTTCATTAAATGCTAGAAAAGAGAGAATAACATAGTCTCAATCCATATAGAAATTCAAAGTAACCCTAGAATGAAAGATTTAGCTACTCATGTCCAAACGTAAAGAAATGCATACAAAACAACTGAGTACATGTTAAGCTAAGTAGAAGATAGGAGAAAAATGACAAAACCAAGGTAGAACTTCCAAAATCTTTCTTAGGATGATAATCCAAGCCTTCAAACTCTTCAAGAATCCTCTCCCAAGATGAGAACTTTCATGATCCAACTTCTCCAAGTGCAGAATGAGCACTTTCAGCACATTTCCCTAGGTTTATGACCTTCTGATGCTTAATTAGTTTTCAAAACGCATAACTATACTTTTTTCGTGTTCGCTTCTGCGACCATGTAAGACGCTGAGGCAATTGACACAGTAACTATATTTTTCCCCAGTCACCAAGGCATGTGCCATAGAAACTTTGATTTCCCCCTGTTGCTTCGGCGACCACGTTAGATGCTGACGCAAATGCCACAAAAACTCTGATTTCCTTTAGATTCCTTTTTTGTCTTGGCAGCCATGTTAGTTGCCGAGGCAAATGCAACAGTATACATGACTTCCTTTAGGTTCCTTGTTCGTTGTCACACCCCTTCGGTATACCGACATTTGTTAGAGTATAAACGCACAACTTAAAAACAAACTAGTTCTAGCATAATAATACTGATATTAAAGTCTAGTTACATAACTGAAATCCATAAAAGGTTCATACAAATATTACAAATTTCATAATAGTCTGATACACAACATAGATAATAAACAACAGATCTTGGTCCGACCCAGCACCATCCATTGCCGGTATCCACTGCCTTACCACGTGAGCCACGTCCACTATTATGTTCTCGCCCTGAACTTTGTGGAATATCTGGGATTCAAAGGAATCCCAGTAGTAACGTTAATCACTCACATAAGATGCATACACAGTACATGGTAGTCAACCAATTGCAATATATTCATTAATCAAAATAAATTCAAATTCAAAGTGCAATTCAACAACATTTCAAAAAGAACCTACCGGTCCATTCACACAGCGTTGGATATTCAAATGGGCTTTTTCCCTTCTACATAAAATTCCCTTATTGGACTACCACCCCCGGCCTCAACCGTGATGGCATTTAGGGTTACCCCACATTCTAAGGCACTACCTCCCGGCCTCAACTGGCGATAAGGCTAAGTATTCACAATTCAAATATCACAATGGTTCATGCATGCATATAAAGGCATACAAAGTATGTGAGAGAGTTACTACCTGAACTCCAAATAGCTAAAAGTAATTCACCAATACTTGAGCCTCTTGGAATTCAACTTCTAAAACAGTATCATCATAAATATTAATTATCATTATATTTCATTTCTCCAAAAATATTCAAAAGGTTTCCACCATCATTTAAGACCCTTAAATGATAAATCATCCACCTTTGACTTTTATTGTACCAATTTTCGGATTATTTCCATTTCTGTCCAGAATTTTCACTGAACTTTGAAAAATCATAATTAATTGCAAAAAAATCCAAATGATGTGCTTCCAAAACCTAAATGTCCCTTGACATGTCTATTTTTATGGAAAAATAATCCAAGAAGTCCATAAAATCCGAATCATTCCCAGTTTTCATATTTACCAATACTGTTCAGATCTCACGTCCAAAAACATAGATCAACTTACAAAATTAATTTCTCTTTGTACAGAGATCTAAAAATTACATATTATATATCAAAATAAATCTCTGATGTCCAATTCAAATATAGAAAATTTCATAATTTATAGATATCATTTACTTGATCAAAAACGGTGTACAATTCGACTGCCTTCCAAAAAAACTAAAACTGGCAGTTTTGTCAACTTGTACAATTTATTCTCTTTGGTTCTAAAAATCATTCTCAACCTTAATCCCACTCCATTTTTCATGTTAAACACCTTGGTAACTTCAAAATCATCAAAACTATTTTGGTTTCACCACTGCTTGTTCACACAAGACAAGTTAAAACCCTTACTTACTTGTCTTAATCCTTTGAGCTTTAGCAATCTTCTTCTTCTTCCTTATCCATAAAGCTCTCACTCTTTCACTCTTCAACTCTCTTTCTTTCTGTGTTCTTTCTATACTTAACCGAAAAGGCATACGTTTGAATATATTTAGCGAGAGAGAGAGGAATGTTTCACTCGTGATTGAATAAGAGAAAGCGAATATCATCCGTGAATGAATAGAGGAAGTGAATAATAATTTGAAAGTGGACGTCCATTTGGCTGCATATGTGTGTCATTCCATAGCCTTATGATTCTTTAAAAATAATAGGTGTACATGTGAGTAAATAGGTGTTGTCCTTAGTGCTGAAATAATGCAGCATTATTCAACAATTATGCTTCTCTCGTGAACCAAAAATAATGCAGCATTTTTTTTCAACAAGGAATGGGAGACAAGTTGGCTGCTAGTGTGATAACTCTCCATATTTTATATATTTAAAGTACATTTTGAAGATATTTGGAGAGTTATCTATGCAATTTTAGGAGATTTCTATGAGATTATATCATTATAAGATCAAATCAATTAGCACATTTTTTAGGGGATTTCATTGCAAATATCTTAATTTTAATTAAATATAAATATTTAGGTTTATGTATAAAAATAAAAAGAAAAAAAAAACAAATAAGTTTATTATTATTATTAATATATCTTTTATGCTTTTTCAAATAGGACCAGAGACGCATAGAAAAAGTAAAGTGAAGGCAATTGAATTGAGGATTGGAACAGATATTGGGGCCCACGATTTGAATCAATGAATTAACCTAAAAGCTAAAAGCAAAAAGCTGGACAGAACGAAGAAAAAAAAAAGAAAAAAAGAGGAGGCGCCGCGCGAGAACAAAAACAGAGGGCGAGAGATAGAAACGTGGAGCACGACTTTGAAGGGAGAAAGAAGAGAAGAGAGAGCCGCTGGAGATTGGGAGGTGAAACACTAACCGAGAGCGTGAAGATCGGAAAACAGAGGAGAGCGAATTGGGATTAAAGGCACGAACAGCAAGCTGTCATTTTTGAGGAAGAAACAGAACGGAGCGACGAAGAAAAAGGAACAGAGCGAGAAGCACAGTGTGAGCTGATTCTTGTTCTTGGTTTTGATATCTCACTTGACTCTGTTTTCATTTTCTTGTTCATTTCTAGTATGTTATTTACTCTGAATTTTTCTGTGCTGTTCTGGATTTTTGTTAAAGCCATTGATAAGTAGATATTTTATAATTAAATAAGGCTAGATTCTGGGATATATTGAATTGAATTTATTGATATTTAGTACTTATTTAATTATCTTTATGTACTTATCTATCTTTTAATTAAATATAGGATAAAATGAGATTATAACAGAAAATCTATTGATATCCTACTTATTTGTGCAGGAGATATTATGGGATGCAACAAATTAAATTAAAAAGATATATTATAATACTATTATATCATATATAATATACTATTATAATATATTAGAGAGAAAAACATCCTGCACAAGGAAATAAAAGAAAGAAGACAAAAACGCGTGGGCCCATAGCATTAAAGCACCCCCTTATATATATTAAAAGGCACAGACGCAACAGAGAGGAATTTGGAGAGCAATTGACTAACGAACGGAAGAAAACAACAAAAAGAATACGGAGGACGCACTCCACTGACGACGCACGTGAGATCAAGAACAATCGGATATCAAGACGCAGAAAGAATTAGAAGCCGAGAACGCAAGGACGACGCAGAGTAGTTGTGATTTTTCATCTTATCTTATTAATTTTTACCTAGCCATGCTTGGCTAATTTCCTTTAGTAGTTAGGCGAGGATGAACCCTATGTTAATTTAAGTATTTATTTGAAATTCTATCTTGAATGTTATTTACCATGATTGAATGAGTTATATTTACGTAAAGCCTTCTAAAAGACTCGATCCCCTTTTAGATTGCCCATAGGTTAGTGCATGACAATAGAAATGTTGGTGCACTTAACCGTAACCTTTAACTCATCATAAAATTGCATGACCTAGACATAGGCTTACAAATTTATGTGATCTTATAATTCTGTTTAGATAATCTTTCTAAATAACACCGAGACATTAGGTTATTTTTAAAGATAACGACTAAGGTAGCATCAAGACATTGGGACTTAGTTAAATATTAGAGAATTGACCATCAGTTATGGGAATAACAGCAATTAGGAATTTAATTCGAATACTTAGAGGAACATAGGGGAATTCCATGCCCTAGCTGCGTTTTTCTCTATAAACCATCTTTTCTAAAACATTCTTGAAATTCTTGAGATTCTTGATTTTTAATTTCTTATTTAATTATTCAAAACCTTTTTAGCTACAATTCACCCCTATTACTCTATTTCATCCAACTAAAGCTTAAATAACTAATTAGTGGTCAGAATACTATTCCTCGTGGGACGATATCTTTTCTCACACACTTTATTACTTGTAACGATCGGTGCACTTGCCGAAGTCGCAACAAGTTTTTGGCGCCGCTGTTGGGAATAGAAATATTTCAACACTAAGTAGTTGTTAAAACTCTAGATTGGATTTCTTTTTCTTTTGTTATCTAACTCTGTTTATGCGAGGTACCATAGACAGAAATTCGCTGCAGCTTGATCCCGAAATTGAGAAGACAAAGCAAGGAGAAACCGGAAACTTGCTCAACGAGTAAAGGAAAGGCTAGTAACTCTAGTACTGGGACCGAACCGGTTATAATGGCAGAAAATGGTGAAGATCCTCTTCGCCTTCCTCCTCCAAGAAAGACCATGGGCGATTATATGACGCTTAATCCGGCCAGGGGCAGCAACTAGCATTGTCAATCCAAATGTAAATGCAAATAATTTTGAAATCAAGCCATCCCTCATAGGCTTGGTTCAACAACGCTCTTTTAGTGGGAGTGATTTAGAGGATCCTAATCAAGATATTGAGACCTTTCGCAGATTTGTGATACCATCAAGATGAATGGGGTTTCAAGGGGCTATTCGTGTGAGATTGTTTCCTTTCTCTCGACGGGAAAGCGGGAGCTTGGCTTCGTTCTTGTCCCAATGGAAGTCTCTCCACTTGGGACATTATTACCACAAAGTTCCTGGAGAAATTTTTCCTTCTTCTAAGTATACAAAGCTGCCGTCGACATCCGTTGCTTTACTCAAGGCAATGGGGAATCATATTGCCAAGCTTGGGAAAGATTCAAGGAGTTGCTTAGGAAGTGCCCACAACATGAGCCGCAAGACTATGATCGGTGAGAATATTCCTCAATGGGATGCTTCCGTCCTCTAGGATGATGATTAATGCCGCAGCGGTGGTACGTTAAAAAATAAAACTCCGGAGGAATCATTGGAGTTGTTTGAAGATACGGGGTCCTTAGAGAATGAAACCTGTTACTCCACAACCAAAGAGGGAGTTCTTCAACTAGACTCTTACAATACAATGTTGGCCCACAATGAGAACATTGCCCAACAAAACAAGGTGATCCAACGGCAGTTAGCTTCCATCACTAAACAAACTTGCCTCTTCTCGTGTGTCATCTAATTCTTCTCACCTCCTTTGCTTTGTGATTTTTGCAAAGGGGAACACGCTAATGGAGATTGTGCAAAGATTCATTAATGGAGAAACAAATGAGGTTAACTACATGGGTAATCCTCCCGAAATCAGTTTAATCCGTATAGCAACACATACAATCCTGGCTGGAAAGCTCACCCAAACTTTTCCTACAAACCCCAAGCGGCACCTCGCGGTTCCACGAATCCACCACTACCGATCCGGAAAAGGCTTTGACACGCTTGACTCGTACCACTACCGAATACATACAGGATCGAAGCTTTCCAGAATGAAACAAAGTCTGCTCTCAAGAATCAGGGAGCTTCGATCCGGAATTTAGAGAATCAGATTGGTCAGTTATCAAAGCAAATAGCAGAGAGAAGCCAAGGGTCCTTCCCTAGTGATACAGAGGTCAATCCAAAGGAGCATTGTAAGGCCATAACTACAAGGAGTGGTATAGTGGTGCAGCCGGGTTGAGAAATCTGTTAGATGAAGGACAAGTCCGAGAAAGGGGAGGAAGAGGTCGAGCAATGTAATGTGCAGCGGGTTCCAAAGGAGATAGTTACAAAGAAGTCTCCCACTCCTTCTTATGCAAAACCTCCTTATCCCCAAAGGTTGAAGCAATGATTCGAAGCAACAATATGCCAAGTTCTTGGATATTTTTAAGAAATTGCGATTAACATTCCTTTTGCGAAGCTCTTGAAAATATGCCTAATTATGCAAAGTTCATGAAAGATTTGCTTTCCAAGAAGCATAAGTTGCAAGAGGCGAAATGATGGCATTAGAGCACTTTGTGACTTGGGAGCTAGTATAAATTTAATGCCCTTATCTGTGGCAAAAGCTCTCGGCATTAAAGAGATGAAGCCTACTATGATGTCATTACAGTTGGCGGATAGATCCATTAAGAAACCAGAAGGTGTCATTGAGGATGTTCTGGTGAAAGTGGACAAATTCATCTTCCCGGTGGATTTTGTGGTTCTTAACATGGAGGAAGATGCTGAACTTCCTTTGCTTTTGGGAAGACCCTTCTTGGCTACTGCGAAAGCGGTAATTGATGTAGCTGCTGGAAAAATGGAATTCCAAATGAATGACGAGAAAATCACTTACAATGTGTTTCAGTCCATGAAATACCCAGTTGATAACAGTGACTGTTTCAGAATTGATGTAGTTGACGAAGCCATTCAGGAGGCTCTTTTTCAAGAAGATTCAGATGAGTCCGTAGAGGATGATATTGCTCAGTTATTGCAGGTGGAAGAAGAGGTTTGTGCAGATGAAAATTCTAATTTACGCTTCGAGAAGCCGCAAAGAAGGATTATGATGCACCACTGTTGCTCCTAAGGTAGAACTAAAGGAGCTCCCTTCTAATCAAGTATGCTTTTCTAGGGAAGGATGACACTTATCCCGTTATTGTTAGCGCAGAGTTGTCACCTACTGACGAAGAGAAGTTGCTGAAAGTTTTGACTACCCACAAGACTGCAATAGGGTGGTCTATATCTGATTTGAAAGGGATTAGTCCATCATTCTGCACTCATAAAATTCTAATGGAGAACGATGTGAAACCAAGAAGGCAGCCCAGAGGAGACTTAACCCGACTATGAAGGAAGTGGTGAGAAAGGAGGTGATGAAACTGTTAGATGCAGGTATGATTTATCCTATCTCTGATTCAAAGTGGGTTAGTCCAGTACATGTAGTACCGAAGAAGGGTGGAATCACTGTAGTACGAATGAGAACAATGAATTGATACCCACTAGAACTGCCACGGCCGGAGAATGTGTGTGGATTATAGAAGATTGAACGATGCCACTCGTAAGGACTTCTTCCCTTTACCATTCATGGACCAAATGCTTGAAAGGCTTGCAGTCACTCTTATTACTGCTTCTTAGACGGCTATTCTGGTTACAATCAAATAGCAGTGGATCCAAAGGATCAAGAGAAAACAACTTTCACTTGCCCCTTTGGTATTTTTGCTTATAGACGGATGCCCTTCGGTCTTTGCAATGCCCCAGCTACTTTTCAGAGTTTTTACCGAAGGTTTATCAAAGATTTTTCCAAGATAGCCAAACCGCTTAGTCAGTTGTTGGTCAAAGATGAAGACTTTAACTTCAACAAAGAGTGTTTGATTGCATTCAAATTGTTGAAAGAAAGATTAACAACTGCACCTATTCTGAGAGCACCTGATTGGGATCTACCGTTTGAGCTGATGTGTGATGCCAGTGACTACGCCATAGGAGCTGTTTTGGGGCAAAGGAAGAATAAGTTGTTACATGTTATATATTATGCAAGTAAAGTTCGAATGAGGCACGGTTGAACTATGCAACAACCGAGAAGGAGATGCTTGCGATTATTTATGCATTAGATAAATTTAGACAGTATTTGATTGGTTCCAAAGTTATTATTTTTACAGATCATGCTGCTCTAAAATATCTCTTGACTAAGCTAGACGCTAAGCCAAGGCTTCTCCGTTGGATGCTGCTACTCCAAGAGTTTAAGATTGAAATCAAAGACAAGAAAGGGGTAGAGAATGTGGTAGCCGATCACTTGTCTAGGATTCGTGTTAAGGAGCTGCAAGATGATTCGAAATGGAGATTCATGATGAATTTCCAGATGAGTATGTCTTAGCAATTAGCAGTATTCCTTGGTTTGCTGATTTTGCTAATTATAAGGCCATTGGGATGATACCAGAGGGACTAACATGGCAGCAGAGGAAGAAGTTCATGCATGATGTTCAACGGTATATCTGGGATGAGCCTTTCTTATTTTTCAGGTGTGCAGATGGAATGCTCCGGCGCTGTATCCCGCAGAGGAGGAAACTCATAAGATCCTCTGGCATTGTCACGGTTCAGATTATGGTGGACATTTCGCTGGAGAACGCACAGCTGCTAAGGTACTACAAAGCGGTTTTTACTGGCCTACATTGTATAAGGATGCTAGGAAGTATGTTGAGCAATGTGATCGTTGCCAGAGAACAGGGAATATCTCTAGGAGACATGAGATGCCACTCAACAACATTCTTGTTATTGAGATTTTTGATGTGTGGGGAATTGATTTTATGGGGCCATTCCCAAGCTCTTTTAACAACAAGTACATCCTTGTAGTCTGTGGACTATGTTTCAAAGTGGGTAGAGGCAATTGCTCTTCCCACTAATGAAGCTAAGGTGGTGATATCCTTTCTCAAAAAGAATATATTCAGCAGGTTCGGGGTACCGAGGGCCATTATCAGTGACGGAGGCACTCATTTTTGTAACCGACAGTTTCAATCATTGCTTAGCAAATATGGTGTCACTCATCGTGTCACTACTCCATATCACCCACAAACTAGTGGGCAAGTGGAGATTTCTAACAGGGAATTGAAGCAAATTCGGAAAAGACTGTTGGGAAGTCAACGAAGGATTGGTCCCAGAAGCTTGATGATGCTTTGTGGGCATACCGAACGGCATTCAAGACTCCTATCGGCATGTCACCGTTTCATTGTTATATGGTAAATCTTGCCACCTCCCAGTGGAGCTTGAACATAAGGCGCTTTGGGCAACTAAGCTGCTGAACTTTGATGTTAAATCTGCTGATGAAAAAAGGCTACTTCATTGAATGAGCTTGATGAATTCGAGTTTTTGCATATGAGAGTGCTAGCCTCTACAAGGAGAGAACCAAGAGATGGCATGACAAGAGGATTCTTCCAAAAGAGTTTCATCCGGACAGCAGGTATTACTTTATAACTCTCGTTTAAAACTTTTTCCAGGGAAATTGAAGTCTAGGTGGTCGGGGACCGTTTATAGTGAAAGAGGTTACACCTTTTGGTGCAATTGTCATTGCACCAATAGGTTCAGATAACGCTTTTAAGGTAAATGGGCAGAGATTGAAGCCTTACCATGGTGGAGACATTGACAGAGGAAGAACCTCCGTGGCACTAGAAGCTGAGAATTAAGAAACTATCCACTAGGATAGGAAGGTTGTGAAAAGTATGGAGCAAACTATAAGCTCCAAAAAAAAAAAATAAATAAATAAATAAATAAATAAATAAATTTCCAGAAAGGGCGCCAACTCTCTGACCAAAGAGAGCTGCGAAGAGAAAAAAAAAAAAAAAAAAAAAATCAAAAAAAAAAAAAAATCAAAAAAAAAAAAAAAAAAAAAAAAAAAAAAACCAAATTCAAAATTTTATAATCCCTTCTTCTTCTTTCTTTTTCTTTTCCCAAACCTGCCGCCCCCCCCCATTCCTCTTCTTCCTCCCCGTCGACCACCGTCCTCCTCCCCCTTCCCCAGTCGTCCACCTACCGCCGCCCCCCCTCTGGTTTTCCTCTTCCAATCCGGCGCCGCCCTCCCCCTCTCTCCCTCCCTTCCTCCTCTCTCTCCCTCCCTTCCTCCTCTTCCTCCGTCCGCCCTCCTCCCTCGACTACCGCCGCCACCCCCCTCAGCCTTCCCCTCCTCCCCCGTCTCTCTTCCATCTTCCCCACCCCTCACCATCCCAAAACCCCCCACCGTCGATCCCTCAACCCCACCATCCACCCCCTTCGTCCTCCTCCATTCACCCCCCTCCATTTTTTTATTTTCTTTTTCTTTTTCTTTTAATTATTATTTCAGGTCCAAAGGCACAATGAGCAAGGGGAAGGACAAAGACAAGGCTATTCCACCATATGCCCCTCCGGTTGCTGGTTCAAAAAGAGCTCGAGCTTCTTCCTCCTCTCACACCACTCCTAGAGGTTCCAAGTTTCTATCACAAGCAAGTAGGGAGCGGATCGGTCCCGGTTTCTTCCCAAGAGCTTTGTCCCTGAGAGGGTGATTGATCTATTCCTACCTAGTATACCACCAATAGAAGAAATCATCCGGCGTCGCCAATGGAAGACATTGGTAACTTTCCCTACTGATAGCTCTAGTACACTCTGCCGAGAATTTTTTGCAAATGCGATGTTGTACGAGATAGGGGATACTCGTATATCTTGGGTTAGGGGTATATCTGTTCCATTTGATCTTGCCACTATTGAGAGTTTTTTGGGTACTAGTTATGATCCAGGCAGCCCCTGTGCTTTCCAAGATCATATGAAATTATTTGCCCCCATCCGTCCCAAACAATTTAGACTGATATTGTTGATTCGGCTGAATCTCTGCGAGTGCGCATTGCCCATCCCTCTTGATCTGGTGTGATAGACACAAATTACAGCATCCTGAAAAATTGGTCGGGATCGACCTTACTGCGGAGGCCCGTCCACGGTTTTACTTCATCAATAGCAACATCCCGCCATCTACTAATCATGGTGATGTCAACTTGGAGCGGCCTGTGCTCATTTATGAAATCTTGGGCAATCGAAATATCGATATAGCGTCGATCCTTTCCGATAGAATTACCCAAACAATCACCTCGGGAAGGAAAGAGAGCAAATTGGGACATTGCTCACTTATCATGCAACTTTGTCTACGAGCAGTGTCACAATTCCAGCTAATGAAGCTATGGATGTTCGGTTGGCTTCCCGATTCGGTGGTCCACCATCGATAGCTGGACCTCCGATGCCTCCGAGCATGCCAGATGCGAACCCGATACTGACACACGGCCCCACCCATCCCGGCCCATCCACTACTCGGGAACCTACCGGGTGTCGGTGACGAGACCTCGGTGATCCCACTACTCTTAGGCAACTAAAACGCCAAGTGCGTTATCGGCCGGATGGTCGAGGCCCTATGCATCAAGCGAGAATATTGACCCCACTAGTTGTCAACCAGCTGAGGACGACAATGATTCCGACGATGCGGTCACACATGAGGACGCCGATGACCACTCCGATGACTTTTGACAGAGCACTCCACATCGAGTTAGAGACCTAAACCAGGGAGTACTAGTTCCTTTCCTTTTATTGATTGTTCAAACATTGAGGACACTGTCGATTTATGTGTGGGGTAGGGATATGATTTCTTTGTTGTTGCTTGTTCTTATTCAATTGAAAAGAATTCCTTGAAAATTTTTTGAGTTTGTTTAAATTGACCTTAACTTTGAGTTTTCCCCATCTTAGTGAATATTATCAAGTCAAAAATTAAAATAGAAAAGAATGTTTCAATTAAGTCTCTAAGCCTTGAATTTTTGTAGCAGTCTTGAGATGGACTATGAGAATAGGGAATAGTTTGTAATAGGATCAACAGATTATTAGTTTTTGAATATTTTGCTACATGATTTCTTTAGAAAATTAGATGATGACCTTGCTAGCTAAGTAAACATTTTGTTCAGGGAAATGAAATAAAAAAAAAAAAAAACAACTCCGCTGACATCTCTAGACTTGACTTAGTAACCGGTCTTGCATCACCCATGTGCGTGGTCGCGTCAAACGGTAAAGTCCAAGAGAGTTATGAGTTGGGCTAAAAGCCTCTTGAGGTGCCTGTTGGAGTAACTGAGTAACCGGTGCTGCATCACCCATGTGCAGGGTCGCGTCAAAAGGGGACCTACAACGGCTCAAGACAAAAAAAAAAAAAAAAAAAAAAAAAAAAAAAAAGAATGAGTCATTTCTTACCTGAGGACCCTTATTAAATTAAATGAAAAGCTTGGTTTAGTGGGGTATTTGAATTATTCTAGAGAAGTTAAATGGCATAATATTCCTCTACTAATCTTATTATTGCCCTTATTATTCACTGATCCTTTGATTATGAGATGTTAAGAGATTACTATAATTGTTCAAGGCTATTGACTTAGTGACCTATTCTTATAAGACATTAACTTAAATAAGATTTGATGATATGATCTAAGTGTGGTGGTTTATCGCTCTCTGTTTAGGAATTCCATATACAATATTCCTTTCAGATAATTAATTCTCTTTCTTTTGCTTGAGGACAAGCAAAGATCTAAGTGTGGGAGAGTTTGATAAGTAGATATTTTATAATTAAATAAGGCTAGATTCTGGGATATATTGAATTGAATTTATTGATATTTAGTACTTATTTAATTATCTTTATGTACTTATCTATCTTTTAATTAAATATAGGATAAAATGAGATTATAACAGAAAATCTATTGATATCCTACTTATTTGTGCAGGAGATATTATGGGATGCAACAAATTAAATTAAAAAGATATATTATAATACTATTATATCATATATAATATACTATTATAATATATTAGAGAGAAAAACATCCTGCACAAGGAAATAAAAGAAAGAAGACAAAAACGCGTGGGCCCATAGCATTAAAGCACCCCCTTATATATATTAAAAGGCACAGACGCAACAGAGAGGAATTTGGAGAGCAATTGACGGAACGAACGGAAGAAAACAACAAAAAGAATACGGAGGACGCACTCCACGGACGACGCACAGGAGATCAAGAACAATCGGATATCAAGACGCAGAGAAAGAATTAGAAGCCGAGAACGCAAGGACGACGCAGAGTAGTTGTGATTTTTCATCTTATCTTATTAATTTTTACCTAGCCATGCTTGGCTAATTTCCTTTTAGTAGTTAGGGCGAGGATGAACCCTATGTTAATTTAAGTATTTATTTGAAATTCTATCTTGAATGTTATTTACCATGATTGAATGAGTTATATTTACGTAAAGCCTTCTAAAAAGACTGATCCCCTTTTAGATTGCCCATAGGTTAGTGCATGACAATAGAGATGTTGGTGCACTTAACTGAACCTTTAACTCATCATAAAATTGCATGACCTAGACATAGGCTTACAAATTTATGTGATCTTATAATTCCTGTTTAGATAATCTTTCTAAATAACACTGAGACATTAGGTTATTTTTAAAGATAACGACTAAGGTAGCATCAAGACATTGGGACTTAGTTAAATATTAGAGAATTGACCATCAGTTATGGGAATAACAGGCAATTAGGAATTTAATTCGAATACTTAGAGGAACATAGGGGAATTCCATGCCCTAGCTGCGTTTTTCTCTATAAACCATCTTTTCTAAAACATTCTTGAAATTCTTGAGATTCTTGATTTTTAATTTCTTATTTAATTATTCAAAACCTTTTTTAGCTACAATTCACCCCTATTACTCTATTTCATCCAACTAAAGCTTAAATAACTAATTAGTGGCTGTAATACTATTCCTCGTGGGACGATATCTTTTCTCACACACTTTATTACTTGTAACGATCGGTGCACTTGCCGAAGTCGCAACAAGTTTTTTTGATGATATGATCTAAGTGTGGTGGTTTATCGCTCTCTGTTTAGGAATTCCATATACAATATTCCTTTCAGATAATTAATTCTCTTTCTTTTGCTTGAGGACAAGCAAAGATCTAAGTGTGGGAGAGTTTGATAAGTAGATATTTTATAATTAAATAAGGCTAGATTCTGGGATATATTGAATTGAATTTATTGATATTTAGTACTTATTTAATTATCTTTATGTACTTATCTATCTTTTAATTAAATATAGGATAAAATGAGATTAGCCATGCTTGGCTAATTCCTCTTTTATTCTAGGGTTCTTTTGACCCTTTGTATGGATTAAGACTTGAATATTCCTCTCTTTTGGTAGATTAATTTATGTATGTGTTGATTTTAATCTTGGCTTAATGCTTCTAAATGATTGGCCTCCATTTAGATGATTTGTTCACTTAGGTTTTGACTTGAGAGAGCTAATCTAGGTGTAGAACTTGATTAAAATCATGCTTGTCTTGAAGTTTACTTGATAAATGGATGGTTTGTTGGTAAAATAGAGATATGTTTACTAGCCTTGCATTGTCATATTAGGGTTGTTGCTTAAATATTGATTCTCATTAATTGTAGCAAGAGATTGTGCATTTTAATGAGAAGAGAAACTTGATTTTGACTTGAGAGAACGGGTCAAGTGTTTTAGAACCTTAGACTAACACATATATGTATTGAAATGCTACTAGAGAGGAAATTAACCAAGTTTTATGAAATGCAAAAAGGGAAAAAGAGCCCTAGGCTCAATTATCCTTAAAGTTAAAGATTAAATTGCCTTTATCAATTTTATGTTTTAGAAATAGTCTTTAAATATTCTCATTCCAAATCAAAACTTTGTTTTAGCTCAACTTGATGAAATCCACAAAGCCTATTGCTTGATCAATTTGTTAAACAAATCCTCGTGGGAACGATACTTTATTTATCACTTTATTACTTGCGAATCTCGTACACTTGCGAGGCGAACAAGTTTTTGGCGCCGTTGCTGGGGAATTGTGCAAACAAATCCTTTGGTCAACCTTGGGCTTGTGTTAGTAAACTTTTCTTGAGCTTTTAGTTAGGTTTACAATTTTTCTTTCTTTTTCCTTTATTGATTTTGTTTTAGTTTGATACTCGCTCTTACTTGTTTCTCTTGTAGGTACCATTTCAGTATATGCAAAACTTGCATCCGGACGAATTGGTAGTGGAACTTGACGGAGTACCTCTCATTGAAGAAGAGACTGAATCCGCATCTGAAACCATGGCAGGCGATGAATATGATAGAGCTACTGTCAATGATTTTGCTAGTCGGAATATGCAAGGTCCTCAATCTTGCATTCGGATGCCGGAAATGCAAGCACATACCTTTGAGATCAAGCCGGTTATGATAACATTGCTTCAAATGCATGGGATGTTCCATGGTCTTTACAATGAAGATGCCAACAAGCACTTGTTGTACTTCTTGGAAGTGTGTGATTCTTTCAAGCAAAATGGAGTTCCCAAGATGTATTGAAGCTACGGTTATTCCCTCTTTCTCTACAAGGCAAGGCTAGAGATTGGTTCAACAATCTTCCGGAAGGGTCTATCACTTCTTGGGCCGATCTTGAGGCTAAGTTTAGAGCTCGATTCTTTTCTGATGACAAATCTGTGGAAGCTAGGGATGAATTTCTAAGCTTTAAACAACATCCCGATGAGCATCTTTATGCCGCTTGGGAGAGATACAAGATGTTAATGAAGCAATGCCCTAATCATGGGGTGGACAAATGGGTTGTAGTCCAATTTTTTGTACTCGACTTAATCCTCAATCTAAAGCAATGGTTGATTCTATGACCAATGGAGGATACCGGAATGTTCCTGTGAATGAGGTGATTCGGTTGTTGGATCAGTTGTCTGCAAACAATACTCAAGGCAATGATAGGAGGACTAACCAAGCTATGCTTAATACAAAAGAAGACTCCTCCTCACAAATTGCAACTCTCTTATCCGCTATGAATAAGCGTTTTGATGTGCTAGAGTCTCAAGTGCTAAAGAGCACTTCTCAAGGTGTGCATTCTGTTCATGCCACACCAATTGTATGTGATCAATGCCATGATGTCCATATGCCTAATTATTGTCCTCTTTACATGGCCACCGAATCATCAACTTCATGGGCAAGTTCCAAAATCCTCAAGGCAACCCTTATTCACAAACCTACAATAGTGCTTGGCGAACTCACCCAAATTTTTCTTGGAGTCAATGTAATAGTTTGAATCAAGCACATGGGTCTACATCGGCACTAAGCCTATTCCACCCGGTTTTCAAATGCAATCAAGGCAGCTTCCTATTAAGGAAGAGGAATCTAAAACCGACAAGATGCTAGCTCGAATCTTGTCTGAGGTGGAATCTTCAAGGGTTGAAACTAAGGCTACTTTTTCTCTCCATGAAACTGCTATTAAAAATCTTGAAGTGCAAATGGGGCAATTAGCATCACAAGTGAATGTTATGGCAAGAAGCAATCTTCCGAGTGACACCATTCCTAATCCAAAACGAGTTGGAAAAGAGGAATGCAATGCCATAAACTTGAGAAGTGGCAAAGTACTACCGGATGTGCCTAGCTCAAGTACTCCTCAACCAAAGCAAGATCAGTTGATTGTTGATGTTGATGGAGAAAGTGTAGAAGAAGAAGATGTCACTAAGAAGAGAAGGCAAATTGAAGAAAATTTGCATGATGTTGGCAAAGACAAGAAGGTAGAGCAAGAGATGAATGATGAGAAAAAGAGAAAGCCAACCACTCCTACTTTTATGCCACCGCTACCTTTTCGCCAAAGATTCAAGAAGAAAGAGGAAGATGCTCAGTTCAAAAAGTTTGTGAATATGTTCAAACAACTCCATGTGAACATTCCTTTTCTTTGAAGCTTTGGAGAGCATGCCTAAATATGCTAAGTTCCTTAAAGATGTTTTGTCTAAGAAGCGGCGATTCAAAGAATTCGAGACTGTGGCATTATCTGAAGAGTGCAGTGCGATCATTCAAAGGAAGTTACCGGCTAAACTCAAAGATCCGGGAAGCTTCTACATTCCTTGCAACATTGGGACCAACTTTAATGGTAAGGCTCTTTGTGATTTGGGAGCAAGTATTAACTTGATGCCTCTAGCTGTTTTCAATCAATTGGGCTTGGGAGAGCCAAGACCTACTACGGTAACTCTTCTCTTGGCCGATCGTAGCATTTCTAGACCTAGAGGAATCATTGAAGATGTCCTAGTTAAAGTTGACAAGTTTATCTTCCCCGCGGATTTTGTAGTGCTTGATTGTGAAGTTGATTGGAAAATTCCTCTAATCCTTGGGCGTCCATTCTTAGCCACTGCAAGAACTCTCATTGATGTAGAGAAGGGTGAGGTCACTTTGAGGGTTGATAACGAGCAAGTGACATTCAACATGCAAAAGGCCTCAAAGTTTCATGATGATTCTGCTCAATGTTCGTTTGTAGATACATTAGATGCGCTTATTCCTCAAGAATCATATGCTTCCATGATCAAAGACCCTTTAGAGGCATTCTCGATTGGTGAGAATAGCTTTGAGAAGTTTGATGAAGATGTTGTTGAAGAGCTCTTTCATTTTGACTCATTTCCTCATTCTAGACCGAGGACTATTGAACCACTTGAGCTGTCTGATGCCTCAAGTACTCCATTGAAGCCTTCTATTGAAGTTCATTCGGTTCTAGAGTTAAAGCCAATACCTTCTCATCTCAAATATGCTTATTTTGGGAAAGCACGCCACTTACCGATGGAATTGGAGCATGGAGCTTATTGGGCTATCAAAAAGCTAAATTTTGATCCTAAAGCTGTGAGGAAGAAGAGGCGACTTCTACTTGGTTAAGGAGGAGTGACCATCATGAAGAGTCTGGCTGAAGACTTTAAACTTAGCGCTTCTTGGGAGGCAACCCAAAGTATTACTTGATGCTTTGTTTGATTTTGTAGGACAGTTGAAAGCCCTTGATGATGTGTTCCAGTTGGGTAGCAAGGATTGAAAGCGCAAGTCACGGAAGAATAGGGGAGTGTTCTTCTACTTTTCTTTGATTTGTTCTATTTGATTGTTGATGATATATTGCGTGGAAATGAGTGCTGGTCTTAGTTGGATGTGCTTGTGATGACTGTTTGTGATGATCATTAAGTGATCATTAGCACTTGAGTCATTTAATTGGTGAAAATTTGAAATCTCTGAAATTGGTGTTACCCTTACACTTATATATGGTTGCTCTTCACTTCCATTACTTTTTGTTACTTGTTCACATTGAGGACAATGTGACATTTAAGTGTGGGGGCGAGGGTATCTTTGATTTTAACTTGCTTTGTCCTCAATTTTTTAAAATATATATCATGGAAGTGTGAATAGTATTTGTGAGCATTATTGCAATTGGTTTGATTTGAACATGAAGAGGAGTGAATTTGATTAGGAATTGATTCCATGTTCATTGAATGTAGTAAAGAGGTAAAGATTTGGTTTGGGTACTTTACTTTAGGATGTCAAAGAACTTGTGAGGAATTTGAGCATTAATTTTCATCTTTCTAAGAGGGAGTACACCTATTGTGATTTCATCTCTAGAACTTGTCTTGAATCTCTTTTGAAATTTGAAATCCTTTTGCATGCACAATGATTTAGGCATTCATTTCATAGCTAGTTTGGCCAAATGTCCATCCTTATCACATGAAAATCCTTTGTTCACCCCATTTGAGCCTTTTTCTTATTTTAGTTTTCTTAAAAAAAAAAAAGAAGAGAAAAAGATTTGCATAGAATAAATAGCCCTTTGTTTGAGATATGCAATTTTTATATCTTTTTCTTCCCATTCATTTTTATTACTTTAGTAAGTGCTAAGTGAACCAATTTAAAAGAGTGAAGGAGTTAGAAAGTATGTGTATATAGTAAAAAAAAAACAAAAGAAAAAAAAAGAAAAAAAGATAGAAAGATAGAAACAAAGGAATATATGAGAAAAAAAAAGAAATATATGAAAAAAAAATAGAGATTTAAAAAAAAAAAAAAAAAAGAAAGAAAAAGTTTGTTGAGATCAAATTTGTTTTTCTTGGTAGGTATTCCTTCACTCTTCATCATGAATTTCATTAAATTACTTGGCACTAATTAAAGTATTTTCCCATTCCATTTGATCATTTTCATTTCATTATCCTACCTTGATCATTACAACCTTGAAAAAGTCCTTTTGATTTGAGTGTGCAATGGGATAATGTATAAAGTGTAGATTGAGATGATAAACAAGCTTATGGTAGATAAGTTGCAATAGGTGGAATTGAGTGAAACACAGGCCCTAGAATATCTTGAGAAATGAGTGTAAACACTTGACTTGTGAGAGACATTTTATTGTGATTTATCTTTGCCAAATTAATCACCTTGCTACTTGCATTTGTGGAAGATGGAAAAGATTTTTGAGAAAATTTGTTTCTTGATGTTTGAATTGACTTCAATTTTGTAGTGCTTGCTTTAAAAATTTTGCTTCCATGGTTTTCATGAGTTGGTTGTTTTGGAATTTAAAAAATCTTGAGGACAAGATTTGATGCAAGTGTGGGGGTGTGATAACTCTCCATATTTTATATATTTAAAGTACATTTTGAAGATATTTGGAGAGTTATCTATACAATTTTAGGAGATTTCTATGAGATTATATCATTATAAGATCAAATCAATTATCACATTTTTTAGGGGATTTCATTGCAAATATCTTAATTTTAATTAAATATAAATATTTAGGTTTATGTATAAAAATAAAAAGAAAAAAAACAAATAAGTTTATTATTATTATTAATATATCTTTTATGCTTTTTCAAATAGGACCAGAGACGCATAGAAAAAGTAAAGTGAAGGCAATTGAATTGAGGATTGGAACAGATATTGGGGCCCACGATTTGAATCAATGAATTAACCTAAAAGCTAAAAGCAAAAAGTTGGACAGAACGAAGAAAAAAAAAAGAAAAAAAGAGGAGGCGCCGCGCGAGAACAAAAACAGAGGGCGAGAGATAGAAACGTGGAGCACGACTTTGAAGGGAGAAAGAAGAGAAGAGAGAGCCGCTGGAGATTGGGAGGTGAAACACGGAACTGAGAGCGTGAAGATCGGAAAAACAGAGGAGAGCGAATTGGGATTAAAGGCACAGAACAGCAGCGTCATTTTTGAGGAAGAAACAGAACGGAGCGACGAAGAAAAAGGAACAGAGCGAGAAGCACAGTGGAGCTGATTCTTGTTCTTGGTTTTGATATCTCACTTGACTCTGTTTTCATTTTCTTGTTCATTTCTAGTATGTTATTTACTCTGAATTTTTCTGTGCTGTTCTGGATTTTTGTTAAAGCCATGCTTGGCTAATTCCTCTTTTATTCTAGGGTTCTTTTGACCCTTTGTATGGATTAAGACTTGAATATTCCTCTCTTTTGGTAGATTAATTTATGTATGTGTTGATTTTAATCTTGGCTTAATGCTTCTAAATGATTGGCCTCCATTTAGATGATTTGTTCACTTAGGTTTTGACTTGAGAGAGCTAATCTAGGTGTAGAACTTGATTAAAATCATGCTTGTCTTGAAGTTTACTTGATAAATGGATGGTTTGTTGGTAAAATAGAGATATGTTTACTAGCCTTGCATTGTCATATTAGGGTTGTTGCTTAAATATTGATTCTCATTAATTGTAGCAAGAGATTGTGCATTTTAATGAGAAGAGAAACTTGATTTTGACTTGAGAGAGCGGGTCAAGTGTTTTAGAACCTTAGACTAACACATATATGTATTGAAATGCTACTAGAGAGGAAATTAACCAAGTTTTATGAAATGCAAAAAGGGGAAAAAGAGCCCTAGGCTCAATTATCCTTAAAGTTAAAGATTAAATTGCCTTTATCAATTTTATGTTTTAGAAATAGTCTTTAAAAATTCTCATTCCAAATCAAAACTTTGTTTTAGCTCAACTTGATGAAATCCACAAAGCCTATTGCTTGATCAATTTGTTAAACAAATCCTCGTGGGAACGATACTTTATTTATCACTTTATTACTTGCGAATCTCGTACACTTGCGAGGCGAACATAGTGAGAGACAATATAACATATCACGCTATTCGGAAAATAAGAATGAGGAGAGTGTATTGTCGCCTTGCTATTTTTCATTCACGGGTGAAAGAACAATGAAAAATTAGTGTGAATTATCTCTATAATTGAGAGACAAAGTGACACTTACGCATATGTGTCTTGAGAAAATGAAATGGGAAATGAAATAGATAGCATGTCATCTGTGAATGCATAGAGAAATATTATTGAAGTGGGAGACATCGAAAATAAGAGAGAAAACATGTGGTCCCACCACATGAAAATGAAAAATGGGATATTACATTCGCAGCATCCGACACATTGTTCTCCTTCCAATTAAGCTTGTTCTTTGTCATCTCCTCAACTTATATGGCCTTTTCCTAGCTCTGGTGCTGTCTCAACATCCTCCTATAAGAGAAAAAAATTTACAAGTTCTTCATTTCTTTTTATTAGGCACAGATCCTATGATTACATGAAATAATTTCTTTAACTTTTGATTGATACTTTGATTTGCATATTTTCTTCTACAAACTCTTTCTATGTACAATTTAAATTCAAAAATGGTTAAAAAGAGAAGAAAATGTACTGAAATATTATCAATTTTTAAGACTTAACTGTACTTGAGTTGATATGAGCAGTTTTATGTCTTATAGAGCTTAATAAGTAATAATGTGAGTACTTTTTTCTTTCCAACAAGTAATGTGAGTACATAATAAAGTATGAAATCTCATAAATTCGAGCCATAAGATTGAGTTAAAATATGACGTTTTATGCTGCTCATCACTCACTTATTCTTCCGCCATTTTGAATGATCGTCCTCATTTTGTCCCTGTTCCATTCCAATCAGTGGCGGACCCAGGATTTTAGGTTTGTGGGTGCACAATTAGTGGTGGAATTTGGGGGTTCGGGGGCAACGCCCCCGAAAATTTTTTTCAATGAAAGTTTTAAACGCATTAAAAAACAAAAGAATATAAAAAACAAAAGAAAAGAAAACTTCAATTTAACATAGAAAAATAATAATCAAAAGTCAACTAAATTAACATCCAAATGATGAAAAGACAGTATTTGTAATTAACAAATTATGAATAAGTAAACTAAATGAAATGTGTCTTTTTATAATTTATTGTGTCCCTTCTCTCAATGAAAGGTTGTGTTGCTCAATTGGCAAAGTGCATCCTCTTAGGGTGTAGAGCACCCACATGTCCTGTGTTCGAAACCAAGTGAGTGCGTTTTTTGTGCAGCTTCTTTTAAAAGATGTATTTCACTGTTTAAACAAAAAAAATTGTGAAAGAAACGCACGAGGAATCGAACACGGGACACCCATTAAACTTCTTGGACTCTTAACCAAGTAGGCCGCCTAGAAAATTGATATAGAATTCCTTATATATATATTATCAAACTTTAGTGTGTTCACTTGCCCACACTGGCACCAGTGTGGGTCCGCCGCTGATTCCAATGATTAATATATATTACCTCCGGTCCTTAATATAAGAGGTAACTGACTTTTTTTAGGAGATGTTAAGGAAGCCAAATAAACTATTTAATTATAGTATATGATGTGTATCATTAGAATATAATCAGTTTATAAATTAGGTAAATTAGTTTGAAGAAAAACAATAAAGATAAATACTTAAATGTAACTTATTTAACTTTCTTAATCTCTAAGAAAAAATCATCTAATTAGTTTGAAGGAAAACTATAAAGTAAATACTTAAATATAACTTATTTAGTTTCATTAATCTCTCCAAAAAAGTAAACTAGCTTTTATATTAAGGATCCGAGAGATTATTATTAGAGTTAGTACAAAGTTCTTTGAATTCACTAATTGTATACCGTTTGGGTTCCAAAAATGGGAAACCTCTGTGACATTTTTAATATAAAAGAGCTAATAAACTCTCTAGAGAACAAATTGGGATTAATAAATATTTACGCGCAACACCCGTGAAGAAGTATCTATGACTCTTTCTCTTGAACAAAAAACGTTACACCCAAAAAAAAACTCCGTAGAGGATCTTTACACTGTATATATTCCTCACTTTAATAAAGAAAATTAGATAAGGGAAGATTCAGTTCAGGACGTGATATATTTTATAAGCATGTGACATTGCAAGAAATTATATATCGTCTAAAGGGCTCAAAACTTGCAAGCGCAAAGTCTCACAATGTAATTAATCTAATATATCTTCATATCCCAGAAACAGTAAAGACCCTTATAAACTATAATATAATACACACACACAACTCATTCTCTCTCTAGAAACTCATCATAAATCGCCCAACTCATTTAATTTAAACGGAAAATACAGCAACCCCGACCCTGCAGAATATCGTTGACGAAAGGGCGAGACTGCTTCTCTATCTTTTCCACATTATGTAGACATATATATCATATTCCTGTTATTTAAATATTGATAAAGTGGCGATTACTTAATATCTTAAAGCACTTTTAGTTTATAGAATATTTATATATTGCTTTTGATAGAACATATATATGCAAAGATATGCATGGGGCATGGCGGATTCATCTTTTAAAAACGTTTTTGATAACCTCAGGGCATCTAGTACTAATTTGTAATCCGGATTTAGACAATTTTATACCTCAAATAAAGGGGAAAAAACATCTTATAATATGGTTTATTCTATTAAAAAGAGTTAAATACAAGACTCGATCTATTTTAAGACGCATTGGCTCTTGTTTTTCCTCATTTCAATTGCTGCGGGTTTAATTAAACTCTTCTTCAGCTATTGCAGTATTAATTGTCTATACAATTAATAGTTCATCATATCATAATTAACATAGAATATATCACAAAAAAAGTATGAAAGCATTATTTGTTTTTGGGTAAAGGTGCAAAAATACATATGTGTTTTACTCTGAAGAGCGCTCAACACCAAATGTTTTTTTTTCGGTGCAAAACTACACATGAACTTTCAAAACTGAGGCAAAAATATCATCACTATTAGATTGGCTTGACAAACGTTACTTTTGCAGTGGGCCCCATGTAATACCCGGATATTTATTTATCTGAAATATTATATTGTGATAAATAAATACCTATTCTTAATAGGTGAATATTTGGTCTCAAAGTGTGTGTTGTACTTAGCTTATTTTTCTAAGATAATTTCTCTTATATTAGAAGGAAATAAGTGCCAAAAGTCCTAAAAAATACATTTATGGGTCATAAAATACCAGGAGAATATTATAGTATATCTAATGAGGCAATTAAATATTTATTAAAAATAGGAAAGTATATTGTCTTTAATTTTGGTAATTTATTAAATTATTTCCTTGGAATTTAAAAGAGCAAAAAATCAAATATTATTTTGAGGACCATAAGTGACCCCATGATTTTTAATATAATGCATGGTGTATAAATTACCAATGTCGGTGTAATAGTTGTGAGAATATGATTAATCCTAATTAAGAAAATTATCAACAATTAGTAAGTGATTGAATAAATAATTAATGGCTAATTATTTAAGCATGAATCAAGGGAAATGTTCAAAGATAATTATGAATAACCCTTAATTAAATATTTATGGCCAAGATTAGCATAAAGGATATTTGCTAATTAATTAAGAATGATTAAGAAAAATGGATAAGATTAAATACATAAAATCCCTAAAGATTAATTGATTAGCAAAAGATCACTAATCATGTGATTAAGGCTCTAATTAAACTTACTAATCAAATTGGAAAAATTAAACATTAAGCAATGGTTAGGATGTAATCTACTAAAGTAAAATCAAAGGCTCACAATAATTCTAGAAATTTAAAATGTTTTAATCCATGTAATTAGCTAAGGACCAATGGGAGAATTTTGCTAATTATATAAGATAATTAAAATATAATATAAATTAATTAAAAAAACAAAATAAAAATGAAAAAAGGGGGGATCCGAAAATGTTGATTTTTGGGAGAAAATGAGTGAGTTTGCAAGTTGAAATAAAATAGTAATAAAAGAGAAGATATTTGTTGAAAAAGCAAATAGGATGAATGAGAACCGATAGAAATTAAATCCTATCTTGAAATCCTTGAACTAAGTATTAAGCATCAAGACTTTTTATGAACAAGTGAATTTTTGTCCCGAAGTTGGTGTTACCCGTTGTCATTTCCGTAACCGACGGCGTTTATCCTAAAATGGTTAACAGGCTAGAAAATACCCTTAATGGGACCATAATTTTTGTTAATCCAAATATTTCTCAAGTGATATCATAGACCTCCAAGATTATGTCAAGGAATATGTGAGATTATTTAAGATTTCGCGATTAGAACACTGAACAGGGGATTTTATCGATTGAATCCATAAAGCAAGGGAGATGACATCACTTGGATGACATCATTTTTGGAGGGATGATGCATGGGGAGGTCGGCCAAGAGCTTTGCGTGGTGAGGATTGAAGCTTGACAAAAACCCTAAATCCTAAGGCTAGAATTGAAGGAGGTAAAGTTGTGAATAGTGCAAATTTTTGCCTATAAATAGGCCAACATCCATTTGGAAATCTTCACACCAAAATCCAAGAGGCAATTCAAAATTTGTAGAGAGAAGAGAGAAGGAAGAGCTCTTGAGGAAAAGTAGCAAAGCTCTGGGTAAATTCTTCGGTCCCTAGTTTTAAGTTCTAGTATTTCATTCGGTAGTTTTAGTATAGATGTTAGTTTGATATTTAATCTTCCAAGTTTAATTTTGATATCATGTTTTAGGGTTAGATATGATATTTATTTTGAAAATATGTTGGGAATAGAGATATGATAAAATTTTGGAAGATTAGAGTCAAAGTAGCGAAGCTCAGCAAAATTTAGTCAGTTAGTAAAGTCAGGGGTAAAATAGTCAATTGTGACTAAAATGTCTGTTATAATGTTAATCATTAACAAATGTGATATTATCCTTATAGGATATCTGCGATCACGTTTCGGCCGTCAAACGTACCGAATTTCCGTCAATGAAGGTACGGACGCGTACTGTAACCCTAACTCTATGCTGCTCATATACATATATGTGATAGATAAGTTCATAGGCCGAGACTCTGTTTTGGGTCACCGATTATACTTACAACTTTACACGGGTTATAGTATTGGTAATACTGTTTGAGTTTTCCTAGCGCTGAGTACACGAGTTGCTATCGTGGCACTGGGTAGTGCAGACATATGTGTGGGACTTTACATCTGTGTATTGATCATGCATCTGCTTGTGTGCTTATGTCTTGATATGTTGCTGTATTGTTATGAATATCTCATCCATACTGTCATATTTGAGCATGAGGTTAACCGTTACCTGAGGTCCGATGGGCATTGGACCTCAGTTGTAGCTTCAGGGTCTGGAGGGCCAAGGGTTGGAGATAGGGGCAAGCTGCACGAGTAGACTTCTGGCCAGAGATTTTCCCTTTTGTTTATGTATTATTTACTTTTGAAAACACTCGGATGAATGTACTGTTACTATATTACACTATGGTTGATGTTTTTATTATGGATCAGTTACTCTCTTGCTCCGATGCTCTACTCTGATGAGAAATGAAAAAAAAATATTATGCTTTTAAAAATGGGATGTAAAAGAAATAAAAATGCCAAACTTTTTAAATTTACTTTGTTGCACTCCCTTCCCTCTATCAGTTGCTCATCACCATCCTTCAAGCTGCATTGATCCTCCTTCTCCAGCTACTGCTCATGCTATCATGTGTGTAGGCTTTCTCTCTCCCTCAGATCTCAACACCAATTCAAAAGACTCAAATCCAAAAAACTCCACAGGACGCACAATCTTAAGAAAAACTCAGTTTCATCTCTCTCCCTCAAATCCCAACGCACAATTCAAGCTTCTCTAGTTTAATGTTTGACAGATCGTCAAGTTTGGCTTATCGCATTGAGTTTCAACGACTGGTTTTGAAAAACCAGTCATTGTAACTCAAAATAAAAAATAAAATAAAATGACATGGAGACAAATTTGAGTTTAATGACTAGTTTTAAAAAAAATCAGTCGTTGTAACTCAAAATAAAAAATAAAATAAAATGACATGACATGAGGAAGGCAAATTTAAGTTTAACGACTGGTTTTAAAAAAACAGTCGTTGTAACTCAAAATAAAATAAAATGACATGACATGACATAAGGGAGGCTTGAACTAAATGATATTGATATATTTTTTCAGATATATATAAAAGAGATATATTTTTTAATTTATTAAATTTAATTAGGAACTAACAAAATGAAAATGCGGTGTGTGTATAAAAGAGATATATTGGTTAATTTATTAAATTAATTAGGAACTAACTAAATGAAAATAGGATTAGATTTCTTCTCTTAACTATCAAAATTCTAGGCTACATACTAGGAAATAGCTGTAAATATGGCATAAAATCATTTATATATATATATATATATATATATATATATATATATATAAAAATTAGAGAGATATATTGTTTAGTTTATTAAATTTAATTAGGAACTAACTAAATGAAAATATGATTAGATTTATTCTCTTAACTATCGAAATTTTAGGCTACATACTAGGAAATAGCTATAAATATGGGATAAAATTATAGTGGTCATATAATCTTGAAGCTTTTACTCTAACGGTAGGTAACACTAAATTTTTGGAAAATAAAAATAAATGGTGTCTCAAAAAAAATGTGTCTAAGATACAATGACTATTTTTATTAAAACAATCATTGTATCACAACATTTAATGTCTGTTTTATAAAACGGACGTTAAATCTCAAATTTGTCTCCATGTCATTTTATTTAATTTTTAATTTTGAGTTGTAACGAGTTGAAACTCAAATTTGAGCCAAACCTAACGATCTGTCAAACATCAAAACCAGAGAAGCTTGAATAATGCGTTGGGATCTGAGGGAGAGAGAAGAATCCGAGTTTTTCTTAAGATTGTGCATCCTGTGGAGTTTTTCGGATTTGAGTCCGTTGAGTTGGTGTTGAGATTTGAGGGAGAGAGAAAGCTCGCACGCACAACAGCACGAGCACTGTCAAGCTAATCTGACGGCGATGATATTTTTGGCCTAATTTTGAAAGTTCATGTATAGTTTTGCACCGAAAAAAAAAGCATTTGGTATTAGGTGCTCTTCAGGGTAAAACACATGTGTATTTTTACACATTTACCCTTTGTTTTTCACTGATCATGCCCTCAATCGAACAATTCTAGTGACACATTAATAGAGTAGCCACTTTGGGCTATATATATAGACAAGTCTACCGAAGCTAGCTTTGTTGATTATTTATTTAATTAATGGTTGAACGAGCATTCTTAATTATAATATCGTTAGAATTTAAGGACGCACTTTGGAACCCACTTGGCCACAAATACTGTCATGGTCTAGCTGGACGTATCACAAAACAAATATTCAATGAAAATACTTAAATTGTACGTTTCCCAGAATTAGTTAAATAAAGTTAATTATATTTGAGGACATGAAAGTATAAGAAATTTTCCATATGTGTCTATGACTTAAACATGCACAATGATCGAGTCAGTTGGATCTTTTTATATGTAGTCCATAATTATAAATCCAAAACCCTGAAAAAATGGAATATTACTCGGAACTATTAGATCGTTTTATGATATCTTTGAATTAAAACAAATTAAATGGGTATCGCACTTACCTTGCCTCATTTGGTGTCAACCCCCACCACCATTATATGATTCCAAAGTTGACTTGTCGATATTCCACCGCCTCTAACTTCTCTATATAAGCTTCTTTAGCCCCCTCTTCCTTTCCAATTCAAGCTAAGATCATATAATATAGCATCAGTACTCAGTACCTGGTACGTTACTATATATGTGTGTAGACACACACACACATATATATACGCACATATATATATTGATACACAAATATATATGTTATATCTATACAATTTTATCCCATGGATGTTTGGTTTAGTAGGTCTGTTAAATCATCCATGCAATACCAATTGGTTATAGAAAAAAAAAAACGTAACCAATATTAATAGCTTCTCTATATTTATATGTGCATGCATTAATATAGTCTTGTTGTTGCTTAACATATATAACCTTCTTGATTTCAGGAATATAATCTGGCAGCATGAAGTTTGTGGTAATTGCAGTGTTAGTGTTTATGGTGATGGGAAGCTTTTGTGGGGCTAAAGATGGAGAGAGGTTGGTGAAGAAGAACAAAGAAAAGAGAGTACTTGCTGAAAATGATCATCATCGTGATAAAATCCACGATATCGGAGTACTCGTCGTCGACAATAGTGATCATCATCGTGACCATATCCAGGATAAGGGAGTACTCGTCGACAATAATGATCATCATCGTATCCCTATCAGAGATTATCGCCCACCTCGTAAGATCAACACCGACCTTGCAGCTCAAGGCAATCCTTAATTTAATTAGAGTGCATCAATATTATGCTGAATCTCCTACTACGTACAGTTCTTGATTATAAAATTCTTGTATGAGCTTCAAAAGACAAGTGAGACAAAGCAAAACGATCTCACTTCTCTTTTTAAAACTCCACAATAATTTTATAATCAAGAATCTTTAAAATATTTTCACTCAAAGTTTGCTCATATATATAGTCAAGTTGCTAATTTGCTGCATGCATATGCTTGCCTTGTGTCATATTTATATGAACCCTACATAAATGTGTGTGTGTTGTTTGTACACGTAGTTTGGGAACTTCGATTCCAAGCCATGAATAAAACCTGTATAAAGAACTAAGGTTGTAGCAAACTACTGTTATGGTTAAGCAAACATGTCAATGTCAGACTCGAGCCTGACACCTCATGTCAAAATATGATGGGTGGTGCTGTCGGTGAGACAATTTTTCATTGATAATATGTTATTGTTGAATATTAAAAGGGTTAAGGTGCAAAAATACACATGAAACTTTCTCAAAAGAGCTCACAACACCAAATACTTTTTTGAAGAGTAAAAGTAACTATGAACATTGATTGTTAGTTGACCGTTTGTTTAAACTTTTTAAGGGTTAAGGAGCAAAAATGTGCATAAGATTTTTCCAAAAGTGAGTCCGACACAAATGGTTTTTTGAGAGAAAAGAATAACTATGAACTTAAAAAATATGTGACCATTTGTTTGAATTTTTGACTGAAAATAGTGACATGGAGGATTAAGAAACAACCTGAATAATAATTTACTAACTGGATAAGGAAAATTAATTTTCACTTAACCTTTCATCTCTATCTCATCATTTTATCTCCA
Source organism: Acacia pycnantha (assembly GCA_025563575.1). Taxonomy (NCBI): domain Eukaryota; kingdom Viridiplantae; phylum Streptophyta; class Magnoliopsida; order Fabales; family Fabaceae; genus Acacia; species Acacia pycnantha. Next base: position 154,710 of record JAMWYP010000338.1, on the reverse strand, counting down.
CCTAACCCTTCCTCTCTCTGTTCTCTCACTCCTAATAGAAGTGATGAGATGGAGATCAAGGGTTAGGTGGAAATTAATTTTCCTTGCCCAATCAGTAAATTATTATTCTAAATTGGATAAATACTTACATACTCTAAAAGTAGTAAGTCATCTGATTTCTGTTCAGTGAAAAAATAACAACTCGTATTATTTTAATCCTAGTTGGTTGATGACTAATATGAAAAAAAAAATCAAACTTTATCTTGTTTTTAAGGAAAAAATCTAGAATTAAAAAAAAAAACAATAAAACAAAATGATCAACCAATATTTTTCTTAAAAGCAAGATAAAATTTAAATTTTCTCGAGATGAGTCATCAACCAACTAAGATTAAAATGAATGAGTTGTTAGGTTTTCAATTGACAAAGTTCATCAACTGACGTGATACTCTTAGAGTATGTAAGTTTGTTTCTTAATCATCCACATCATCATCAATCTCATTACTTTTAGTCAAAATATTCAAACAGTCAACTAATGGTCAATGAATATTTTTACACCTATTTTAGAAGTTCACATATACTTTTGCCCCTAATGTTGAGTGCACTCTTGGAAAAATCTCGTGTGTATTTTTACACCTTAAACCTTTAAAAATTTAAATAAATAGTCAACTAACTGTCAATGTGTATTTTTACACCTATTTTGGAAGTTCATAGTTACTTTTGCCCTCAAAAATATTTGTGTCTGGCTCACTTTTAAAAAAAGGGTAAAGGAGCAAAAATACACATGTGCTTTACCCTCGGGAGCGCTCAGCACCATATGCTTTTTTTAGAGCAAAAATACACATGAACTCTCCAAATCAGAGCAAAAATACCATGGCCGTTAAAAAAGACTAACGCCTGTTAACTGGAATTAAAAAATACCAAAATACCCCTATCTCTGTCTTTGAACCAGGAAAATGAACGACCAAAGGAGGACCAAGACTCTCTATTGTTGGAGCAAGAAAATCGCTCGACTAAGAAAATCAACAAGAAGCAGCAGATCTTTCTCTGTGAACTTCGCGAACTCAACAAAACAAATGAAATTTAAGTCGAATGAATTACCAAAGGGTTACTGTCGATCCTTCTCTTGCGCGATGAACCGAGAATCCACCAAAGATCGGGCGAGATGTTGCTCGACTTGATGAAATTGCGAAAATGACGAGGGTGATTGAAAGTTGGAGCTTACGAATGAGAAGGATCAAAACCCAGAAACCCAGATCTTACAAAATCTCTCAAATGAACAAATAAAACTCAGATCGAAACCCAGAAAACTAAAGAATCAATTAACATATATATTAAAAACCAGATCGAAACCCAGAAACTCAGATCGAAACAGAATCCACATAGATCAATGAACAAGAAAGTGATTAGAAACCATATATGGCTGAAAACAAACAGAAACCCTCGATCAGAATCGTGTCGCCGCGAAAAAGTTGGAGCTTTTCCAGAAGATCTACCACACAGAGATAATCGAATGTAACGGAGCTTTTCCGAAGAGGAAGGGAAATCGAATGAGGAGAGGCATGGGGGATCTGCTCAACCATGGTTCAGATCACCACCGTCACCTCTGGTAGAGGTTGCCGCCGCTGCCGCCGCCTTCCGCACATGAGGTTGCCGCCGCTGAGAAAATCATGCCAGGTGAAGGGTCGGTCGAGTGGAGTACGTGGGGAAGAGAGGTTAAGGGCATTGAGGGAAATTATAAAATGTTATAATAATATTAACATTTTTTTCTTTTTTTTTAATATGGTGGACCCCAGCAAAAACTAACAGACGTTAATGGAATGTAACGATGATGGTAAATTTGCTCCAGTTTTGAGAGTTCATGTGTATTTTTGCTCCCAAAAAAAAAAACATATGGTGTTGGGCACTCCCGAGGATAAAACACATGTGTATTTTTGCTCCTTTACCCTTAAAAAATCACATGTATATTTTTCCATCTTAAACCTTAATAAAAAATATTGTGGATGCGGTTTGCTTCAGCCTTTCTTATTTTGTCTCAAATATCTGTACGTCATTCCTGAAAAGGGCGCACATTCAAAAACTTGCATTTGTTGACCCCCAGAACACAAACATCAACTGGAATAATTTCAGGATCTTCTGGGAGCTAGAATACAAAATAATGTTTCGACCTATCATGCATACATATTTTTACTTTTGCGCTCGATATGTGCCATATAATTTAAAAGTTACTTGCCGATAGTTAATCTGGAATGTGTTTCATATAGGATATTGAATTTATAATCCTACATATTCAATAAAAAGGAAATTATATTTCTTTTTCCCTTTTTTTCAATCGTTTTACTATAAAACCCTGCAAATCAGGGTCGAGCTATGATGTATAAGAGAGAATGAGGGGGGCAATATTAAAAGTGATATATGTTTATATATATAGTACGTACAAAATTCACATTAATTATGGAGGGTTGGACATTATCCATAACGATCTATCATTCACTAGCACGACTAATTACTAAATATAGAAAGAGAGAAGTATGATAGTTGGTGATTTACTGAGGGCTTTGCCTCTTCAATTTTTCAAGGAGAATTCTATATAGATCCTAATCACTTATAAATATAAAAGTTCGATGTATAAATTTTAAAATTTGACATGAAAATGAGACTGAGAAAATATTAAAGTTTCTAAACCCTTTTATACGGTGAACATGCATACATTTTCATAATCTTCTTATGTATGCATGCATGCATACAATTCATGAATCAATTGTTATTGTTGGTTACATAACTCATCTATAATTAATATACTAAATAACTTTTGTTTCAAATAAATTTTCGTATTAATTAATATTAATATAACTAGAGCTAGCCAGTCCCGCACCCAATTGGGCAGGGAATATTCAGAATTTTTTTTAAAAAGAAATGTATATGAAAAAAATTAGAAAAACAATAACACCGATAAATAAGTAAAATAACAGTTAACTTGCAATAAATTCTATAAATAATATAATTACAAACACATATAATTAATAGGATTTAGGAAGAATAGAAATGAAGAAATGTGATGTATTATTCATTATCTCAATGAATCAGTACATGTGTCCTTATATAGACACAATAAATGACAATATGTACAGAACTATTTATAACTAACTTGTTCTAGTAGTTTCTTTCTAACTGAAGTAGTTTCTAACTAAAATAGTTACGATGACTGAAATTGTTATTTGTAACATCCCAACTTTTCACAAGCAGTATAAATTTTTTTCCAAAACATCATTTCAAATCATCAGAGTAGAACAACGGAGCAATTGAGTAACTGATACTTGTATTTAGAATGCCGTAAGTCTGGCTAATTACAACAGCGGTACAGAAACCGCGTGGTTCAAAAGTATTTAACAAAAGAAAGGCTTCTGCTGGAACAACAAAAAGGAAGTCTTCAGCCGGGTCTTCTACTCGGGCTGCTTGCCTCTCTCCTCGGTCCTCGGTTCTCCGGAGCTTGACGCTATGTTAAGAGCTGAGATCTGCACCGGATCTCAGGTAACGGTTAACCTCATGCTTATGTACACACAACATATGTACCACAAGTATTCATATCATCAACGTGTATATAAGCACGCAACCTATGCAAATGTATCGCCCTAGCATTCGGATGTATCGCCCATAGCATACCGATGTATCGCCCATAGCATGCATATGTATCGCCCGTAGCAAACACCAACATATCAACAAGACAAAACATATAACGAGCTATCAACTACCACATACAATACACCTAGCACATACATGCATACCATAAACATCAGATTAGTGTTACAGTACGCGAACGTACATACCTATACACATACAATACACATAGGGGGCCTCACCGAGTTCACGGCGACTTAATGGCTTACCCACATAGACTAGCCTTTCCTTTGGCACCAAACTGTTCTAACATATTTGCATTCAATAAACATACCATAACAATACACATAGCACATATATGCATACCATAAACATAAGAGTTAATGTTACGATGACGCGACATACACCAATAGTACATAAACACACAATGACATAAAGTCATCATCTATCACATATACACATACAATACTCATACTACGTACCCGCATATAGTAAACATCGAGTTAGTGTTACAAAGACGCGAACGTACGTACACCAATAGTACAATACATACAGCAGAGTTATCATTTGTTACACATAGGCATACCATAACATTCACATACACGCATACGATAAACATCAGAGTTAGTGTTACAGTACGCGAACGTACGTACACCAATAGTACAATACATACAGCAGAGTTATCATTCGTTACACATAGGCATACCATAACATATCACATACACGCATACGATAAACATCAGAGTTAGTGTTACAGTACGCGAACGTACATACCCCAACTGTACATAAACATACAGCAAAGCTATCAGCTATCACATACAATACACATATCATCACATATACGCATACAATACTCTCGAATGCATAGGCAGGTTAATGGAGGCATTAATTGACGACGTCCTCATCTGTTCAGAATAAGAAGTGGAACGCCAAGAATAATGACGATTCGTAGTCGGTAAAGGATGTGACTCTTTACTAGATTAATAAAATGTGAGTATTGGCTGTCAGAAATAAATTTTATGAGTCATGTTCCATGACACAACGATGCTCTTATCTACTCTAGACAAAGTAGGAGCAATTTTGGAATGAGGATGACTAGAAAATAGTAAAACGTAATGTGTAGTTTTGGGTCTGACGGGATAGTACCGCAGATTCAAGTGAATTCTCGCTAGATACAGTTACTATAAGGCTACAATATAGAAAATAGGTAGCAATCGGATGGAGAAAACTACCAAGAAGATACTCTCTACAAAAGATTGTATCGGTATTTCATATGACGATTCAAAAATCGAAAGCTGTTAGAGTATGATGAAAGCACAATCCTGTTAAAGGAAATTCCCCGCGAGACTGTAAATACGCCTGATGAAGCCGAATTTCCAAGTTTCATTACAATCGCGATGACACAGATTGACGTCTTGTATGAGCAGAAGTGTAAATCACTTATATTGCTCGATAAAATTATCGGAGCAGAGATTTTCGTAGTTGGGATATGATTGATCACGTCTCTTGATAGTTTGTACAAGTCACAAAAGATCGTGAGAATCTTTTGGTGAATGAGATGATCGTACATCCCTAGATGTCGGTGTCAAAAGAACACCTCAAGGACGAACATGTAGTTCACAATTCGTGAGATCATTCAAGTATTCATTGGAAAAGAAAAAAAAACGCTAAAACACTAAAGTACGCGGTGTTATGGGCGCCACGGAAGCAATATATATAAAGTACGCGGTGTTTTGACGCCACGGAAACACTATATATCAATCTAAAACATGATAAAAACTCGGTAATCAAGCCTGAACGAATTCTCGATAAAGTATGAAGTGTTGAAGTATTGAAAGCTAGTATTCTTTTGGTCAAGCTAAGGCAGATTCTAGTTTCAAGAAGAGTAACTGAGTAACCGAAGCATTCCGGTTGTAAAGATTAGCCTAGAAATGGTTGCCTACAAGTGAGACAACTTGAAAGAAAAGTTGGTAGAATACAATTTGGAGTTATGAACTGGAAGTCCGGTTAGGATAAAGCAAATTTCGAGGACGAAATTTTGTTTAAGGGGGGAAGAAATGTAATACCCTAAAAATATATATCATAAATTGGTAAAATTATACCTATAGATAATAGGTGAATATGGGGTATCAAATATTAAGTTATAATTAGTATGTTTTTCTAAGGAAAAATCTCTTGGAATTAGAGAAATCTAGGGGCCAAAGTGCCAAATGACGAAAATGCCCCTAAGGGACATAAATACTTAGGGAAATTGTGAAAAATCCTAAAATGCGAGGAAATAATTATTAAAATTGAGAGGGTATATTATCTCTAATTATGGTAATTTTATAGATTATGAACTTGAAGAAATGGAATAAGAATGCTCAAAAAGAAACAGAGAGGTCAGTGCAAGAATTACAAGGTAATAGGGTATCCTAATTAAGAAAATTATCAACAAGTGATAATCAAGTAATTAAGTAATATTGGGCTAATTACTTAAGCATAAGCAAAGGAAATTCAGTAATAATTATGTAAAACCCTAAAATTAGTGGTTTTTGGTTTAAAATTAGTAAAGATATAATTACTAATTATTTGGAAATTTTGAGAAAAATGAATGAGTTTAGGTATTTTTAAGCCTAAATACAATAATGGACCAATAAGAGAATTTTGTGGAATTTTTGGAAAAATTAAATAATTAAATAATTTAAAAATAATATAAAATAAATATTAAAAATAGTTTTTTTTTGGCCAGCCGAAAAATTTAAAAAAAATATATATAATAGGATAAGGTTTAAAATCACAAACTTAATAGACAAGTTTTGTTATATTATTTTAATATTATAATTAATTAAAAGTTATATTATTTTATAATATAATTTAAAGTGGTGAATAGTAATTTAGAAATTAGGAAACGGATCCTATCTAGAGATCTAGGATTGGGATTTCCAAAGTCGGGGTAGAATAATGATCAGTGGAATTTTATCTTCCGTTAGACTCTTACGGAAGTTAATTCTGAAGCCGTTTGTGCTTTTTCCTAATAAGACGAAATAGGGAAATTCTGAGAAAATGCCAGATAACCAAGAGGACGAAAAGGTTATGTTGTGACAGTTGAAAAAGAATTGGGAATTTTCATGGACATATTTGGAATCAGTGAATTTTCTCTAGAGATTGGTGATTCCAAAACGAGTTTCAGAATCTAGGACCGTACGGACACATTTTTCGAGGAACTTGGATCGACTGTTGGAGCCCTATATGGAATCAAAATTTAGGTTAACTTGGACATTTCTAATAAGTGAGAACTTGTCTTTAAAGTTGTAAATCCAAAATTTTGAGATTTCTCCGAAATTACGCGAATCGGGTACCGATCGGGGAAATTGTACTGGATGAGGACACGTGTCATCATCCAATTGGCTCACCTTTGGCTTGGATAAGGGGCAGCACGTTTTGGTGTGTTGTGTGGCCAAGAATCACTCTTCAAAATATTGAAGGGAAAATTACAACTTTGGACCCAAAATTCGAGAAGGGAAAATTACACTTTAGGACCCAAAAATTCTCTATAAATAAGAGGCCTTGCCTCTTGAATTCTCACACCATTTCCTCCTTCCTTGGCCGATCCTAGAGGGAGAAAGAAGAGAGAGAATCTCTGGAGAAATTCTGCAGAAGTCTTCAACGGGTAAGTCCTTCGGTCTTTAGTCTTTAGTTCTTTCGGTAGTTAGTAGAATTGTTAGATAGTTTTAGTAAGTAGGGGTATAGCCTTTAATTTTTCAAGCATGATTGGGTATCATATTATAGGGCTATATTAGTCTATAATTTTGAAAATTATCATTGGGTTGAAGTTCTGGCAAAATTTTGGGAAAAATCAGAGCCAAAGTAACGAAGTGCTGGCGAAATTCCGCCAATTAGGGGTATAGGGGCAAAATGGTAATTTTTACCTAAAATGCCAGTTATGTTGTCAAATCACTAATAAAAGTGATATTACTCTTATAGGACATCAAAAACTCTGATTTGCTGCCGTTACGCTGTCCGAAGTGCCACTGTTGGACGTTTCGCCGTTTTTCGTAAAACGTGTCATTTCCGTCAAAAGTACCGAAGTACCATCAAACGAAGGTACGTTCGCGGCGTACTGTAATACTGACTCTGATGCTTATAGTCTGCTTATATATGATATGGATAGTTTCATAAGCCATGGGTAGAACTCTGTTCTGGGCCATGCACAGTGACTAAGGTAATAAACTTAGATAATCACTATACAGCTTCACGGGTTATGGTTTCCTAGCGCTGAGGACACGACCGATCATCGTGGCACTGGTGAATAGTGCAGGCAGATAACTTTGCTTGTAGGGTAGTTGTTATTAAATTATCAAGGATCATTGCTGTAATTCATTTTAGAAATATCTGTTGATCATATACTGTTGAGTAAATACCATTTTTGGTCCCTGAAATAACACGCGCTACCCATTTTGGTCCCTGAGTAAAAAAAATGTCATTTTTAGTCCTTAAACAGTAAAAAAAAGGTCCCTTTTAGTCATTTTTGTGGGCATTTTAATCCTCACAAATTCCCAAAAAATCATTTTTAGTCCCTAAAAAGGACCGAAATGACATTTTTTTTACTCAGGGATCAAAATGGGTAGAGCGTGTTTTTCCAGGGACCTAAAAGGGTATTTACTCTATACTGTTATATAAGCATGAGGTTAACCGTTACCTGAGATCCGATGGGCATTGGATCTCAGCTCTTGCTATAGCATCACATCAAGGTCTGGAGAGAGAGACCAAGGACGGAGGATAAGAGTAAGCAGAGCGGACAACACACATGAAGATGAAGACCACGTGAAGACCAAGTAATGATCGGCCAAGAAGATTTAAAGTCGTAAATGATAATGTATTAATCTTTATGAACATGCGGATACGCCACTGTTATTGTTATAATCGGTTACTCAATGTTTTTATTCTGATGCTCTACTCTGATTGATTAAAAAAAATTGGCTCTGAAATTGGGATGTTACAGATAGCTTCAAAATAGGTCTTTACTATATCATCGGTGGAAATGGAACAAGCAAAATGATGATATGTAGAAAAAAGACGGTGATAAGAAAGAACTTTAGAAAGAGGATGATATATGCCTGCCTCCAAAGAATCTGGTGCAGCTAAAGCACATTGTAGGGAAAAATGATATCTTGCAGATATGTGGGGGGTCGGTGAGGTCTAGTAGAACGACGTGGCAAAGGTAAAGGGGAATCAATAGGGGAAGAAGGATCTGGAACAGATGATGGTATGATTGGATCAGGAAAATCAACGGGTGGAGTTTCTTGTGGAGAAGGAAAATACATTTATGTTCTCGTTTATCAAGCTTGGTTTGGTTGTGTAAAAGTGTAGAGGTAAAACGAAGACAACCAAATACACTTAACAAGCTATAATCAAGAGTTATGCCATATAAAAGTTCAAAAGGAGTTTTATTACCCAAAAGAGGTGTAGGTAATCGATTGATAAGGTATATGGCATTAGTAATAGCATGTGACCAAAAAACTTTAGGAACATGTGCTTGAAATAAGAGTGCTCGAGTCACATTAAAGAGAAAATAAATCAATCATTTGAAATTCTAAACCATTATCGACCAAGCACCTGAGTAGAAGTAAGAAATTGTCACTACAAAAAAAGTCATTTTTTGCAACAACAAAAAAAACTGTCGCAAAAAAAGTGATTTTCCGTCGCAAAATTAGTTTATGACGGAATTTGAGACGGGTTTCGTCCGTCACAAAAAACATCGTCAAATGCGACGGAAAATTATTTCCGTTGCAAATCTCGCGATTTTGCGACGGAATTGGAGTCCATCGCAAATCCCACATTCCGTCGCAAATCGCGAGAGTTGCGACGGAATTTGATTCCGTCGCAAATTTCAATTTTTTTGTATGCTCTTGGTATCTCAATGATATATATATATATATATATATGATTGTTCAATTACTGGACAACTTGACCTTGATATAGAAGAATTTGGCCCAAAAAATTATATATCATGCAAGGTCAAAAGAAATTATTTCTTGTTGTACAGCCAAGCAAAAAGACGAAAAAAGAGGTCTGACATCAATTATATGAGGACAGGAAGTGGTATATTAAAATTGCAAAGCGTAAAAATAGTCATTTGTAAATTAGATGAAAGATAACTCGAGTTTGAAATGTGTGTGAAAAGGAATAAGCAAGCAAGCAAAGTGGAACGGAAGCTTCTGCAAAAAGAATCAAAAACAGAAGCAGAAAGGAATCACCAATGAAAGTGGAATTTCCTTATTTGTTAGTTCAATTCTCACAAATGAAATTATGATCGCTACCAACTTCACAATTTTAACAGTTTGAGTAATAATTGTGGTGGATATTGCACTTAAATTTTTCCTCCTCAACGTGACAGGCCCCATATTGTCTTATATTCATACATTAATTATTCTAAAGTTGACTACTACTTCTATCGCATATCCTTAATTAACGATGTTGTTTATAAGCCTTGAGCTTGTTCGCTGTTCATTTAGCTTCGTATTGTGATATATATCTTGGGTGTTTGATTTTATATATATCCTTCGTGTAATAAGCTGGCTAGCTTAATTATGACCTTAATTCACTACTTTTTCGATCATGTATTCTTGTTCTTCAAATTATCTATCAACTATTGTAGAAGTGAAAGATTTCGTTCTTTTATTATTATTATTTTTATTTGATCAAATACTATAATCTCTTTCAAGGTTTAGAACGCAAACGCTTTTTGCCTCTCCCAACAAGCACTATTCCCAGAATTTAAACTTGTATTCTCCTCCATATAAGAATGAGGTCGCTTAATTATCATCGCAACCAACAACTTATTGGTAGACGTTGTTCTTTATCAGGGGATGTGATCGATTGTCTGGTAGGACAAAACATTATTCATGAACCATATATTTCTATGTGTGTTATTGCACACCATAAATGTTCTTTATCAGGGGATGTGATCGATTGTCTGGTAGGACAAAACATTATTCATGAACCATATATTTCTATGTGTGTTATTGCACACCATAAATACTTAATTAAGAGGATAAGCACTCGTAAGTATGTGTAATGAGAAGCTCTATAGTAATATACACACGTGTTGTAATAGTAAATTTTGTGATGCTTAGTGGATGTTTACGTATGCACGTAATCATATAGCTCAATAATCGAATATTTGTTCCTATAATGGAGGGCCAGCTTGTATATATTGGTTAATGCTTAGTGCAGAGCAACTGTTTTAGTAAATCACTTGCCCAAAAATTACGATCGAGAGTAACTTTTGAGTTAAGTTTTTACGAGGGATTCGAAATTACTCTGATTCTGTTCCTATCAAATCAATGCAATCAAGTTGCGGCCAAGTTTAGTAAAATTATTTATATACCCCATTTTGCTTTTTGACAGCAACGTGTGTATATAATCAGTAAGATTGAAAGGTGGGATTTCCCTATTTTCATTCCACTTACAATTATCAAGATTAATTAAACATAAAGCTAGCAAGCGACTTCATCATATATATACACACGCTTGAACAGCAATATTTAATATTGGGCAAAGCACTCAATATCAATTACCATCCCTTTCGTGGAGATAAACAAAAGTACCTGATCTGGATGCCTCTTCTTTCCTTTCCTCACCAAGAAAGAATATTGCTCTTGTAAATTGTAATGACTAGTTTACATTGATGATGCATTATAAATTATATAGTTATATGCAATTTAATTTCATTGACGTATATAATAAAATTCATAAATAAGTTATCCGTTATATCATTCAAGTCAAACACTGTAACTAACTCTTAGAAATTGACGATATTCTAGTATATTTTCTTTCTCTATTTACTTATTTTTAGTTCAAAATGTGCATAGGAAATTAAGTGTATAGAAGAAAATGTGTATAATAAAGTATCAAGCAAAAATCAAAGAAATTCTTGCTATATCCTATATAGTTTGTGATTTAATTGAAAATTGATAAATCCTCCCTCTTTTATAGGACGATAGAAGCAAGTTTTGAAGCTCTATAAGAACCAAAAAACAAGGAAAAAATAAAGAAAATGAAACATTGGAAAGTTAGATGGAACTAGTACAAATGGCCTCAGCAAGTAAACAATCTCAAAAAGTTTGCTCTCTGTGTAACTAACCACGGCAAGTTGACAAACTTGCCATAGCAAGTCGAGACTCTGAAGAAAAATTAATTCTCTATATAAGCGCCCGGCAAGTTGACAAACTTGCTATAGCAAGTCGTGAAAAGTACGAGTTATGCGTTTTGATTTTAGAAGTGAAAAAACACTACTTAACCAAGAGGAAGGCACCGAAAACTCATTCTCTAGACCGGTGAATAGTGGAGCACGCAAATGAAGAGCTTGGAGAGAGATTTTGACAACTTTAGAGGCTTTCGTCCTCTTCTCAAGAAAAATTTTGGGACTTTCACCTTGGTTTTTCTTCTTTTCTCCTCTTTTCACTTAGCTTCTTCATGTATTCAATAGCTTTGTGTGTAGAATTTCTTTTTATTTGGACATGAGTAGCTAAATCTTTCTGTAATACCCTAAAATTTGATTTAGGGAAAAGATCATAAATAAGTAAATAATACATATTAAAAGGTGAATTTGTGGTCTCAAGCTTTTTATGATAATTAGCTTATTTTCCCAAGGAAAATACTGTGAGAATTAAAAGGGAAAATCCCTTGGGAAAATTAGAGAATTTAAGGGTCAAAGTGTCAAAATGACCAAAATGCCCCTAGGATTTGTAATTGACTTAGAAAATTATGAAAAATACTCAAAAAGAAGTGAAATGACCGTAATATCTTTGTAATTTCTAAAAATATAAGAGGCATGAAAATACTGGTGTTAATGCAAGAGTATGGAGGTAATAAGGTATTCTAAGTAAAAAAAAAAATTATCAACTTGTGATAATTAAGTAATTAAGTAATATTGGGCTAATTACTTAAGTATAAGCAAAGGAAATTCACAAGTAATTATGTAAAACCCTAAAATTAGTGGTTTTTGTTTTAAAATTAGTAAAAACATGTTTACTAATTAATTGAAAATTTTGAAGAAAAATAGTTGAGTTTAGGTATTTTTAGGCCTAAATACAATAATGGACCAATTAGGGATTTTTGTGGAAATTTTTGTAAAAATTAAATAAATGAATAATTAATTAATTAATTAATTAAAAAAATATTTATTAATTATAAAAGTAGGCCAGCCGAAATTGGGCCAAGAAAAAGAAGAAAAAAATAATAAAAATGAAATGAAAAATAATGTATGCAAGTTGCTATTATAATATATTATAATTAATTAAAGTAGAAAAGTGTGAATAGTAATTTAAAAATTAGGAAACGGATCCTATCTAGAGATCTAGGAATAGGAATAAATTGGGCCAAAAACTTGTTCGCCTCGCAAGTGTACGAGATTCGCAAGTAATAAAGTGATAAATAAAGTATCGTAGGAGCCACTATTAATTGAGAATATTGGACTCAAGTGTTATCTTGAGGTTTTTCTTAAGACTTGATGAATTTTAACTCCCATAATATTTTATGAGCAATGATAGTCATTTCTTCATTACCAAGAACGTTCATTATTCATATTTTCACTTTATCCATTTCATTCACTCATTCACCATTTTATAAAGAAAATACCAAAAATAATAGTTTAGCATTTAATTTAATTGCATTCTTATTTTAGTTCATCAATTCAAAAATCCAAAACCAATTTTCCCCTTGTTTTAATTGCATTTGCATGTCATTTAGATTACTTAGGATTCAATAAAAGGCTCCTCGAGAGAGAGAACGACCCTAGGTTTGACTATATGCAATCCTTGGTTATTTTTTATTGTGGACCTTAAGGCTAAAGACAAAAAGACCTTCATCACCCATGCACCATATATATACAATATCTTTATCAAAAGGGTCACTGCTGTGCTATACCTTCTTCCAAAAAAAATGATCATATGTAATGGTAATTAATTAATATATTAAAGTACTTTTATTTTATAGAATATTTATATGCTGGTTTAATTTCGATGGAATTGAAGTACTGATTTGACGGAAAACCTTAGTCGCCTCAGGGTCAAATCACAATTCACCACAAATTAAAATGCAATACAGTGCAAATAACTCGGGATCGTTCTCTTATCAAGGAGCCTTTTATTTTGAATTCCCTAGGTTAAACTAAGTGCTAAAAAACATGGTTAGGAATGGGGTTTTGAAATTGATTTTCTCTAAACTAAAATTCATAAAAAATTAAAGAAACTAATTCTATTCTTTTTGGTATTTTTAGAAATTAGTGAAGAATGTTTTGGATTAAAAGGGGTTAAATGATGTATGCTCTTGGTAATGAAGAAAATAGCTATCATCGCTCAAAAATATGGGAGTCAACGCTTCATCAAGTCTTAATAAGAAAAACCTCAATATACCACTTGAGTCCAATATTCTCAATTAATAGTAGCTCCTACTACCGTAGCTAACTACCACCTATTGAGATATTGTTAGAACCCACTTAATGTGCAATTGAAATTGGAATAATGCAATATGAGTTTTCTTAATTTGAGTGTTAACCAGCCCCTCAAGGATACAATTCAGCAACATTAACTAGACAATACCACGCTAATCAACATAGCTTAATTGCAACCACAAAGAAATTCATACATATATAATCTTCAAATCACAATATCCAATCTCGCCTACATATATCAAACTAACGAGATAATTACCATTAATCTCAGTTCCATAATCATTTATAAAAATTAACAAATTCTAATACATGATTCTAGACAAATAGAATGATAAAGAAAACTCCCCTATGTAGTCCATTAAGCTCAAGCACAATTCCTCATCACCAAGAAGCAATGGAATCAGCCACACATTATTTTAAACCTACTTGAACGAACGAAGGTTTGAAGGTGAATGGAGGAACGAAGGAGGAGTGGCGCTGGTTACGAGGTTCTGTAGAATCGAGCTTGGTCTCACCGGAATGGAGGAGGACGGTGGTTGAAGGAAGATGGAGGTCGGTCCGGTCTCAGTGAGGAAAGAGGAAGAAGACGGTGGTGAAGCCCCCTTGTTCGTTCGCCACTCACTCTCTCTCGCCCAAAACGTTCGCCGGCGATCTCCCCTTTTCGAAATCCCCGAGTCTCGGCCTCCCCTGGTGCATTCTTTTCGGTTCTTTCCGATGAGGGTGAAGAAGAAAAAAATGGGAGTGGTCGGCGGTGTTGGAGGATGAAGAATGAAAGGGAAGGATTGATGGATTTTTTTTTCTCCTCTGTTCTCGTTTTTCCTCCCTTTCTCTTCAGCGGCTGCAAAAATGTCGGACTCCCTCCTTTTCATCCGCCCAGCTAGGTTTTTGAAGATTGTCCCTGGTCAAAACGCAGAGTTTTGACCAGGGACCTACGTGAAAAGTGTGAAACCTTTTCTGGAGGGACTAAAGTGAGACTTTTCAAAATCTTGGTGGGGTATAACTGAAATTTATGAAACATCTGGGGTCCTTTTCTGTAATTTTTCTCTGGATCTTTTCTTCACTCATCTCCAATTTTCAGAGATTGTTGGGACATTTCTTGTAATTTTCCCCAATGCTCAACACATTAATTTTAATCCTCAAAATCTCCATTTTCTTCTTAAACACCTACAATGCAAGATTAAACATAATGTAGCATCAAAATTCCAAGGAATCAATTGCGTGAATAATTAACAAATTATGACCATTTTATCCCTAATTACATTTAATTCAACACAAATGTCCTTAACTCAAATTAGTGCTTAATCATGCAATAATGTCCCAGAAAATACATTAAAAATCCCAATTTAATCCTGAAAAATTGTAACATCCCAATTTACCAAAAGCAGTATAATTTTTTTTTTTTTATCAGAGTAGGGCAATGGAACAAGAGTGTAACTGATATATTGATATAAAATGCCCACTGGCTAGTTACAGAAACGGTATAGTAACCGAGAGTTTTCAAAAAGTAAAAGAAAGACATCGAAAAGTCTTCAGTCGGAACCATGATTCTGCTGCTTTCCTCTCTTCTCGGTCCTTGGTCCTTCCGACCCTGACGCTATAGCTGAGATCCAATTTAACACATTGGATCTCAGGTAACGGTTAACCTCATATTCACATATACAGTATATCATCCACAATCATTCATATTAACAGTATAACAGATGTGTCACACGGAGTGCATAATGATGGGTCACACGTAGTGCATGTAGATGGGTCACACGTAGTGCATGTAGATGTGTCACACGTAGTGCATGTAATCAAAAGCTCATAACAATACTCACAACATATCATCCGACTCACAACCACAAATACGCATACGATCAACATCGGCGTTAAGGTTACCAAGACGCGCACGTACATACTTTCGTAAACCGAACAGAATGGCCGTAAGTGTCTATCATGGGGCCTCACCGAGTTCACGGCGACTTAATGGCTTACCCACATAGACTAGCCTTTCCTTCGCACCAAACTGTTCTAACATATTTGCATTCAATAAACATACCATAACAATACACATAGCACATACATGCATACCATGAACATCGATTAGTGTTACGAGACGCGGACGTACCTTCGTTGACGAACGTCGGCAATTCGGCGAAACGACACGTTTACGGAAAACGGCGGTTTGTCCGACACGGCACGTTGGGCGGCGTAACGGCGGTAAATTAGAATTTCGACGTCCTACGAGAGCAATATCACTTCCATTAGTGATTTGACACAATAACTGGCATTTTAGGTAAAAATTACCATTTTGCCCTTCTACCCCTAATTGGCGGAATTTCGCCAGCACTTCGTTACTCTTACAAATTTTCTTCCCAAAATTTCGCCAGAACTTCGACGCAATTATGATTTTCGAAAATAATGACTAAAATAGCCCTCCCATATGATACCCAATCATACTTGAAAAAATAAAGGCTACTCTAGCATTACTACTCTAACTATTGAAAGAACTACGAAGACTAAAAGCTCGATCTGGAAAACTTACCCAGAGCTTCGCTGCAGAATTTCCCAGTGCTCCTCTCTCTTCTTTCTCTCTCTAAATCAGCTCTTGCTTCTCAAATGTGAGAAAAAACAAAGGGGAGGGGTGGGTATTTATAGAAAAAGGTGTAGGATTTCTAGTCGGATCAACTTTGTGAGAATCGATCTGGACCGTCCAAAACAACTTTTTCAAAAAGCTTTTCTTCCTTCTTCTTTCCTCCTTGCCGACCTGCCCATGCTCCAACAGCCAAGGGATTGGCCAATGGGAGGAGGCCAAGTGTCTCCTTCCAGAAGCCTTCCGGTTGAATTTCTCCGATCGGTACCCGATTTGCGTAATTTCGGAGAAATCTCAAAATTCTGGATTCATAACTCTGAAAACATATTCTCACTTAGTAGAAATGTCCAAGTTAACCTATATTTTGATTCCATATAGGGCTCCAACAGTCAAGTTGAGTCTTTCTCGAAAAACGTGTCCGAACGCGTCCGGTGTCGAAACTTGTTTTCGAACCATCAATCTCTTCGAAAAATTCACTGATTCCAAATATGTCCAGATAAATTCAAACTCATTCCTAGATATTGAGTTAGAATTTATTTTCTTCATTTCCAAAAATATGCCTATATGCATTTTCCCTATTTCGTCTTATTAGGAAAATGCACAAACGGCCTCGGAATTAACTTCCGGAAGAGTCTAATGGAAGATAAAATTCCACTGATCAATATTCTACCTTGACTTTGGAAATCCCATTCCTAGATTTCTAGATAGGATCCGTTCCTAATTTTAAATTACTATTCACACTTTTATGCTTTAATTAATTATAATAATATAATATGTGCAAGTTGTAAGATATTTTTTCCAAATTCTATCTTCAATCTCCTTTGCACATTTCGGCTGGCCCAAATTTTAATTATAATATATATTTATTTTTAATTAATCAATTATTTAATTATTTATTTATTCCAATTTTCCCAAAAATTTCACAAAAATCCCTAATTGGTCCATTCTTGTATTTAGGCTCAAAAATACCTAAACCCAACTATTTTTCTCCAAAATTTCCATTTAATTAGTAAACATGTTTTTACTAATTTTAAAACAAAAACCACCAATTTTAGGGTTTCATATAATTACTTGTGAATTTCCTTCACTTATGCTTAAGTAATTAGCCCAATATTACTTAATTACTTAATTATCATAACTTGATAATTTTCTTAATTACAATGCCTCATTACCTTCATACACTTGTATTAACATTAGTATTTTCATGCCTCTTGCATCATTTCATAACTACAAGTGTATTTTGGTCTTTTACTACTTTTTGAACACTCTTATACTATTTCTCCAAGTTCATAATTTATTAAATTACCATAATTAGGGATAATATAATCTCCTAATTCACTTGGTCACTTTACTACCTTTTGGTATTTTTCCATAATTTCCTAAGTCAATTACAAATCCTAGGGGCATTTTGGTCATTTTGACACTTTGACCCTTAAATTCCCTGATTTCCTACAGAATTTAACTTAGAAAAATAGACTATAATTACACAAGTCTTGAGTCCTTTATTTCACTTATCAGAAATATCCATTATTTATAATTTTCCAGATAATAAATATCCGGGTATTACAAAAATCATATAAAAATGTGGTACGATCAAGTACTAAAAATGCAATGCCCACAAGTATATATACATTTAACAATTAATTGTATCATAATTCAAATATGTATTCACAAAAAAATTGTTGTATAAATACGGGGGAACAATTTGGATGATGAGCACCCAAAACTTATGTGATATAAACGAATCCAAATTTAATGATTTTCAATTGATGATTTTTGAAAATTATTTTCTTGAAAAATAAAAGCTAAGATATTATTTTTATTTTAGATTTTATACCCATTAAAACAATTTCTTCAAAAAATAAAAATTAAGAAAAAAATTAAATCTAAACCGTTGATGCCAAATTTACACAGTTGGGTGCACCCAAACCGGTTCATTCAGGGAGAATCTGTTTTCACCGAACTTGTACGTCCTCAAACAACCAATTACTTAGAGACAGATAACAGGGTAGTCAGTGGTGGATCTAGAAAATTAATGAAGGGGTAACCAATAACAGGGGAATTCGGGGGTTCGAGGCAGCGCCCCCAATTTTTTTCAAAGAAAGTTTTAAATGCGTTAAAAGCAAAAGAATATAAATAAGAAAAGAAAAGAATATCAAAAAATTCATGAAATCAAGTGAATACTTGAAGATGTTTTTAAGGAAAGTTTTAAATGCATTAAAAAACAAAAGAATATAAATAAGAAAAGAAAAAATATCAAAAAAATTGAAATCAAGTGAATACTGATGATATAATAGGAGAGGCAATTATTTTACAAATCTGTCATTTAGAAAAGCAAAGCTAAGTACTATTAGAAATGCAGCTACATAAATTACAATGAAAGGCTGGCACACAATAAGTTCAAGTACATATATTTTAATAACAAAAGTATATTACAATAAAAATAATTATATTGTCATCCTTCTAGGCTTTATTTTTTGGAATTCCATCATAATTGCCTTATTATCAATGCTATCAAATACATCTTTTTCAATGTAAGGCACTAAACAATCATTATTCAACTATTCATTCCCTATCGGATTACGAAGTGCAGTTGCTCGCCTCGCAAGTGTACGAGTTTCGCAAGTAATAAAGTGATAAGTAAAGTATCGTTCCCACAAGGATTTGTATAACAAATTGGTCAAACAAGAGGCTTAGTGAATTCAATCAAGTTGAGCTAGAACAAAGTTTTGATGTGGAATGAGATTTTGTAAAGACTATTTCTAAACTTAAAATTGATAAAGGTAAATGATTCTTTGACTTCAAGGATAATGGAGCCTAGGATTCTTTTTCCCCTTTTGCATTTCATAAAACTTAGTTAATTTCCTCTCTAGTAGTATTTCAATATATATATGTGTTAGTCTAAGGTTCTAAAACACTTGGCACGCTCTCTCAAGTCAAAATCAAGTTTCTCTTCTCATTAAAATGTACAATCTCTTGCTACAATTAATGAGAATCGATCTTTAAGCAACAACCCTAATGTGACAATGCAAGATTAGTAAATATATTTCTATTTTACCAACAAACTATCCATTTATCAAGTAAACTTCAAGACAAGCATGATTTCAATCAAGTTCTACACCTAGATTAGCTCTCTCAATTCAAACCTAAGCGAATAAATCATCTAAATGGAGGCCAATCATTTAGAAGCATTAAGCCAAGGTTGAAATCAACCCATATATATATTTATCTACCAAAAGAGAGGAAAATCCAACTATTAATCCATACAAAAGGGTCAAAAAAACCCTATAATGAAATATTTAGCTACTCATGTCCAAATACAAAGGGATTCTAAGCAAAGTTACTTAATACATGAAGAAGCTAAGTGGAAAAGAGGAGAAAAGAGGAAGAACCAAGGTGAAAACCCCAAAATCTCTCTTAGGTTGAGCTCCTAAGCCTCCAAGGTTGTCCAGATCTCTCTCCCAAGCTCCTTCCTTTTGTTCTCCTTCCAAGCTCCTTCCGTAGGAAATATATATATATATATATATATATATTTATTTATTTCTAGTTGGTACTCTTGTATGGAATTAATACATATAATTAAACTTGATTTCAGATAGATCTGGCAGCATGAGGTTGGTGATGATAGCTGCAGTGTTAGTGTTCATGGTAATGGGAAAGCTGATGTATGGCCAAAGATGGTGAAATGTTGGTGAAGGAGATGAATCAAGAAAAATACGTACTGTTCGGTAGCCCTAGTGATCATCATCGCGGCTCAGTTCGCGAGGACAACGCCCACCGTCCAGCTCACATACAAGGCAATGCTTAGTGCATCATTAAAATCTTCTAACGGTTCTTTATTATAAAATTAGTGTAGGGTTTAAACTAAGCTTTTAAGACTCTACACTAATTTTATAATCAAGAATTTTAAAAGACTTTCACTCAAAGCTTATTATATATGAATGTATACAGGCTTATAGAGTAGCGTTTGTTTTTTGTAGTCAAGCGTCTTTGCTGCTTGCTTGAGTCATATTTTTATGAAACCTACGTGTGTGTGCGAGATGTGTGCACGTTAATTAGCTTGGGTGCTTTGATTTAAAGCCATGTATAAAAGGAACCAGCAAAAAAGAACTAAAGTTGTAATAAACTACTGGTCTGTCTGGTCACATATACATACATATATATATTATACATATGATTGTTGGTCAATAAAGAAGATATTGTGGAACTTAAAACATAAGAAGGGGTTCTTGGCTATTAAAATTGACTTGGAGAAAGCCTATGACCGAGTTAATTGGAGTTTCTTGCTTACCTGTCTCCAGGAATTACATCTTCCAAGTCGCCTTGTTGAGGTCATTGGTAAATGTGTTTCGTCTTCCACTATGCAGCTTCTTTGGAATGGGGATAAAGCTGAGGTATTTCGTCCTTCGAGGGGAGTGAGACAAGGAGATCCACTGTCCCCTTATCTGTTTGTCCTATGTATGGAAAAACTAGCTCACTTGGTTCAGGATGCAACTCACTCTGGGAATTGGAAACTAATCCGCCTCACTCGCTCTGGTCCCCTATTTCTCATTTATTTTTTGCATATGATATCATTTTGTTTGCAGAAGCGTCAATGGACCAAGTCGCTGTGATTAATAAGTGCCTTACGACTTTCTGTGATTGTTCTGGTTTAAAAATCAATCATCAGAAAACTAGAGTCTACTTCTCTGAGAATGTGAATCACATTAGGAAAAGTGAAATGTGTGCGTCTCTGGGCTTCTCCATTACTGGTGATTTGGGAAAGTATCTGGGCGTCCCGCTCCACCATAAACGAGTAACAAAGGAATCCTTTCACTACGTAGTAGATAAGGTTAAGACAAGACTATCTTCATGGAAAGCTAAGTCTATTTCAGCTGCAGGTAGAGCTACTCTCATTTCTTCGAACGCACTCAAAGTCCTACAACCAAGCTTATCTTATGAAAGTTGGTTGGCAACTCGCAAGTCGTGGGGATGATTTTTGGGTAAAGGTAATCCGTAACAAGTACAATTGTGGACCTGACATTTTACCACAAATAGACAAGCATAGGCCTGGTTCAAATTTGTGGAGTGGAATCAAGCGAACCTGGGATAAAGTGAATGAAGGAATTGAGGTAATGCCAAGTGGGACTGTAAGATGGAAGTGGAGTAAGAGTGGTGTGTTCTCGGTGAAGTCGGCCTACAAAGCCCTCCACCCGGAAGAGGCGCATACGGATCCCTTATGGAGCAAGATTTGGAAGTTTAGAGTCCCGGAGAGGTGTAAGATGTTTATGTGGCTTACTATTCATGACAGACTCCTCACTAATGCTGCAAGGTGCAGGCGAGGCATGAGTGTGGACGGACGCTGTTCTATGTGTGGGGCAGAATTGGAAAATGTGCTTCACGTGTTACGAGATTGCCCCATAACGTTAGAGCTATGGCGCCAGGTTGTTCCCCAGGCTTGTTGGCATCTGTTTCGCTCTCTTGATTCTGCCCGCTGGATTCGATGGAACCTTCAAAACCGAGGAGGCCTGAAGCAGGTGGACGAATGGCAGCAGGTTTTTGTTCTTACCTGCTGGTGGATATGGAGACGACGCAACAGTAATGTATTTGAAGGTAAGAAGGTGTCGAATCATGCAATTATTTCCAGTGTTAATGCAATCAGGTCCTGTTTGGCTGAGGCAACGAGAAGGCTGAGCGTAAGTGACGGCGCCGAGATCAATAAAGGAGACCGGGGCTCTTTGGACACCGCCACCGCCTGGGTGGATTAAAATCAATACCGATGGTGCGTGGTCTAGCAAGTCTCCCGGAGTTGCCAGCGGTGGGGTTCTCGCGAGACAACTATGGCGAATTTGTGACAGCCTTTTCTATTCAAGGGAGGTGAGGGAGACCGCCCGACACCTGAGCTCTGGGGTGTTCTTCATGGGTTAAAGCTTGCATGGGATATGAAGTTTAAGGAAGTTATAATCGAAGTGGACTCTGCTGATGCCGTGGAGCTGATCAAGTGTCCGTTGAATGAAGCTCATGAGGACCATCGGCTGATTGGAGAAATAAAAAGTTTAGTTGACCGTGACTGGATTGTTGAAGTTCATCTCATCAACCGATGGGCAAATACCGTGGCTGACCACCTTGCGAAACAAAGTCTTGCTGCTTTTCCTGGATTCCACCTGATCTTACAACCCGGTGAGGAGCTAGGGAGGTTCCTCAAGGATGATAAAGGATAGTTTTAATGTATGGTTCTTGTTTCCATTTTGTATCAAAAAAAAAAAAAAGAAGATATTGTGGATACGATTTGCTTCAACGTTTCTTATTTAATGTTGTCTCTAATATCTGTCCTTGAAGTGCGTTTCCTTCTAAGCTTACATTGTCTATGGATCTTCGTGAAAGTGACATTAACTGAATAATTAATTCATGATCTAGGAGCTGGGATGCAGAATACTGCAGACGTGTTTATTTTCGTACGTTATCGATATGCTATCTAATTTAACACTTACATGCCGCAAGTTAATCTGGCTTGTGCTTCATAGGGGTTCAATTTAATCCTAACTATCCCATAAAAAAAATACATATCCATGCACATGAACACAGAAATGTCTTGCACTTTCTTGTTGGTAAAAGTTTATTTTTTTTTTTTTTATTCCTTTTCTTTCGATTGTTCTATTATGAGATCATCCAAATTAAATCAACGAGCCATCATTAGCTAGTACGAGTGCATGATCAGTATACTTGAGCACGATCAATATTATTTATATATATATATATATATATATATATATATATATATATATATATATATATATTAGAAAGAGGGAAGAACAAAGAGAGACTTATTAAGGGCTGATCTTCCTTCATTTAGTTTTGGCTCGCTTTATTTATGGTGGATTTTACTCTTTATGAATAATCACTATAAAAGTGGCAAATTGATTACGTAACATGCCCCTTTGTCTCCCACACATATTTTTTTATTGGAGGTAGTAAAATATATGAACATGTGTCCATGTTTTTGTTTCACCTAAGATGTGGTAAACTAGAGAGTTTTACTTAAGATATTTTTATGGGTTTTATAACTCCTCTGTAGTTACTATATAATCAATACTCCTTAACTTCTATTTCAAATACTGTCTGTATCCTAGCTATATAAATAAAAGTATATATAGCAATAAACATCTTCCTGGCCAACACATAAGCAAAATAATAAGCTCAAAATACTAAAATAAAAATAAAAAAGATAATAATGAAATACGGTTATGAAAGAGATAATAGTAAAGGTAGTTATATATTATTTTGTAAATTAATTAGGGTATATACTCAATAGAAAATATAGGGATTCCATTAAATTAATTACAACTTTTTATATAGAGCAGTTTTAAGTATTTTATGTACATGTTGAGAAATGAAAGTCAAAATTGTTATAGCGTCACCCCCCTATCCATATATATCTCTATATGAGTCATAATGTATTCCATATTGCAAAATATTTTTAAAAAATTTAAGTGATTTTTTACATAACAACACATTAATAAATACTTGGTCTCATTAGTTTAAAATTAGAATAAAACATGTTTTGGGTTAGTTAAACATGAGAAAGTTGCAGGATGGACTCCCTATTAATCGCACATTAAAGGTTTGTCCCTAGTACAAAAATAGTTTACACTATTTTGGATTGAATTAATTCATACTTATATTGTTATAATTAATCCTCTAATCACTCGATGTAATCTTATCATACATATCCCAACGACTCCCTTGTGTAGATTAACTGAAATAACTTTTCTTAAAAAAAACATAAACAAGCTGGCCTAGATCATCTACTTAATTTGCTGATTCAGTATAACTAGAGCTATCCCTCGCTCACTTTGACAGGGAATATTCGAAAACATTTTAAAAAGGCATGGATATGGAAAAAGGCCCAGCAATACAGGGGGAAAAGAAAGAAAACAAAAAAACCAAACAAACATTAAAAAAAAAAAAGTCTTTTTAAACCAGCGCTTTGAATGTAAGTTGAGTATTCATGAGAACTTCAAACTCATCAATCAATTCACATTAAGTAATTCATAATTCCAATGAAATAAGGCCTAAATAGAAAAACAAGCATAGAAATACGAGGGCAGAATCAGTAAGAAAGAATTGCCATGCGTTAGAAAAGTCATTTGCATGGTTGTGTCTAGATCCCTTGAAATTTGAAGAAAGTCAATTTGCTGCCAGCAATAATCATTAAATTAAAGTAAACAAGATGAAATAGGGTTTGGCTCCTGTCCGCTGCGATTACCATCCGCTGCCTGTCCGCTGCTTTAAAACGATAGTGTTTTACTTGCATCTTATCTCATCATTTAGATTAAAACACTGTCGTTTTAAAGCAGCGGACAGGCAGCAGATGGTAATCACAGCGGACAGAAGCCAAACCCGATGAAATGTGTGTAAAAAGGAAATATAGTCGAGCAAAGTAAATCACTCATTCTCCCTTGAGGTGATGTGATGGCATATTTGACTCACATTCATGGGCCAGCTATGCATGAAATGACTAGAAAAAAGATCCAATCACTGCTTCATCTTCGAATTTGATAGGGGTTGCACTAAAAGTTACACTATTTATAGAACTGCTTCTGGCTACCTTGAATAACTTATTAGATATGATGACATGTTATAAATTCTTTAACTATACGAATGGATAGACAAATACGTACAGTTCTCGAAGTTTAGTTATTTTCTCTCCAAATGTAAATGTATAGGGCACACTCACTTTGTATATTCCTGGTTGAGTTTTAAGCCAACGCTATGCTAAAGTAAAGCTTCATTACTGCTGAAAGCCGATGCCTTTGTTGGTTAATCTAATGTCATTCAACATATTGTTGTTCCAAAAGATTTGTTCAAAAAACGAAAAGCAATTATTGGCCAACAAAGTCATTGATGACATGCCCTCCAAAATGGCGGCTGAGCTGGTGGTGGTGTTGCTGTATTGCTTCAACCTCGCCGTGTTTGAGAGCCAGCGTTAGGGACACAGGTCCGGCTCCCCCAACCTCCACCTCAGCCCTTCTGTAAGGAACAAAACCCATTAATGTGTCATCCATGCTAGGCCTAACGTGACATCCAAGCTTCGATCGCTTCTCTTGGTTCCATTGTTGTCCATTTAAATCCGCCACCGCCACCGTCTCCTCCTCATCCACACGGCTTTCTACACACTGCAATTGATTGCTTCTCAGAGGTTGATCCCCTCTTGCCTGGTGGCCACCTTCACTGGCACAAGGACCCTTGCTTTTACCAGCGTTTTGGGTGTCTTTCTCAATCGTCAATCCTTTTGTCTCAAGCATGTGTATTTCCTCTACCATTGGCTTCCAAACACGTACTCGTGCGTTTATGAACCAGTTTGATACCTATATATTATATTCCAGGGTAACACTACTCATCGAAGACAGCTTGGATAGGATAATTTTTGTGACGACAAATCTAATGTCTATTTCAACATAAAATAGATACATACATAATGTAACTTTTATAAAACCTTTAAACCAAAGTTATAGTAAAGGCCGCCTAGAACAATGGAATACCGACTACTTCAAATCTAGTGTCTGTTAACAGTAATTTCTATACTCTTGCTAAGTTCATTTCCGCTCTATTTATCTCTTTGAATTATATATTCACTTGCTAAAAGATTTAGAACTCTACATTACTTTCAAGCAGGCAGTTGCTTATTACATGAAATTAGGCACATGCACAGATATTGAACATAGACCCTTGGGAAATATCAAATTATGATTTCCAACTACATACAACTGGAACTCCCGTATCACAAAAAGCAAAGAAACAAAAGATGCGGTAAAATTTGTCCCACATAATGACCCACTTAGAAAACATAATGAGAACACGTCAAATGCCAATTTATGTATTCAATTTCAGTCAGTTTGATTAAAAAAGATCCTAAAACAAAATAATGAGTTGAAATGGAGGAGCAGAGCCTACCTGGTTCCGAGTAAGACCTGTTCGAGCAGCTAGCATGTGTTTATCAGCGTCCGTGGGGTACCTGAAAACAAATTGAAGGAAAAGGAAACCGCAATTCAATCTTCTTTTTTCTTCGAGAGAAGCCGGATTTTGGACACATTCAAAGAAAACAGAGAGAACATACGGGTGAAGAAAATGATCAAACAACCAAGCTCTAAGAACTGACACCGCACGTTCTGGCAAGCCTTTCTGCTGTGGCCTCCAGGCAAGCTGTTGGTGTTCAACATAGCCTGTACCACTCGCAATGAACTTGTTCTTTTGAAAGCTTTGGTCCAAGAACTTCTGCCGCGCAATGTTGCTGATGTCATGTTTGTCACTGGTGGGTGAAGCACCACCACTGGTAGTTGCTGATAATTCCTCTCCCAAAACTCCTCTTATATGCTTAACTTGATCGGAGATGGCATTTTCTAGGCATCTGAAGTGTCTTGATATTGACTTGAGGGCCTTGGAGATGTAAGGAGTAGCAGAACTAAGACCTGCAACTGACTCAAAGGATGGAATAACCATTTGCATTTGTTGCTGATGCTGCCTGTATCTTCTGATAACCTATAATAAATAACCCACGCCAGTGCTATGAGAAAAAGAACTCCTAGAATCATGTGACTTCAAAATGATAAATATTTGATCTAGTTAAAAATAATAATCATTCAATCATTTTCGCCGTATAAGAAACAGCAGAATGCCTTGAAGAAAGTAATCAGGATCATATTATTAACACAGACTTGCTTGTTAAGAGGATGAGTTTTATCATCATCACTCAATTCAAACTTACACCTTAATCTTCTAATTAATGATATATAATTTTGAACATAAATTAATCCAGATTCCGATGTAAGCAAGGACTAAGGATATCTCACAAAACTCAGTGATTCCACGCATTGCACTAAACATATGTCGTTTTTAATTAACACTGACTCGTTAAATAATGTTAATAAATGAGGTTTGACAAGTCATTCATTCTTTAGATCTGGTTTTTAATTAACACGTGGAATTCAGAGAACTTTATGATGCCAAGAAAAATAGGTTAGAGTAACATCGTAAAACAGATATGTACAGTAATTAGATAAGCAACCTCCTCTTGCATGTACAGGAACTTAGCCATTCTTTGTTGATACTCTGGCCGAGAAGAAGGGCGAGAGCTCCTCCTGTTTCCACCATCACCACTATTTTCATTTCCATTAGAACACTGAAGCATGGAGAACGAAGAAGCACCAGAACTACTATTCTTCGTGCTAACGCCACTTTCAATTGTTGCGTTGGCCACGTCAGCAGAAGTGGAAGCACCAACTCCTCCAGAAACATCAGGCCCTTTCGTAAGTTTTTCATTGCGTTGACCACAGATTTCTTCTAACAACTCCTGCGCTGGCTTTAAGAAATTCGAATTCTTCAATATGGTAGCATACCCCGTGAAAGGACCCAGAGGCCCCACATTTCGATAATCAGAACGGTCTCCAGTATTGGAAGAGCGATTTGAAACAGATCTCAAAGGTTTTGAGCATTGTGAATTCGACGAAAGTGATAAAGATAAGCCCTGATTATTGGAGTCGCTCACTCGATGACCCGACGATTCATCACTATGGATCGTTCGATTAGTGCAAGAATTAGGATTTCCAAGACGCAACTGGTTTGATTGAATTCCATAGTTTGGAACGAAAAAGAGTTGATTTCCGTTGCCCACCCACATTCCATGGTCTGTTTGTTGCGTCATTTCGGACCCTTGCCCACTGAATGAAGCTGATTTGATTATATCCTGCATGATAACGTTCGGATTGTTCAGAGAAGACGATTGTACACCCGTGAGTTCATTATTGATTTCCACGCCAAAAATCGAATTAGGATTAGGATTGCTTTCGTTAGTCCCCGAACTAGAGGCATAATTAGGCATCCAATCACATAATTGGTGTGACCCACTGTTTCTCCAATAGCCTAAGTTACGTACTTCGCATTGCTCTTGGAGAGAAGAATGAAAGCTGGACGAGGCAAACTGAGGCATCGTCATCAGCCTGCTGGATTCAGCTAAGGGATTCGAAGCCGTTGAGAAATTGACCATATCCGATGAATTAAAAGCAGGTTCGTAGAGCATATTGGCATTACTCACACTCCTAACTTGAAAAAGATCAGAAGTGGTCCCTGGACGTAAAGGTAATTGTTCAAGATTGCTTGGGAAATCTTGTAACTGCTGGGAGGTGTTCTGGATTATTCTCAACCTGTCACGCCGAATTTGTTGCGCTAGATGCGGTTCAGGCCTTCTGATGCTCATTAATTCCAACGTATACCACTTCAAACAAAGTAACTATAACATAAGGTTCTCTCGATGAATCAAGGCCCTGTAAGGAAAATGAGCTTCCAAA
The DNA here is from genome assembly GCA_025563575.1 of Acacia pycnantha. Lineage (NCBI taxonomy): Eukaryota > Viridiplantae > Streptophyta > Magnoliopsida > Fabales > Fabaceae > Acacia > Acacia pycnantha. The sequence goes on along the minus strand of JAMWYP010000338.1, from coordinate 125,780 downwards.
ACAGTCACCATATCGGAAACTGAACCCAGAATTCTGTTTACTCTCCTGCAAAGCTGCAACATATTCCCCATCAATTTACATGGCTAGAGAACCAAGCATCAAGTAGTAATAACAATCGTCACTAAACGAACTTAATTTAAGATGGCAAAAAAAAAACACTAACCGAACTTCAAAACTTAATGTCGACCCAAAAATCAGAGTGTATTTTCAAAAAGCTGAGCGACGGAGAGAAAAACACAGGAATGAAGGGAAATTGTCGGGTGGCTGGTGGAAGTGATTATAGTCGAAGAAACTAAATAATTAATATTAATAATAGTTAAATAACAAGAGTGAGAAAAGAAACAAGAATCCACATATAAACAAGCTTTGATTAATCGGAAAAGACAGTAGACTTACCATCATTAGACCGGCTCAAGTCATAGCTACTTCCGCTAGTTTATTTTTCCGCGACAAAAACAGCTTCAAGCTGGGTCGCGAGACATTTTCGTAACAAAACCGCAAAGATCACAACTATTTACTATTTCCAACAGACTGTGCTGTCACGCATTTTCCGTTGCTACCCTTATTCACCGTGGCGTGAACCACGAAAAAACATCACCATTCACCAAGCGCAGAGATCTGTAAGAAAATCTTACAGCTCCCTCTACGTACGGAATCACAACATCCAGTAACTGAATCTCATACCGAAACCCTAGTTTAATTAACCGTCACACAGATCTAGACGCTAGTTCTCTAAACTAGTCACAGCCTCAAGAATCCATAATCGTCTTAGCACGAACAGGTTTAAGTCAATTCCTGCTGTAAATTGATAAGAAGCTAAACTTCATGGAAGATATCTAACACACGCACACGCAAACAAACATAAAGACTTTACAGCGATTAGTTTACTGTTACGTGGCGCGAAACTAGATAGCAACACTGAGCAAGAAATTTTATGATGTCAGTATCAAAAGATGTTTCTGCAAATTTGGCATCGTACAACTCAACTACTTCAACTAAGAAAAAAAACTGTAGAAAAAGAAAAACAGTGAGTTCAAAGTCGACAACCAATGAGGACATGAAATCAATTTACCTGAGAATATGAAGATAAACTCCGAAGCCGGTGAAAATGCCGATGAGATTCACGAGGGTAGTGCAAATGGCGGTGAATCGAGGGCGGGAGGGATGGGGGATGGAGAGTAGAGTTGTGGCTGATGCAGCACATGTACAATGATTGCAGAAGCCGGTAAATACGCCGTTAAGGTTAACGTCATAAAGCGCGCTTTTACGGCATTAGGAATAAGAATGTAAAGTCGCCGTTAGCAGGTGAGCAACAGAACCAGAAATGCCAATCTCTTCAATCTCTCGTGACTCGTGAATCTTCAACCTTCAATCATCAAATCCGAAACTGTGTTTTTGCCGTGTGGACCACCTTCCTTGCCTGCTTTCCTCATTTCGCTCCCTAGTTAAGTATTTATTTAGTTTTGGGCTAAATTTTTTAAAAATAAATAAATAAAACGAATAAAAGGGCACGTGTGCCCATTAAGGGAAACACCCTTTGTTTTTCACATTAATTCCCATTTACCACTCTTAACCGGAAACTGTGACCGCACCCGCAACCGTCTTCTTGATGGATTCTCTGTTCCTACTGCTGAGAATCTTGCAATTCCAAAAACACCATATCCACTATTTGGAGATTTGATTGCAAACCCTAAAATCATTTATTTACGTTAATTGTGACGAAACTCTCATCATATCTTTGTCTAGTACCGGTCAAGACTATATTGATTATATTGATTTTTTTTAAGAGATTAATGAAATTAATTATTTTTTTATTTTTTTCAAACTAATTAGTTTGCCTAATAAACTAATATATAATCAAAAGATACACAATATATGATATGATTAAGTATCTTATTTAACTTCCTTAATTTCTTTAAAAAAAAATCAACTTTATCGTATAATTAGAATGGAAGGGAACGCCTTATAGTTCATAAATCAAGGTTTAAAACCCTACTTTAGAAAAGCTCTAATCGTCTGTGTCTTTGGAGCTGTATTATACTTTATAGTTTATACTTTAATAAATCATAATTAAAAACTATTTGTAAATACTACAACACTCATTGCAGACGTATAATTGCATTTTCTCAATCTATCAGAAAAGAAACATACATTTTCTCTTTAATCTCTTTATTATTCCCTTCCTTGAAGCGGAACTAGGTTTTTCTTCTAAAAATATTTTTTGCATCAAAATTGAAATTTTTTTACGACGTTTGTAAAAAATTGTTCATATAATTCTTTTACATGCTGATATATCTTTCTTTTTACTAGCTATATATCATTTTTTTTAGTTAGAAGAATGTGTACTAAAAGCATGAAGTTATGAAGGAGGATGGAATCCAGAACCTTGCACCTTAAAAAACCTTTCTTGCCATCACTAGGTTATAAAATTGTCCACATTGCAATATATCATTGATAATTGATACCAATTAACTTGTAAATAAAAAGAGTCATGTTCCTTGAATCATGTTCCTTGAATCTTGATCCGTCCGCCAATATTGAGCAGATCTTTATTCTTTAAAAGAGAGGGCACTAAGTTAAAAGAAAACTTAAGTAGATCTGAATCTGTAATAGAAACAGTCAGTGTCGGGGGACGCGAGGCCCAGAGGCATTACATGCCTTCAGTTACCAACTGTAAAAGCATCACAAGTCACGGCAAATCAGTGATTTGATTAAGAAGAACAAGAACCTAGCAACTAAAGTTAGGTTCCAGATCAATTATGATATTCCATTCTGCCAACTGACACTGTAAAAAAAAATTGAATTCGGACGGTGGAGATGAAAGGGAATAATGGAAAGAAGAGAAAAAAGGTACGGAGGCCAGAGATTGAAGAAGTTACATTGAGGCCGGGTTAGGTTTCTCTCATCATCATTTTCTCATTATCCCTCATAATCTCTATATCACATCTGTCCAATAAATAAAGTTCTACTTTTACTTTTCTCTCATTTTGTCAATTAACATCCCAGATTGAGCCGATGCGATGAGAGAAAATGAGAAAGAGGATATGGAAAGAATCTCCATCCGGCTGGAATTAGCAAAGGTACAAATATATAATATATATATATATATATATCAGTGATAAGTCACTTATCTATAATCTGACTTTTATAGAATTAAAATAAGATAAAAATTAAATTAAATTATAAATGTGATTTGTGCTAAGAATGATAGTAAAAGAAGTAGTTTTTTTCTAAATAGACTCTTGTTTGGATAATTATTTAAAAAATCAATTGAGATAAAAAATAACATGAATCTTATTAAATAGTATTATATATATATTGTGTTTATAATAATAATGGTCCCTATGAGTTGCAGTGAGGTTAAGCAAAAGATATGATTCCCAGCATTAGATCCCTCTATGACGTAATCAGTAATCAGTACTAAATAGGGAAAATTATGTCCATACTTATCTTGCAAGCACGAATAATTTAGCTTTTAGAGGGTACCATTATTTTTCAAGATAATCAGATGATATGAATAGTAGTTTCAATAAAGAAGACATTGACGTCATGGAAAGTAAGAGTTTGAGACTTGAGAATGGCGTCGTCTTTATTACGGGTGAAGTTAAACCTGCAGTGATATGGTTAGGGAAAGAAAAATGCAGTGATGATAAGACTGATCATCTGGGCAGATGTAAATAAAGCTGAAGTTTTGATGTACTATTTTTTTTCTTTTGTGTTTCTTGGGGTCAAAAAGCCAGAAAGATGAGCAAAAGTGTAAAAACCACACACACGGAAGAGAAACAAGAAGGACGACCTACACAAAAAGCCAGAAATGAAATGAACGGACTTCGATTCAATTTACATTTGTGCGTACCTCAAGGTGGAATTCCTGGTGAGAACTCCAAGTTTCTGACTCCAGAGACTGACCCCCCACGATAATACATAGCTCTAGTGTTTATTTATTGCAGAAATTACCACTAATTTTTTTTTTTTTTGGAAAAATGATACCAAGTCTCAAATAAATATAAATAATGTCAAAAAAACAAAAGTTAATGATAAGGGAAAGAATAGCTATTTTTTAATAAATAAAAGAGTCATCATTAATAAATTATGAAACTTGATATTATTTTCCTTAATTAAGAATTTAATGTCATTTTCCCATTTTTTAGGTAAATTTAATCTTTTACTTCTAATAGTTTTGAATCAGTTGTAATTTAATTTCTATACTTTAACTTAATACAATTTTATCCCTACAGTTTTTGACTCAGTTATAATCAAGGGCGGACCCATAAAAATAGTTAAGGGTGGGCAGTTATTTTACAAACTTATTATTTAGAAAAGCAAGGCTAAGTGTTATTAGAAATGCAGCTACATAAATAACAATGAATGGTGGACACTCAATAAATTCAAGTACATGTATTTTAATAACAAAAGTGTATTACAGTAAAAATAATTACAATGACATCTTTCTAAGCCTTATTTTTTGGAATTACATTATAATTGTTTTATTATCAAGGACTAAACACTTAATAAGTTCAAGTACATATGTATTTTAAATTCCTTATTATCAAGAGTGAGCACTAATTAATTGTTCACATCAAAGATTAGGCACTTATTATTAAGGGTGGGCACTAATTACTGGTATTAGTTTCCTCTCTATAATTTTATTTTCTTTATGTTAATTTCTTTTATATATATATATATATATATATATATATACTCACATCAAAATTCAAGGAGGGGCACCTGCCCCTTCTCATGTGAGTAGATCCGCCCCTTGTTATAATAATAATTGAGTTAAAACTGTAAAAAAACAAAAGTTTAATTTTAAAATAAATAAAAAAGATTGTCCCAACGTCAGAAGAAAATTATTTCAAAAAATAGAAGAGTTGCATTGGTGTAAAAAAAAAAAAAGAACCATAAGAGGAGCATAAAAAGAATACATAGAAAGGGTAGGCTTATTATCATTAGGAGTAGGAGGATGAGGAGAAAAAAATAAGCAAATTATGGAGTGATGTGATGACATCGATCACGTCACACACAGAAACCCTACAAGCCTGAGCTGCCCCAGGCTCTCTTCAGTGGATGTCACTGTCAAACTTTAACTTTGCCTTCTTTGTGTTGGTTTAGCCCTTTCCTTGTGGCACCCCCTTTCCACAAATCTCAGAAAAATCAACGTAACTTACAACTTACTAATATATTGTGAACACAATATATTAGTAAGTGTGTTCACAATATATTAGTAATCGTGTTCACAATAAAATATATTGTGAACACGATTACATGAGTTGTGAATTGAGATGGGACTAGTTTTAAATATTTATTAATTATGATTGAAAACTAACTTTTGAATACTGTAATCGCTTCACTAATAAAGTTTATTAAAATTTGTTACTCGTATTAATTACATAATACTGTTAGGCTTTTTAATGAGTACCTTAAGATAATTTAAAAAACTTATCGCAGCTATTATGTTAATCACAGTCTCTTGGGCTTAGTCGCCCTTCACATCCTTCACGTACTGTCATCATGCTGATATGCTGGTCAGCTGGTGCATGCCCTCCTATAATCACGCCCTGTGCCCTCCACAACTAATGAAATCAACCAAGCATTTGAGTTTTTTTTTTCTTATGTTTTTTCATTATTTCTTATAATCTCTAAATTATATCCGTCTAATTAATACAATACTTCTTTAATTTTTCTCTCACTTTCCAAATCAACGGTCCAAATAGATTGATAAGAGAAAATGAGGAAAAAAATTAGGAGAGGGTCTTCTTCCCTCTTCTCATACTTACCTCATATATCCTAAATCATGTTCGAATAGTAGCTTCCATCGCTAATCCAAACATACACTATGTACCTGTTTTAGTTAACGGTAAAAACTACTTTTATAATATGATTTATCGTATATGAGATAAGTATGTGACAATAATTTTATCTCGATTTATATAAACGTCATTTTGAAACGCTAACTCAAATAGATTACATATAAATAAAGTGTACATTCAAGTGTTGATCTCTCTTTGGTGTTCTTTCCTTTCATGACCGCCTTGTTTTGCTTTTGCCATCAATCTATATATCTTGTAGTCAGATTTTTTGAAACCAGGCATGAATTAGATTCTTCATCCCCAGCACCGATAATGATCTTATGGATTATACTTTATTGTAATTATTTTAGATACTTCATTGTTATGTCTTTAATATAAAAGATATTTGAGAAGTTGATTTAAGTCATAAATATGAGACATAATTTTTATATTTGTTAATATTTTTTCTAATTTACATCTATTCATGCTTCATTAACAATAATCAAAGAGGAAATGGTAAAATTGAGGAAGATGACTGGTATATTTTATAAAATACATGTCATATGAAATAACTTCCTTAATGTAATCAAATTAGGTAGATATATCATATATTAAGGACCGAGGGAGTATTATACTCCCTCAATCCTTAATATATGACATATCTACCTTATTTGAGTAGATTAAAGAAGCCAATTGAGTTAGTTAATATGATACTAATATATATTTTTTAAACACCTTTATCATCTTCATTAAATCTCCACTCCCCTCTCCTTTTTAATAATTGTTGTTAGAGTATTACTAGAAAAAATTGACAAATATAAAAATTATGTCTTATATTTAAAACTAAGATTAACTTTCTAAATGTGTCTTTTATTAGAGATCGAAGGAGTATTAGATTTCTCATTAAAGATATGGAAAATTAATCTTGTAGTTCTTTAACTTTTATATCAGTTATAACTCAGTCACTGAATTTTTGAATCCTTTATAACTCAATCCTTTATCTTTTTCACTTTTTATACCATTATCCTTGTCAAAAGATGTTCTATGTGGCAAAAATTGCTTCCAACTTAGCTTCCCCATGATTTTTCCTTTTTATAAAGATATTAAGTTATAAGTGAGTCAAAGTCTAGAGATTATTGAATGACACTAAAATATAGTTGAGGAACTAGGTTATAACTAAATTAAACTTTGAATAATTAGAAGATTAATTAATTTTCCCATAAAAATATGATAGATATTGGAAAACTTTTCTTAGGAGAAAAAATGTGTAATGTTGAGCCGAAAAAACTGCATGGTATTTTTTTTTTAACGAAAAATTGATAACAGACGTATAAAATTTACACCTGAACCATGGAAAAAGATTAACTTCATGTGGTGGTGATCCCTCGTTGATGGTATCTCAATGTTTACTGCTTTGGATAATCGCATTGATGTGAAAGCTGCCAGCTCATTTGTTTCCAGCTAAGTTAAAAGCTTGCTTTGGGTTATTGTTGGAGATCCTAAAAATATTTATTTACATAAATTGAATTAAGACTCTTATTAAGACTCTTATTACATATTTACATCTTATATTAAAATTATGATAGAAAAACTGTTTTTAAAGATTCCAACCGATAACATAAACCGTAGATCAAATGGAAGAGGAGGCAGGAGCCAGCCAGACCCACATGATGTTTGGCAGATCAAATCATTATGTAATATAAACTTCAAAGTACTTAAACAAACTTTAATTTAAACGGTGAGACAGCGGTTGGTGAGTAAACTGTGGTGTCCCCAAACCCAATTATTTTCCTCACTTGTATGACCATGGTGACGACCAATTAAAGAGCCACTAATAAGTACATGCATAGTCAACAAATAAAGCAAAGTGAATGGTCACAAATAAGAGCTTTAATTTGATCGCCTCTCGAGGTTAAGACTAGGGTAGGGATGGGGGTCTGCCTTGGGGTATAGATCCCGTACTCTTCAGGTTTAAGATATTGAGAATGAGAATATATTTAGCTATTTTTTATTAGTTTTTGTAATATACTTTAGCAATAATTCAACATATAGATGCCAAGCATGTGTGTGTGTGACACTTTACCAAGAAAATAGAAGGAATGATTTCTCTGAGACACATTTGATCGGTGGATGACATAAAAGGGTCTGTGAGTGTGTGTGACATTTCACCAAGAAAGAAGAAACAATGATTTCTCAGTCACATTTGACCATTCATTTGCTGGATGACATGAAAGTGTCTAAATTGAAACAAGTGGGGGCCTAGGGTTTTTGGAGCGAGAGAAGAGATCATGGAACATGTTCTGTGCTCTTTCCAGACACAAAACGACAAGGACGCTTCAACTCATTAATCATCAATGGCAGCCACAAAAGAGATGATGATAGATCCATTCGTGAAGCTTTTTTTTGTATTACCAAACGGGGGTTTCAAATTGCTTTTTTGTGCTTCGAAAATCAAAATGCCCTGTGGCTTATTGTTCTTCTTCTTCTTGGTCATCATGACATCATCGTACACAGAAAGGGATCATGTTCTTTACCCTTCTCCTCCTTTTCCCTTCCATTGCCCTCCGCTACTCTTTCCTTCCTCTACTCTTTATCATCCATTGGATAAAAAATTCAATGCTCTGGATTTAACATTCGATTAAAATAGATATTATTATAATTTTTATTTCAAATAAAAAATAAGTTTAAATTGCTAAAATTTCATTTGAACGGTTAACATGAAAAAAATTACTCTATAATAATAGTCCATAGGAGTGAACTGTTCAGATCAAGTTTTACGGGCTTAAATTTATATATCCATTTTTATCTAAAGTTATGATAATATCTATTTTCACTCTGGACTATTGAATTTTTTATCCAAGGGAGATGAAAAGTAGAGGAGGGTAATGGAGGGGAGGGTGAAGGAGAGGAACCCTACCCTAACATGCACCTTTAAAATTCCCACCACCCGTGCATCCCCACTTTCAGTAGTTATGCTTGCTGGTTTTCCTGCTTTTGTCCCTCCTTTTGCTTTTTATGGTTTTAGTCCTATGGCTCTATGAGTGTACCTACAACAATACTCAAAAAGAAACAATTTTGGTGTTTTTATTCAAACGGGATTCATGAGACACTGGAAAAAATTGTGACAAAAAATAAAAGACACTGGAAAGAATACCAGCCATACATTATACCAGCAATGGAATAATGATATGATAGATTAATATGTTGGCCTGGTTCAGATAATCCAGGACAACCAAGATACTTTCCTATGTTAATTTCAGTCACTAGCGAATATATGAGAGCAGATTGAAGTGAGAAGACTGGTTTATTAATTTTAGACTAAGATAGATGCTATGGAACAAAAGCGAAGCTTTGCAGGGTGCTCGAATACTTTACGTTAAAGTACGAAACTTTTATAAATAAATCTGGCTTTCTTTGTTTTGGGTGGATCAAATTCAAACAAATATGGTTTTCTTCCGGAAGTTCACTTTGCTATATAGATAACTTCAGGGATAGCAAAAAACAAATGGGATCAAAGACAGGTAACTAAATTATGAACAGCTGAAGAGAAATATAGCACAAAGACATATGGGTGCATTTTCGATTCATATACTCTTTTTGTCATTAAGGCGTTGTTGCGTAATATGATATGATGGAGCTTAATTTTGAGAGTTCGCATTTGAGTTGTAACGTAACAGTGGGTAGTCACAGTACAACATTGTTGGTTTGCCAAGTGATCATCGATCTCTTGGGCTTCAGTGACCCCAAATTTATCCAAATGGCCCAATCACATCCACCACAGGCCCAAACCAAAGGTCCCTACCAAGCTCCAACCATGAGCATGACCAGAGCCACTACTAGATCGTTGTTGATTTCTCGAGCCAACCTCGAAACGAAAAAAAAGCCCCGTTGGGAGACTCTCCCACCATAGCCAGGTACGCGACGTGGGTCGGATCTGGATTAGTCAGGGCGAAGCTCTAGTAAACCGGGTGGGCAACCAAAAAAAAAAAAAAAAAAGATCGTTGATCTTCTTCTTTTTCTTCTTTTTTTATTTGCAGTCGTCTTGAAGGAATCAGAGATTGAAGAATGAAGAATCAAAGGTTGAGGGTGATTTTTAGAGGGCTTTTTGGTATTTTCAAAACTATAGTGTGGGTCCCGCCGTCAAAATTAACACTGTCACCCGTTTGTAACGGTGCTATGACTTTTGCACATTTTTATAACCATATGTGCATTGGGCAAAGCACATGTGTATTTTTCATCTTTGTCCTATATATATGTGTGTGTATATTCAAGATTTTAGTATATGTGTTTGAATTAATTTTTTAAAAATATTTTATATTGTAAAATTATGGAAAATAGCTTTTGAAAAAGCATGAATTTTTTTTAAAAAAAAATAAAACTAGAGAGAAAATCTTACAAAGACTGCAATAACGTTAATTAATTTGTGGAGTGAAAATGGTTTTTCATAATCTCTTTTATTTAAAAAATAAATAACGTATCAGAGAAGGAATAAAGAAAGATTGAACACTAGAGAGAAATTGACGAGTTTGTAATGTGCATTGATCAATATTACACGCATCCGTTCAGCTATGCCCACTATGTGGTCTTCGCAGTGAGCCTCAAGGAAATTTTTTTTTTTTTTTCGGTTGCCTATCCGGTATCCAGAGTTTCGCCCTGACTAATCCAAATCTGGCCCGGGTCGCGCGCCTAGCTATGGTGGATGAGTCTCCCAACGGGGCTTTTCTTCATTCACAAGGCTCGAACTCGAGACCTTGTTTAAGCGACACAAGCCGCTTACCACTTGTACTAATCCCCGTTGGTTAAGGAAATATTTAATATACTGAAAGTGTTTTCTGAAATATATTTTCACCTTCTCCTTTTTTAAACCAAAAATAAAAATAAAAAATTCTTTGCGTATAAAATGTTGCTAAGTATGTCTAAACCGTTGAAGTTTTAAGTTGAAATTTGAAGTCAGTGTGAACATAAAGAAGATTTCAAAGGAGAAAAAAGGCTGTCAATGGGAATGGACCTAGCTGGTATTAGAAAAAGGCATAATCTATGTATTATATAAAAACCTTAATATATATATATAGAGAGAGAGAGAGAAGAAGAGTCTGTGCGTGATCATCTTTTGAATGGAAGTTGGGACACGAACAGATGGCGTGGGATCCTTCCCTCCCACATCATTAATAGTATTTCTCGAATGAACCCACACGGTAGTGGCTCCCAGTTGCTTCACCTGGAGAAACGCGAAAGATGGTTGCTTCTCTGTTAAAGCTGCTAACCTATATATCTCTAATCAAGCAAGAAGGAGTAGAAGTAATTTTTGGTCCCTAATGTGGAAATGACAGATTCCTGAAAAAGTTAAATATTTCATGTGGCAGGTTGGTCATGAGAGGCTTGTCACCAATTCTCTCAGAGCTAAAAGAGGGCTTACTGATGAAAGCCTCTGCCCATTTCAATGCAATCAGGAGGAGAGCGTGCTCCACATAATTAGAGACTGTGAGAAAGCGAGAAATTTTTGGTAAGGGAAGGTTTCACTGATTCTCTTGGCCACGAGTCTTCGCTTTGGGATGTTGGATTCTTTGGACATCCAGATGCAGCTTTCTATTTCAAGGCAAACACAAAGATACCAGGGAGTTGCTCCACTTGTGTAACTATCTTCTTATGGAAAATCATGTTAATCACAACTTATCTCATCAAATTTTTCAACTTGATAGGTATGAGGAGAGATCCTGGACCCCCCTCCAGACGATGCAGTCCGAATTGATGTAGACGGATCGGTTCGCCACAACTTTCAAGCGGCTTGCGGAGGAGTAATCGGGATTTCAAGGGCACCGGCTGATGGGGTTTTGCAAATCCTTTGGTCTCCATACTGTTATTGAAGCAGAGCTCTATGCCATCAAGTCGGGATTGAATTTGGGACTTCGGATGGGATTTCAAAAGATCCTCCTTTATTCGATTCCTTGGATGCGATCAACATCCTCATGAGAGGCCGATGTTATGCGACCATCCATTGCGAGACCTTATTAGGGAGACTAGAGACCTTCTCTACCAGGATTGGGACGTGACGCTCCGATATACTCCTAGGGATAACATCTCTTGTGCTGACTATATGGCCAAGGAGGGTCATAATGCTCCCGCTGATGCAGGCTTGTTATTAGTCCCGACAATTCCTCCAGGATGCCTGGATATAGCTTTACAAGACCAATTGGTCTGTAGATCCTAGGTCTTTTACTAGTTTGTTGTATTTTGGTGCTAGTCTTTCATAGACTAGCCTCCCCTACTTCTCAAGCTTCGGCTTGCCTTTATTTTCCAAAAAAGAGAGAGAGATGAGAATACTTGGATGCTTCAAGAGTACTACGTTATCTCTGCTAAATAAATGTACTTGATATATTTCGAAAAGAAAAAAAAAAATTGGCCAGTGTAATAAATCTTTTTTATTCAATTATGATTTAAGGTTCTTTATTCAAAATACATAAACAATTCAATTCAATTTTCTAACAAACGCTATTTAAAAAAAAAATCAATTTTGTTGTGATTCCCTTACAAAGTTTAATTTTATTTTTCCTTTTTTTTTTAAAAAAAATCGTGGCTTGCATAATTAATTGACTGATTCAAATTGTATATAGCGATGCATAGCAGCGGCATTCCTGGTGGGTCCGTCTTAGCGATGCCTCATGCATACGTGAAGCGGCATTCACGGATACGTAATTAATTTCAGGAATTAATGGGTGCATGGATCATTAATATAATAAGTTAATGCGTTCTGATCATTATAAAAAAGGACAAAAGAAAACTGACTACTGTACTCTCTCATTAACTCACAATAGAAATCATAATATTATTTTTCAGAAGGAAGAGGATATCATATTTTTCACACTGTAAAGCTGCCTTTTTCATGGGAGGTAACAGTAGAAAATTGAAAACCGCACTGTGGCAATTGAGTTTGATTTATATATTAAATATTCGGAGGTAGACAGGTTACTTCTCTCTATTGTAAGCTTATATATTGAACTAGTTTATTTCTAGTTTAATGGGGATTTTGGCTAACGTGGTATTCTTCTGCTACGTACAGGTCAAGCATATCTATGCATGCTGATCGATGATTATGAGTCTATATTGAGTTGATTTATTGTCATGGTTAGTTATTTTTGTCCTTCATTATAATCTAGTTATCATTTTTACAGTAGTTTTCTACCATAAATAATTAAGTATTAACTTCCCCAGCCAGTATAATTTCCCCTTGACTACTTGACTTATAGGAAGGTTACATCATACCTTAGTCAAATACTAGCACTCAGAAGTCATCAAAGTGCATGTTCTGTGAGGATTTAATAACGGATCAACAACAACAGTCTTATAATTTGTTGATCTACTTGTGGTACCTTACAACGATGCTCATCATGTTCACCGTGATTTTATTCCACACTATAAAAATTAAAAACAAACCAAAACAAGCAGCCACTTAATGTGTCTGTTTAATTATCTTACTTTTATTATTAATCATTTTTTCTTAATTACGAGTAGTTCATGCCATAGACCAAGTGACCTGTGCTTTTCCGTCGTTCGAATCAAGCCCCAGTGCATCCCACACAGCCTGCGACCCATCCACGATTTTGTTCCGGCACGGTGGCTGGCCCGCGTGCTCACTGTCACACCCATTTACCGAGTCACACTCATCCACCACTTTCGCCGTCGTGCTCCTCCCGTTGCTCGCCGTAATCGAAATCATCTTCCCGCACCGTGACCCGTTGCTGTACCACCCTGTGGATAGCGCCACCACGCGCTCCGAGTTGTCATGGTAGCTCTCGTCACATTTGGACGGACCTCCACCGTCGCCGCCTTCGCTGAAGTCATTGACGGTGAGGATGGCTTGCGTGGAGGACGAGACTGCCGGGGAGCAACGATACTGAGGATAGGATCCATCATTGCAGGTTAAAGTGCCGGAAGGCTGGCAGTTATCGTCGTCGCCGCCGCCTCGCCCGCCGCAGATGTGAGTGCCTGCGTCAGGATCATCATTGCACTTGCCGTTGCTGCAGATGAGCTGGCCAGCGCAGTCGTCAAGGGTGGTGCAGCTTCCGCCGCAGTTGGAGATAGCATTTGTGAGCAAAGGAAGAGATGAGAGATTGCAGAGGAGAGAGAATGCTAAGAAGATGAAGGATAGAGTAGCCATATTGTGAAGTACTATTATATTTAAGAATATAATCAGGCTTGTGGAAGAAAGATTGTGAGAGCGTCCTTATATAGAGTTCTCGATGCCGTGAAGTAGGGTGTTTGTGAAACCCTCCAATTTTGAAATTTCTTTGCCTTCAAGATCACGCGTTTAATTATCGTCAAGTAAATTTTGACCATGGAAACACGTACAGTCAGCAAATAGAGTGCACACCTAAGTTAGATGAAAATACAAGAAGATTCATTCGCAAACAAGCAATTGATGTGGTAAGTGGATCTCACCCTAAATAGAAAAATACAAGTTCCAATTTAGGAAGTACTGGGAGAGGGAAAAACCTTTTTGTTTGGCTTTTACGGTATTAATCCTGTATGGCTCTATTATTATTTTTTTTGGTCAAAGCCTATATGGCTCTATGAGTGAACGTACAATAATAATACTCGAAAATAAGCCATTTGGTGTTTTTATTCAAAGGGGACTTTTTTTCCCAGAATTCAAATTTCAAACGGGATTCATGAAACAGTATAAAGTGGACAGAATGCCAGCCACACTATATAGCGCCGATGGAATGATAAAGTAGCATGTTGGCTTGGTTCAGATAATCTAGATTCTAGGACCACCAAGATATTTTTATTATGTTAATTTCAGTCATTGGCGAATATGAGAGCCGATTGAAGTGACATGACGGGTTTATCTTAGACCAAGTGCAACCTACGTGATCTAGGACATACAATGTAATTTTGTGAGGAAAAAATCCTTTCATAATTCATTTTTCTCATTTTCCCCTATAAGTCCATCTGGATCGTCGTTGATTGTGAAGATAAGAGAAAAGTCAAAGTAGTATTTAACCTTTTAGATTGATTAAACAGACATAAGAGATAATGAGAAAATGACAATGAGAGAAACCTAATCAATGGAATGCATCAAAAGCGTAAAGCTTTGCAGGGCACGTGCCCAGTATTACTTTACGTTAAAATACGAAACTTTTATAAGTTTTTGGTGGATCGAATTCAAACAGCTATGGTTTTCAATTTTCATCTGGAAGTTCACTTTGCTCTTGAGATATATTGACAGGGATAACCAGATCAAAGACAGGGAAATAGATTATGAGTAGTTTTTTTTTTTTTGCTCGAAAAGATTATGAGTAGTTTGAAAACTAGATAGCACCGAGACATATGGACGCATTTCGATTTATTTTACTTTTTATTTTAGGGCGTTGTTGCATGATATATTTAATATGTAAGATATCTACTTTCTTTTTTTAATATACCCTTATTTATTAAAGGAATAAGTAAAAGAGATAACAATTAGAAAAAAGAAAGAAAAAGAATGTAGGGGAGAAAAATGATGAGAGAGAATATGAAAATTTTGGAGAAAAAAAAACATTAAATGCATAGACAAAAGTAAAGTGGGTGTTATAAAAAAACCACACCACTTTACAAGTTTGGCTCTTATATTTTGAATTAGAGGGAGTATTAAAGTTATCATCAAGAATATTCTTTTTACATAGAGCCACTTCCTTTTACTTGGGATATTTTTATTCTATACTTCTTCTCGTTTTGCTAGTTAGTTTCTTAGTTTCTGCGTGTTTTCTTTATATATATATATATATATATATAGACACACACACACATTCAAGACTCAATTCTCATACAAAGACGTGCCATGAGGTTAATTAATTTGTGGAGTAAAAATGGTTTTTCATTGTCTCTTTTATTAGAAAAAATGACGGATAAAAGAGGGAATAAAGAAAGATAGAACACTAAAGAGGAATTAATGGACTTCTCCATCTGATCCCTATTATAAGATACCAACTAACAATTCTCACAAACTAATAAACATAGTTAAAGTCATTATATTTGTCCTAAAATTTAAGTAATTTTTAATATTACTTCTACTAATTACACTAAACTCTAATATCATATTAATTATTACTCTCACTCAGTACTCTTATTAATTATGGGCATACATAAAAAATAGGGTTAAGGTGCAAAAATAGACATGTACTTTTTTCAAAAGAGCGCCCAGTAGCAAATATTTTTTTTAGGTGCAAAAGTAGACACGTGGTTACAAAAGTGGAGCAAAATTAGCATTGACCGTTAGTTGACCGTTATCTGACGCTGACGTGGCAGTGGGATCTGACTTCTCCATTAAAATTAAGCCACCTGTCACTCCTCTCTCTTCCATATCAACTTCTTCTTCCCTTCTTTCTCTTTTTTTTTTTTGCCACCTGTCACTCCTCTCTCTTCCCTTCCGTATCATCAACTCCCTTCTTTCTTCTTCCCTTCTTTCTGGCCTTCGACTTGAATTTGGAAACAAGAAGCCACCGCCACCACCGCCGATGATCCATCTTCCTTCAACCGAACCCCCCTTCCTTCAAAATAACCCTTCCCCTCCTTCAACCGAACCCCCCCCCCGCGGCTGTCGACCTGAACCCACCCTTCCCCTACGCCCATGAGTGTGTCGAACTCAACCGCCAAAAAACCTGAGGGGTGGTGCTCGCCGCGTTGAGGAGGCCAAGAGAACCACCGGCGTTCGATTTTTCGTGCTCTGCGATCGATTTGTATAATCACTGAACGGGGTTCCAGATCGAGGAGGGGGTGGATCCAGATGGTTGGGGGGCGGGGGTTTCAGATCGAGATTGGGAGGGTGGCGGTCCAGATCGAGATTGGCGGTCCATATTATGAACTGTGGCTTCCTCAGCCCCAACTCGCGATTTTCTTTGTGTAGATTCTGTATTTCAAAGTCCCCGATGTCCATCAGAGAAGTGCCTTCCTGGCAATCCGGTTCTATGTGGTTTGAAGGAGGCTGTTTGGCTTAATCGAATACTCGTTCTCATTTGAATTACGTGAGTGTTCATCTGCATCGTGACTTTGTCTTCTCCTTACTCCAAAATTTATTGGCTCCTACTTCTCTTATTGTGATGCTTCTCTGGAATTAGTCATTGGCTCTAGTATGGAGGCATGATCTGAGATATATTGTGAGAGAATTTTTCATGTGCACCGAATTTATGCACCGAATTTTCCATGATTTCTGGCTGTATTATATTTGCTGCGATTTGGGTTCATCTTCTTCCTTTTTTAATGTTTTGAATCCAAAAGATACACTGGAAAATATTCTCACCTCATCTCATCTGCACAATTTTTTGGTTTTGGAATCTGGGTTGTGTTTTTCTCCTTCTGAAAGTTGAAGAACATGAATCTGATGCAGTGGCTGTGAAAGCCCCAATTTTTATGGCTATAAAACCCTAAATTCTGTCCATTTATCAGCAGCCGCGATCTTTAGTGATGTAGTTGGATTCATAACTTTTGGTTTCCAGTGTATCTTGAACTTTTGCACCTCCGAGGAAGAAGAAGGATCACCGGAATCTGGGTATACCCGAGGAAGAAGAAGGATCACCGGAATCTGGGTATACCCGAGGAAGAAGAAGGATCACCGGAATCTGGGTATACCCGAGGAAGAAGAAGGTGTTTTGACCAAGGACTTAAATGAAAATTTTAAAAGTTTATAGAGGGACTAAATTGAAATTTTTGAAATGTATCCGGGGCTGAACTGTAATTTATAAAGCATTAACATCCACGTCATCGTCCACGTCATCATTTTCAATTCAGAAAAAGTCAACTAACAGTCAAACGGTATTTTTGCTCCACTTTTGTAACCACGTGTCTACTTTTGCACCTAAAATAAGTATTTGCTACTGGGCGCTCTTTTGAAAAAAGTACATGTCTATTTTTGCACCTTAACCCTAAAAAATATTTAATACTCTTTAGAAATAAAGCAAATATTTTATAAAAAATATCAAATACGTGACTTGTTAGTTAGTGCCTAGGGTAGATTGTAGGGCGCATTGACCTTCATTGCGCATCCATTCACGGCGGCTACGCCCCCTTATGTGGTCCTCGCAATATTTAATTAGCATTCATTTGAATTATCTATGTATTATGAGTTAATACCCGTCTCATATTTTCCCAACTAAGATATCTTATGATCATATTATAAATAGGACTTTGTCCCAAAATGATATAATAACTGACAGCTAGCTTTTATATCTACTCTCACCTCGAATCGTATACTCCCTCTCCATACAGTCTTATTTATAAGAATCTGATAACCAAATTACGCGGTTTAAAAAATCGGTTGAAAATAATAAAGTCTTGAAAAAACCTGCTTCCTACTATGCCCTTATTTAAGATGGAGTAAGTAAGAGGGAGAAATATAATAAACATAAGTATTATCAATACTTTAATTAATGCAATTTATATAATTAACAAGGGGTTACAAATGGGGGAAAAAACTCATTAAATGTTGAGATAACTATTGTCGGGTTCTTATAAAAAAAATCAAGACAATTCAAATTTTGAACTCCTATAAAAGATACGGGAGGGTGTGTGTGTGTAGAAATAAGGTATTTCGAAGAATATAATTTCTAAGTAAATACAAATTTACACACACATAAATATACCACAATGTTACTCTACTCACAAGGTTGTCTAAAATCTGAATTATATATAGTACAATTGAAATTTCCTGCAATCATATAAATAAATGTACATGATATATTTATTTTTTAACAAAAATAAATTGACATGAGTAATGAATTGTATATAGCGGTGCATATATAGCAGCGGCATTCGCGGATGCTTAATTAATTAGTTTCAGGGAATGGCTAGAAATATTAAGGAATACAGATTCAACGAAAATTGAATACCACGCTTTACTGCGGCAATTGAGTTTATTAATTTATATATTGGCGTGTTTAGTGGGAAGAGGGCTTTTCCATTTTCATTCTCACCACTTCCTTATTTACATTGTTAGATCAACTTTAACGGTTAAGATTTAATATCCTATAAAAAAACATATACCACCTCCAATCCTAATTATAAGACCTAGTTGAATTCTTTTGGAGAGATTAAAGAAGCTAAATAAGTTACTTAATTATTTCATATGTTGCGTATCTTTAGATTATATATTACTTTATTAGTCAAATTAATTAGTTTGAAGAAAAAAATAAAAATAAAAATACTCTAAAGTAATTTAATTAGCTTCCTTAATCTCTCCAAAAAAGTTGACAAGGTCTTATAAGTAGGACCGGAAGGAGTATAATGTTTTAATGAAAGTATAAAGATATGAACTATTGATAATAAATTTTAAGGATTTAACTCTATTTATTTATATTTTTTGTTATTTAATATTATAATAATATTTTTATAGGATATTAAATCACAATCATCAAGAGTTAATCTAACTAGGGGTGAGCATTCGGTTTTCGGTGTGGTGTTCGGTTAAAACCGAAAAACCGAAAACCGAAATACATGCATTTTCAACACCGAATCGAAACCGAAGTGTTTTAAAAACCGAACCGAATTAACCGAATATTTCGCTTTTGGGCTTAAATTGGGCTTTCTTGTTTGGGTGAATTCTTTTTTTTTAAACTCAAATTGTTTGGGTGAATTCTTTTAAATGGTCAACCCATGATTTTTTTTTTGTTGCTCGAATCAATCTACAATATATTGAGTACAACCTGGTATATATTATACATTACATGGAGCAGCTAGTATACAACGAAATACAAAACATGGCAAAACAAAGTCTACAATATTATACAAAAGATGGAGCAACGGCAGCTGGTATATATCAAGGCAGCACAGATCTTGCATATAAACTAGAACGCAATGAACAAATTCTTGCCTTTGACTTTGTCCCAGAAATTCAATGGCAGATCAACGTCCTCTACTTCATCGGAATCTCTAATTGCCAGATCTGTCTTCTCCACCAAATCAGCAGATCGACGTCCTCGCAGAGAAGCTTTATTCAAGATCTGGGTGTGGCCGTGTGGGTGTGGGTGGTCGGAGGCATGGGGGAGTTTCCAAGAAGAAAGGACTACCATGAACGATGGGGAATCTTTGCTCCCTCCGCTGGTGACGTTGCCGAGAGGAGAGGACTAGGAGGACTGGTGTAACGTGTAAGGAGGAAGGATGGAGGAATTAGGTTAGATTTGGAAGTAAGAACTAAGAAGTTGGAAGCACCGCATGAAAGAAGAGAGGAAAGACTGAAGCGGTTGGTGTGATCGGCTCGAGGAGAAGAGGGGCGAGAAACGTGTCGACTATAGGTACCACCTATGATTGGAAGAGGTAGAGAGGTGAGGAGATAGAAGAAAAATTGCAGAAAGAGAGAGGGAGAGAAATGGTAATGGCAACTAGAGGAGTGTAACGTGGTGACGTTGAAAATGCCAGACTAGGTTAGGGTTTTCAATGGTGCGGAATTGTGAAAGTGAAGAATTGGGTTGGGTCTTTAGTTGAGTTGGGCTGAGGGTCATTGATCTAGCCATATTTTTATATGATTTTTCATAATAAAATTGGGATTCTTAATGCACTTTGTCATAGTTTTTGAGCTTAAAATGCTTTTATTGTGATAAATTGAGATTAAGAGTAAATACATTAAATTTGGATTAAAAAGGGCAAAATTGTCAAATAAATTGTAATTACTCTAAATCATTGATTTTTCACAGAATATTTGATGTTAAATTAATTATTTTGGATTGTAGATACTTAAAGAAATTGGATCAAATTTGAAAATGGAAGTTTGAGTTCAAGTTATAAACTTTTCAGTTTAGTTCCTCTGCAAAACGTTTTAAACTTTTCACTCAGGTCCCTGCACAAAAGCTCTGCGTTTTGGCAGGTCAGCAGCTGAAGGAGGGAATTATTCATTAAATGAGATTGATTCCAGACCTGACAAAAAGGAGACCCGAGACGCAGCAGAAGAGAGACCCGAGAATGGATATTAAACCAGCGCAAAAACGAAGAACGAGGGTGTGCGTCGCGAACTTGGAGAAGAGCTGAGGGATTATTTTTGGAGAGCTTGTGGCGAGAACGGAAGGGGGAATTTTGGGAAACCAGAAGGCGAGACGCGGGAAGAGGAGGAGGACCGGATTTGGAGAGAGGGCGCCGGAAGGAGACCTGAACCAGAGATCGACCTCCTCCCTTCGCCGTGGAACAAACCAGAAGCAGACCTGGACAGGGTTTTCAGAACCGGCGAACCATCGAACCTGAGCAGACCTTCGATCCGGGAACCTTGGACTTTCACGCTCGGATCTCCGTCTCCCCTCTTCACCGATTCATCAATCACCAGCGACCCTCACTCTCTCTTTCTCTCTCTCCATCAGCATGTTCTGTTCTGAATTTTCTGGTTCTTTGGCTGAATGATTTAAATGTGTGGCTGAGTTATTTTGCTTCTTGGAGATGAGGATGTGTTCTTGAGTTTCAAAGCTTTAACAGGGGAGTATTTTGTTCATTCTATTGTCCAGATTTATATATTTAGATTGCCTAGTTTTAGGAATTATTGTGTATAAATTCTGAAACTGAGATTAATGTTTATTGTCTTGGTTAGTTTGACAATTGTGATTGGATTGAATTTTGTAGCTTGTTGGATTTATATATATGTATTTCCTTGTTGATTCAATGATATTGTGTTGTCTACGTGGTATTGCTAGATAATATGATTGAATTGGATTAATTGAGTGGCGTGGTATCGCATTCATATGAAGAGGAACCAAGTTGCATTAATTTAATCCCAAGCACACACTAAGTGATTTTAAACAATATCTCAAGAGATAGTAGTTTGCTAAGGTAGTAGGAGCTACTATTAATTGGGAATATTGGACTTAAGTGGTATCTTGGGGTTTTTCATTTAGACTTAGTGAAAATTTACTCCTATATTTAATTGAACTATGATAGTCACTATTCCATTTCCAAGAGCATCCATACTCATTTTCATACTCCATTCCATTTCATAAAGAAAATACCAAAAATAATAGTTAGGATTTAATTAAATTGTATTCTTATTTTAGTTCATCAATTCAAAAATCCAAAACCAATTTTCTCATTGTTTTAATTGCATTTGCATGTCATTTAGATTATTTAGGATTCAGTAAAAGGCTCCTCGAGATAGAGAACGATCCTAGGTTTGTCTATACGCAAAAAAAATATACATATACAAAACATTTTGGTTATTCGATTTTAACCGAAATAAATTTACAACAACCGAACCGAACACTGAATTAAGCCAAATTCAAAAACCGAACAAAAACCAAACACCGAATTAGTCAGTTTGGTTTTCGGTTTTGATTTTGATTTGCTCACCCCTAAATCTAACGATACAAATAGAAGTGGATAAAAGTGGATGAGAATGGAAATTGAGAGGCGCTTTCCCTGTTTAGTGGGTTGTTTGGTTAATGTTGCTGTGGTATTCTTCTTTTATTAGATCGGCGCTCATAACTCTCTATATTCTGTATATATAAAATATATTTTGAAGATATTTAGAGAATTATCTAAGCAATTTTAGGAAATTTCTATAAGATTATATTTTTTTTAAGAAATATCAATATGAATGCATTATTTGTGGGGTTTGAATAAAAACAAAAGTTTTTGAGTTTAGAAAATAAATAATAGTAATGAGAAGTTTTTTTTAAAAAAAAAAAATAAAGATTTAGTTTTATCATCATCATCATATAATTTCTTTTTTCACAATCAGAGAAGCACCAGGGGAGCACGATTATTTCGGATTGATTGCTTTGGCAACGTTTCCCTTGGGGATGGAATGGATTGGGTCCCACAAATTGAATGAGAATTGAAGACCTAAAAGCTGCAAGAGGGCCGGTAGAAGAGAGACGCATGGTGAGCACGACTTGAATAGAGAAAAACAGACACAGTGCTGCGAACGGGAGAACGAGAAACATAGAGATCCAGAGTTGAGCTTCGCAGTCTTCCACACCCACCTTCATCTTCCTCTCGCCGGCGGCATCATCCACCACCAAGGCCGCCGGCGAGTTTCGTCTTCACACCAGTCTTGACAGCGGAACTCAGAGAAGCAGAGGCGCAGCGTTGGGGACAGATTCAGACAGCAACGTAGAGCACACTGGAAGAGGGAGCACTTGTGTTCTTAACTCACTACTCTATTTTTATTCCCTTCCCTTTGATTTTCATTGTGGTCCTGAATCTAAATTTTTATTGTTGCTGCTGTGATGTTAATTATAGTCATGTGTGGGTAGTTTGTTTTGAAACTTAGAGTGCCTATGAATTTAGGGGTGGATTAGATTTTGTTTTCATTATTTAGTTAATTTTGATATTAATTTTGGTTACTTAATCTTGTTTAGCTTTATCTATTTAGTGATTGATCATCATTGAATATAAATTTGAGCATTAGGATTTACCTTGACGAAGGGAATTTTAATTAGGCTCTAAGATTAAGTAATATGATATTAGATTACGATTTAAATTGCAATTAGGATAGACATATACTTAATGACCCCATATAATTGTTGAAGAGTGTGTTTGATTTTTGTTACCTCTTGAGTAACTATGTTAGACATAACAAGTTATATTCAGGGGAGGGTTGTAAGTGGACCGACAGACACTTATAGCCATTTATACTCGAGATTAACGAAATTGATGTTAAGGCTAATTAAATTAGTGAAAACAAGGTTTATGAAGCGGCTAATAAGAGATTAGTGACTATAAGTTGCTTATTTAATATTTCTAGTAGTTAATTTATTTTGATTTTCTTTTCTCTTAATTAAATTCAATTTGGTTTGCTCAACTTAAATATAATGAAAGTGTAAAATTAATGCTTGACTGAAGTTTTGATACTAAAGTCCTTGTCGTAACGGTATCTTACTTATTCTTTATTACTTGATACGGCTCCTATACATACAGATAGACTATAAAGTTTTGCCTATCAGGCACCCAAAGGAAAGCTGCGATGATTTTGCTGGAATTATAGGTAAAACATATTGAGTTGATTTATTGGTATGATTAGTTATTTTTGTCCTTCAATCCATTGACTTGACTTATAGAAATGTTGCATCATACCTTAGTCAAATACTGGCACTCAGAACTCAGAAGGCATAAACGTGCATATACTGTGAGGATTTAATAATGGATCAACAACAATAGTCTTATAGTAATTTATTAATCCACTTTTGGTAATCTTACAAGCTAGGATAGATGCTCATCACGTTCACGGTTCACCGTGATTTTATTCCACACTCAAAAAAATTAAAAACAAATCAAAACAAGCAACCACTTGCTTAATTATCTTGCTTTTATTATTAATCATTATTTCTCAGTTACGAGTAGTTCATCTCGCCATAGACCAAGTGACCTGGGCTTCACCCACGTTGGAATCAAGCCCCAATGCATCCCACACCGCCTGCGACCCATTCACGATGTTATTCGCGCACGGTGGCGTTCCGGCGTGCTCCCTGTCACACCCATATACCGAGTCACACTCATCCACCACTTTCGCCGTCGTGCTCCTCCCGTTGCTCGCCGTGATCTTGATCATCTTCCCGCACCGTGACCCCTTGTCGTACCACCCTGTCGATAGTGCCACCACACGTTCCGAGTTGCTATGGTAACTCCCATCACATTCGGACGGATCTCCGCCGTCGCCGCCTTCGCTGAAGTCGTTGAGGTTGAGGATGGCTTGCGTGGAGGACGAGACTGCCGGGGAGCAACGATACTGAGGATAGGATTTACCCTTGCAGTTTAAAGTGCCGGAAGGTCGGCAGTCACCGCCGCCGTGGCCGCAGATGTGAGTGCCCACATCAAGATCATCATTGCATTGGCCGATGATGCAAATGAGCTGGCCAGCGCCGTCGTTGTGGTGGTGCAGCTTCCGCTGCAGTTGGAGATAGCACTTGTGAGCAAAGGAAGAGATGAGAGATTGCAGAGGAGAGAGAATGCTAAGAAGATGAAGGATAGAGTAGCCATATTATTGTGAAGTATATTTAAGAATATGAGGCTTGTGGAAGACGGTTTGTGTGAGAGCGTCCTTATATAGTTGTGTCGTTGCCGTGAAGTAGGGTGTCAGTGAAAGCCTCCAATTTTGAAATTTCTTTGCCTTCAAGATCCTGCATTTATTTTCTGTGCCTCGTTGAATTAGCATAGAAACGTGAATTAAGGGATGTGGAAATGAGTTTTGTTTCAATTTATATGAATGTATTTTTCAAATGCCCACTTAAAATAAAAACCCTAAACTTTGACCAAAGAACCACCAACGTCGTACGTTGAGAATATAACCCGCACATGTATAACATATTAGTGTAGATTTCATTCATCCTCACTCTCCTCGTACAAGCATATATAGTTGAATTCTAATAAGCACCGAGGTTTAATATTTAACTATCAATAACTCACCACAGAGACCACATTTAATTGCTGGCAGTGTTGATATATATGAAGAAGCAAAGCTAATATCGAGTGAAACCTCAGTAGGATAAAAATATAAGACAACTCCATCGTCATTTTAAATTAACACTAGTTTAGAAAATACTCTTTCGCACTCAAGAGTCGGTTAACTTTTTTTTTTAATAAAAAAATTAAGAAAACTAAATAAATTACGTAATTATATACTATTATATTATATATCAATTTATAATTCAAATAATTTAGTTTTGAGAAAAATAATAATTCAATAAATATAAATACTTTAATATAATTTATTTAACTTTATTAATTTTTTCAAAAAGAAAAAAGTCAACTCACACTCTCATATTAAAAATAGAAAGTATATATAATGTTGAAAACGTTTTGGTACGTCATATACAATGAGTCATGCATCATGCAGACAGAGGATAGTATCCAAACTCAAGATGGAGACGGAAACTAGGAAGATACATGTTTTTTTTTTTTTTTATATCAAAATTTTAGGAGAGAGATTGGGCTCACACACAGTTTAAGGGCAGGGTGCTTAGAGCCCACTCCGCAAGGGATTCAGGACTAAGAGTGCACATACCTTCACCTTAGCCTGGGTTACCGTTGCTTCGTAGACCCCTAAGATGTCTCCCCCAACGCCTTGACTAACTCCAGAATTGAACCCCTCCCTTTTGGTGAAAAAGTCTAACCCCTTTGCCAGTTGAATCCAAGAACAAGGGTAGGGATGGAAATAGGCCAAGCCAGGCTAGGTTTTGGCTAAATAGGCCTGAGCCTGCAATGGCGGTAGAAGGCCTGAGCCTAGGCCTAAACTTGAATGTAGGCTTTTTTTAGGCTCAGGTCTAAGCCTTCATAAAGCCTGGTCGAGCCTGAAGCCTTTTTAAATGCCTACTTACAATGTAGGCCTTTAAAACAGCCTCATATTGTAGGTCTTGGAGACCATAAATAGGTTTTTGTACACTTTGAGCCTATCAAAACAATATAAATATAAGCTTTTAGTAGAATATAAGAATGAAAAATAATATTATTTATATGATATAAATATAATTGTATTTATTTAATGTGTAAACAAGTTAGTCTTGAAGGCTTACAGGTCAAGCCTATTTACACATTTAGGCCTTTAAATAGGCCTTGGTTTGACATTTTTAACAAACAGTCGGTCCGACCAGTGCCCTAAAGAGGCCAGCCGTAGGCCGCCTAATAGGGCTCGACCTATTTCCACCCCTAAACAGGGGTAGGAAGATACATGTTAGAAAAAGAAAGGCATTGTTTTTTTTTTTTTTTGGCTATAAAAAGAAAGGCATTGTTCATTTGCCAAGTGATAATTAAACTCTTGGGCTTCTGCCAATGTGAGTTGGCATAGATGGTAAGGAATCCAGGATTAGGCCCTTAGCTTGGGTCGTGGGTTCGATCCCCTCTGTCGTCGCTGGGACTCCTTTGGCAGGCGATCTCGTAAGTCCCCAATAAGTGCTCATAGAGCTCGGGGCCGTGCCCTGGCCTTGGTGGGGAACTGATGTCGAATCCCTCCAAAACTTTTGTTTTATCAAAAAAAAAAAATTAAACTCTTGGGCTTCGGACCCCAAATTTATCGGAAAAGCCCAAGGATTTGTATGGGTGCAATGGCCCCATTGTCTACCTACAGGCCCAAATTAAAAGTCCCTCCTACCTTATCCACAGGGGTAGAATCAGGGGGGCGGCCCCCCTAAACTTTTCCTTTTTCAAGTATATGTGTGGGGTTACCTGTATGAAAGTGCTTCGAAATGAAGATATTTCTCTGTTTTAAAGATAATTATAAACTCAAAATATAATGAAAGATCAATTTCTTAATGATTTTTTGATTACATATATTTTAGAAATATTTTTGAGTTTTAAGACGGATTCAATTATAGATGAGTTTAATAATATGAAAACACGTAGAGTAAGAGTCAAGTGAAGTGATTTTAATTTATGTAATAGATTTCTTTCAATTTTTTGCATATTAGGTTTGCATTGTATTTCAAGTACTTTTATTTATGATATAATATTTTTTATTTTCACTCGTCATTAAAATTCCTGACTCGACCACCGTAGAAAGTTCTTAGCTTTTCAACCTATATAAGACAAATCTACATCCTCATGATGCCTTTACTGGATTGTTACTTCCAAGGTAGTTAAAAACGAGTTTTTACTTAAAACGAAAGGAGAATGAAAAATCGTTAAACGTAAAATTGTAATACAGAACGTAGATTTTACCTGCATATATATATAAAAAAATTCAAGAAAAGTAGGGCATCTGCCATCATCCATTTATATACTGATCAATGCAATATCAATCAAAATATCCAACATTGTCATGAAATACCATTCAAATAAAGGCAAACAGCCTCAATACAGTTCAAAATTCAAGTCTAATTTAAATTCAGTACTACTCATTATCCAACTGAAATGTAAATAATTGTCACACTCTAAGCTAATAAATCATTCAAGTCATATCGCTGCCATATCGCTGTGGAATATTTGCTTCACATTTTCTGGGGCATGCTCTTCTTTCATCGGTTCCTTGTTTGGCCTCGATGGAGCATCCTGGTCTTCATTATCTTCTAAGCTCCAGTGAAATAAATCTTTATAAATAGAACTAAATAAGGGTTTGCTTAAATCTGCATCATTATAGCCTCCTACAACTGTCTCATCCAGCATAGCGTAGCTTTCATCCCCACTTAACTGTGATACAATCTTCAGAAATTGCGGAAACTTGCATGATATAAAAATCAAATATAACACTCATAGCAATCAAAAAATGAGACAATATGAACCTCCTCGAATTGGGAGGTTCACTTTTTTGTCTCTTCATCTTTAATACCCTAATTAGACAACAATATATTGTTGGAAATTGAAGGTATAGGAAGATGAAAAATAATATTTCTATTATAAATTCAAGTACAATACACTCACGCACATCTCTATTTTAACAAACACAATAACAATCTTGTATTTCTCTCACACAAAAAATTCCTTCCTCTTCTCCCTAAGTGCTTCGGCACTTATCTGTGTACTCTCAGATCTCTCTGTTTCTTTTTTTTCGGATACACACATATGTTGCAACATTGAAACACACTCATATATATAGGCTATTTCTTTGTCGCCTTGTACAGTGCCGACTTCCTTCACAGCTTGTAATTGTTGATTATTTTGTAGTTTGCCTCTTCATGTGAACCGTATAGCATTTACTCCTACAACCCCCTTTATTGACTTTTTCTTTGACAACTCATCAGCAGCACATTTCTTCAATTAAACTAGCGGTAGAAGAGAGAAAGAAAGAATTGCATTGCTTCTAATCACGTGACAACTCATGCTTCCATTAATCCATTTGGTTTGATTGCTCATACTTTTACAACGTCTCTAGCTTTGACAGCTAATGCATGCTTTCAGACCATTAAATATAGCGGTGAACATTAAATGGGAGACACACAAAAATTGAGTTTGATTTCTATCACTCCCCCTCAAACTCGATTTTTCATACCAATCATATGTTTGAACTTGTTGAATGTATCCGCCTTCAATAGCTTCGTAAAAATATCTGCTAGTTGTTCTTCAGTTCTACAATAGATTAACTCCACAACTTTATTCTTGACTTGCTCCCGAATAAAATGATATTTGGTGTCAATGTGTTTGCTTCGGTTGTGAGAGACCGGATTCTTTGCTAGTGAAATTGCTGACTTGTTGTCCACATGTATGGTGATTGAACCTTTTTGTTCATAATGTAACTCTTTCAAAATATTCTTTAGCCATATTGCTTGACATGTACACGCTGCAGCGGCTATGTATTCAGCTTCACATTATGAAAGAGCAACTGTCTGTTGTTTCTTTGACGACCATGAAAATATTGCTGAGCCAATATGAAACGCATATCCTGAAGTACTCTTCCGATCATCTACATCTCCACCATAATCACTATCTGAATAGCCAATTAACCTTGAATCTTGAGAATGCGTATAGAACAGTCCATGATTGATAGTTCCTTTGATGTATCTCAAAATTCTCTTTGTTGTACGGAAATGATCTTGCTTTGGCCGCTCCATATATCTGCTAATTAAACCAATTGCATACATAATATCTGGTCTAGTGAAAGTTAAGTACCTCAGGCTTCCAACCAAGCTCTTGTATAGTGTTGGGTTTACAGGTTTTCTTGTTGAATGAACTGTCAGCTTCGTTCCTTTTTCTATCGGTGTTGACATAGGCTTGCAATCTTTCATTCTGAACCTGCTCAATATCTCTTGTGCATATTTCTTTTGTGACATAAATGTTCCTTCCTCCCTTTGTTCCACTTCAACTCCGAGAAAATAAGACATCTCCCCAATATCTGTCATTTCAAATTCTTTAGTCATAGCTTTCTTAAACTCAACAAACATACCTGGATTATTTCCTGTGAAGATCATATCATCCACATATAGGCATACGATCATTATATCTCCTTCTTTATTCCTTTTTGTGTATAAAGCATGCTCGTACGGACTCTTCACAAATCTGTTCTTCTGAAAGTATCCATCTATTCTCGTGTTCCATGCTCTTGGAGCTTGCTTCAATGCATATAGTGCTTTCTTCAACCTGTAAACTTTGTCCTCTTCTCCTTTTATTACGTATCCCAGTGGTTGTTCAATATAGACTTCTTCTTCTAAGTAGCCATTAAGGAAAGCTGACTTCACATCCATCTGGTATATCTTCCATTTGTTTTGTGCTGAAATTGCTGTAAGAAGTCTGATAGTGTCAATCCTTGCAAGCCGGTGCAAAAACCTCTTCATAATCAATTCCGCATTTCGCTTGTAGCCTTTATCCGCTAATCTCGCCTTGTGCTTCTCCACCTTTCCTTCTTTGTTGGTCTTTGTCTTGTATACCCACTTAACTCCAATGGGCTTATGCTCCTTAGGCATAGTTGTGAGCTCCCACGTGTCATTCCTTTTAATTGTAGCAATTTCATCATTCATAGCTTTCTTCCACGTCTCATATTTTGCTGCTTCTTCATATGTCACTGGATCACATTCAGCCATCAAACAAAACAATGAATAATCAAGTGTGGTTTGTACTGGATCTATAGCATCGTAGATATCACTTAAGCTTCTCATTTTTGCGGTTACTCCCCCTGAACTGCTACTACTGCTACTTCTTCCTGTTGTTGATGGTGTAGATACAGGAGTTGTTGGATTAGGACTTGGTGGTGGAGTTTGATCATTATCTGCTTCAATTGTTTGGTCTTTTAAGTCAACTTGAAGAATAATCCTTCCACTCTTTTTTCTTCATCGCTCCACCTCCAGTAGTCTGCTTCATCGAACTCTACATCTCTTGAGACAATTACCTTTTTGGTTAGAGGATTATACAATCTGTAGGCTTTACTCCGATGCTCGTAGCCAACGAAAATGCATTTTTCTCCTTTGTCATCTAACATCTTCCTCTTCTGATCTGGAATATGAGCATATGCTATGCAACCAAAGATTCTTAGATAGCTAACCTCTGGCTTCTTACCACTCCATGCTTCATCTGGAGTTTTGAACTTGACACTTTTTTGTTGGACAACGATTTAATAGATAGGCAAGACACTGAATGCCTTGCCCAAAATGTTCTCGGCATATGCTTTCCTTTAATCATGCTTCTTGCCATATCAAGAATTGTGCGATTCTTCCTTTCTGCAATTCCATTTTGTTGTGGCGTGTAGGCAGCTGTCAGCTGATGAATTATTCCATGTTCCCGGCAGAATGCTTCAAATAATCTGGAAGTATATTCTCCTCCCCTATCTGTTCTAAGCAATTTTAAATACTGACCACTTTGCTTTTCTGCCATTGCCTTAAACTCCTTGAATTTATCAAGGGCTTCAGACTTTTCTTTGAGGATATACACCCAAGCTTTTCTACTGAAATCATCAATGAATGTGATATAGTACTTGTTTCCTCCAAGTGAAGGAATGTCAAATGGACCAGCTATATCTGAGTGAACTAGTTGTAGTGGCCTTTTTGATCTCCATGACTTGCCAACTTCAAATCTTTGTCTATGTTGCTTTCCTCGCATGCATCCTTCACATAGTTGATCTGGATGGTTTATTGTTGGCAATCCAGTCACCATCTTTGCTTTTGATGACAACTTCAGGCTAGTGCATCCGAGATGACCAAATCTGAGATGCCACAACCATGAACTATCTTCAATGATAGACTTCATGCATTTGATTCCATCTGTCTGTATATTCAACTTGAATAGACGATTGCTTGTCATTTCAACTTTTGCTATCAATTCTCCTTTCTGATTTCTCATGATGAGGGAGCTATCTTTCAATAAATGTATGTCATATCCCTTCTCTAATAGTTGACCAAGACTGAGGAGTGATAAGTGCATATTTTATAATTAAATGAGTATCAATTCTGAGATATATTGGATTAAATTTATTACTATTGTATATATCTTGCAGGAGTTATTAGCTGATTGAGAAAGGAGCAGAAAAAGGAAATCAATTTGAATTAATTGATTGATATGAGAGAGTGGATTACAAAATATTTGAAGGTGATTGGAGATTTCAAAAGGATATTGCATATCTTTTATTTAAGGAAGGATCAGATCACGACCCAAGTCAGCCTAAGGGAATTTCTATATAAAGAAGGAGGGAGATACACACTAAGGATAGAGAGACAAGACGCAGAAGTAACAAAAGCACAAAAGAAAGAAAGAAACATCCTTATGCTCTCTAAATCTCGGTATTTACCAAAGGTTTAGAGAGAAAGGACGAAGAAAAGAAGGAGACGGCTGAAGGAAGAAAGAGGACGCAAGAACAATTTTAATTTTCATCTCTCTTCTTCTATTTTGTTAACCTAGCCATGCTTGGCTAGTCTTCTTTAGTAGTTAGGGCGAGGATGAACCCTATGCGAATTTGAGTATTTGTTTGAATTCTTGATTGAACGTTATTTACCATGATTGAATGAATTATCTTTGCTTAAAGCTTTCTTAAAGATTGATCACCTTTTAGATTGTTCATAGGTTGGTGTATGACAATAGAGATGTTGGTGCATTTAATCGAACCGATAATTCGTCATAGAGTTGCATGACCTAGACATAGGCTTACGAGTTTATGCGATCTCATAGTCTGGTTTAAATACATTGATCTTTCCAAACAATACTAAGACATTAGGTTGTTTTCAAAGATAACGGACTAAGGTAGCGTCAAGACATTGAGACTTAGTCTAATTTTAGATAATTGATCGTCAATCATGGGAATAATAGTCAATTAGGGATTTAATACAAATACTTGAAGGAACATAGGGGGATTTCTATGCCCTAACTGCGTTTTTCTCTATTGATTAATTTTTCTAAACAATCGTTTTTGAGATTCTTAATCTTGAATGCGTGTTTTCGATTAAATTCCTTAAAAATTCTGTTTGGTTACAACTCACCTCCTATTACTCATTGGTCCAACTAAAGCTGAAATAACGAATTAGTGGATGGAATACTAGTCCTCGTGGGACGATCTTTTTCTCACTACTTTATTACTTGTATCAAGGTACCATACATTTTTTCCACCATCTTTTTCACCTTTGTAAGTGAACAAGACGGTCGGTTCATCAAGTTTTACTTCATTTGTTGTATAATGACTTCTCCCTTCAACTTTAGCAGCATCTCTACACTCATAATTGAGATGACCAAATCTATTGCAATTATCACTACTACAAAAATTGGATACTACTACCCTAAAAAACGTCCTAAATTGAAAACAGGTAGTAAAATATGAAGGAAGTGGCATTTTTGTAATTATATTTAAGGAAAAGGAGCCTTCAACGTCCTGAATAGTAATTTAGGACTTCTAAAATTTTTTTTGTCGTCCTGTATGTAATTCAAGACGCCTAAAATCTGATTAATTATCTTGGCGCCAAGGATAAAATATGGTGGGAAATATTTGGCGCGAAAATAAAAAATTCTCCACTATTATAGAAAATAGGCGACCTGAAGGTATATCAGGTCGCCTATTTTATATAAGTGGCGACCTGATTTACACTTCAGGTCGCCTATTTGCATCAATTTATTTAAAAAAAATAAAAAAGTGCCCGATTTTAGAAAATAGGCGACCTGAATGTATATCAGGTCGCCTATTTTCATTAATATGTGACTTGATTTATTGTTCAGGTCGCCTTTTTTAAATAATTTTAAACCTAATTCCCCGTCATTCTCATTCATTCTCACCCAGACTCTGACTCAACTCCGCCTCTAGTCTCAGTCTCCCTCTTCCTCCGACTCAACTCCGCCTCTAGTCTCAGTCTCCCTCTTCCGCCGACTCCGCCTCTAGTCTCAGTCTCCCTCTCTGCCGAAGCCCCTCTCACCTCTCACCAGCGTTAATGGCTGCATCTCCATCTCCACCGAAGCCCCTCTCTTGCGCCGACAAGAACGCCCTCAAACCCCTCTCCTCATTAGTGTGGTCTCTTGCACCGATAGCCAATCAATCTTATCTCCAACACCTCAATGCAAGATTGGGATATATTCCGGATGATAGAGGTTTGCTTTTTGGTTTCTTTTATTTTTAATCTTTAGATCTGATTATTGTTTATGATTTCCCCTTCTATTGATAAATTATTTCCCAATTTTTCTTCTTTGTTCATTAAGCTCAAGCACCTAACCCTAGTTTCCCTTGATTTTATTTCTTAACTTTTATCTAAATTTTGTTCATGGATTTCTATATATACCGGTTCTTGTTGGTCTATGCTGGTTGATTCATTATTACATATTTGTTGTTTTTAGGATTAATGTGAGGTTAAAATGATTTGGGAAGATGACAATGAGATGGATTGGTGATGAGATGGGGAAGAACAAGGATTCGGGGCGGACTGGGGAAGAGGAGCGACGGCTAACCTGAATAGAAATAAGGTCGTCTCATAAGAGGCGACCTGAATAAAGTTCAGGTCGCCTCATAAGAGGCGACCTGAGTTTATTCAGGTCGCCTATTAATAGGCGACCTGATTTGGGTTCAGGTCGCCTATTAATAGGCGATCTGATTTTTCTTCAGGTCGCCTTTTAGGGCCCAAATCAACGACTCCCTCCCAGACGTCCCTGTGAAGATGGACGTTAATTGGGTCTAATTAAGGTCGTCTTTTGAGTATTTTGTAGTAGTGTATAACATTGCAAATTGGATTTATCACTTCGTTGTTGATATTTGCCTCCTCCTCTGGACAAGAATCCTCAACCTCGGCTTTGGCCACGACCTCGGTTATATGATCCTTGACCACGTTCATATTCTGTTGTATAAGTTTCAAATCTTCCATTTGATCGGCCATATCCACTGCGTCCACCACGACCACCTCAAGCATTGAAGCCACCTCGAGTGTTATATCCACCACGATTTCCTCTGTCGCGTCCATAGTTGTTGTTATTGGGTTGATTTTCATTTAACGATAATTTGGTCTGCAAAGCTTGCTCCAAATTGCTAGAGCCTTCATTTAGATTCATTCTTTGCTCCTGATCTTGAAGAGAACCCACAAGCTCATCAATGGACATAACTGACAAGTCTTTGGCTTCTTCAATGGCGGTGATAATATAATCAAACTTTCTTATTAAGGACCATAGAATCTTCTCCATTACTCTAACATCATCTAGAGTCTCTCCATTTCTTTTCTTTTCTTTAGCCACCTTTTGCACTCGTGAGACATAATCTATAACTGGCTCCACGTTCTTCATTTTCAAATTCTCAAGCTCAGCTCTAAGTGATTGCAATCGTACCCTTTTAGCTTTGTCTACTCCTTCACAAGATTTTTGTAAAATCTCCCATGCATTTTTGGAAGTTTTTGCATCTGATATTTTTTCAAATGTTGATTTATCAATACCTTGAAAAATCAAAAATAGGGCCTTCTTGTCCTTCTTTTGAAACTCCCTAAGTGTCTTTCTCTGAGCATCTGTTAAAATTGCTTCGGCAGCTGCATCGGCAGGCTCCGTGTATCCATCCTCAACAAGGTCCCATATATCTTGGGAACCTAGTAAGGTCTTCATCTGAATGCTCCAATTTCCATAATTGCCTTTCGACAATTTTGGAATTTGTGGTTGCACCATCTCCGCCATCTTTATCAACCGTAGCTCTGATACCACTTGTTGGAAATTGAAGGTATAGAAAGATGAAAAATAATATTTCTATTATAAATTCAAGTACAATACACTCAAGCACAGCTCTATTTTAACAAACACAACAACAATCTTGTATTTCTCTCACACAAAAATTCCTTCCTCTTCTCCCTAAGTGCTTCGGCACTTATCATGTACTCTCATCTCTCTGTTTCTTTTTTTCGGA
This sequence comes from Acacia pycnantha, assembly GCA_025563575.1. NCBI lineage: Eukaryota > Viridiplantae > Streptophyta > Magnoliopsida > Fabales > Fabaceae > Acacia > Acacia pycnantha. The sequence goes on along the minus strand of JAMWYP010000338.1, from coordinate 90,350 downwards.
TACACACATATGTTGCAACATTGAAACACACTCATATATATAGGCTATTTCTTTGCCGCCTTGTACAGTGCCGACTTCCTTCACAGCTTGTAATTGTTGATTATTTTGTAGTTTGCCTCTTCATGTAAACCGTAGCATTTACTCCTACAGCCCCTATTGACTTTTTCTTTGACAACTCATCATCAGCAGCACATTTCTTCAATTAAACTGACGGTAGAAGAGAGAAAGAAAGAATTGCATTGCTTCTAATCACGTGACAACTCATGCTGCCATTTGACACCTTATGCTTCCACTAATCCATTTGGTTTGATTGCTCATACTTTTACAACGTCTCTAGCTTTGACAGCTAATGCATGCTTTTAGACCATTAAATATAGCGGTGAACATTAAATGGGAGACACACAAAAAAAAAAAATTTGAGTTTGATTTCTATCATATATAATCCAAAACAAAATTTCCCTTAGACTCATGCGCTACCTAACCAGAAGAAATCAAAACAAGTTTCCCAACCGGCAAAGCACGCACAAAGACACAATGCCAAATCTTCAAAGCCAAAACACGTCCAACTTTGGGGAAAAATCGATATAGGTATTGGACAATGGAAATGGGTTTCTGGGCAAATATAGAAAGAACCAGAACTCCGAGAACGGAAAGATATCGAGTTCAGAAATGAACCAATATTCGATGCAGCAAGGAATTCCAAAACTAGTTTGTAGTGCGTATTGACCATCATTATGCATCCATTCACGCGCGGCGGCTACGCCCCCTATATTGTCTTCGCAGCCAAACTTAAGCCAATATTTAACTGAAAGTGTCTTCTAAAAGAGTATATTTTCACTCTCCATTTTTGTAAAAAACAAAAATTACATACTCCCTCCGATCCAAAATAAAAGATACTTTTTTTTTGAGAGATCAAGAAAGTTAAATATGTTACTTAATCATATCATATATATTGTATCTTTAGATTATATATTCGTTTATTAGTCAAACTAATTAGTTTAAAGGAAAAAATATAAATATAAATACTTGTTGGCGACTTCGGCAAGTGCACCGATCGTTACAAGTAATAAAGTGTGTGAGAAAGAGATCGTCCCACGAGGAATAGTATTGCACCCACTAATTAGTTATTTAAGCTTTAGTTGGATGAAATAGAGCGATAGGGGTGAATTGTAGCTAAAAAGGTTTTAAATAATTAAATAAAAAATTAAGAATCAAGAGTTGCAAGAATTTCAAGAATGTTTTAGAAAAGATGGTTTATAGAGAAAACGCAGCTAGGGCATAGAATTCCCTATGTTCCTCTAAGTATTCTATTTCAAAATTCCTAATTGGTCATTATTCCCATAACTGACGATCAATTCTCTAATATTTAACTAAGTCCCAATGTCTTGATGCTACCTTAGTCGTTATCTTTAAAAATAACCTAATGTCTCAGTGTTATTTAGAAAGATTATGTAAACAAGAATTATAAGATCACACAAATTTGTAAGCCTATGTCTAGGTCATGCAATTTTATGATGAGTTAAAGGTTCTGGTTAAGTGCACCAACATCTCTATTGTCATGCACTAACCTATGGGCAATCTAAAAGGGGATCAGTCTTTTAGAAGGCTTTAAGTAAATATAACTCATTCAATATGGTAAATAACATTCAATCGAGAATTTCAAATAAATACTTAAATTAACATAGGGTTCATCCTCGCCCTAACTACTAAAAGGAAATTAGCCAAGCATGGCTAGGTAAAAATTAATAAGATAAATGGAAACCAGAATTGTTCTTCAGAGATTGGGAAGGTTGATCTCTACAATTGCTTTGATCTTCTTTCTCCAAATCCTCCTTTCTCCTCTCCTTGTGCGTCGCGTCGTACGTGCCGCTTCTTTGCTTTTTGTTTTCTTTCGCGGCGTCCTTTTCTTCTCAGGTCCGTGTTCTCCTCAAAAATCCCTTTCGCGGCGTCTGTTCTATCTTAATATATATTGCCTCCGTTCCCTGTTGCAATCTATTAATTTATCTTTGTTCGTGGGCCGCGTGCGTGATCTGTTTCTTTTCTTTTTCAAAGGATATATCATATTCTTTTCATTCAATCCATATCCTATCACCATAGTATCTTTTGCAATTCGTGTGGGTCCATGCTGCTATTCACAAAATCACAATCTGTTTCTTTCATTCGAATATGTAGTGCTTGACTCCAATCTTTAATTGGGTGGGGTCCACGCCCTTTTCTTTTCCTTTTCTCTTTAATATATATATATATATATATATATATATATATATATATATATATTAGATCTCATAATATCTCCCGCACAATAAAATAGGATATCAATAGATTTTCTGTTATGATATTCTTTTATCCTATATTTAATTAAAAGTTAGATAAGTACATAAAGATAATTAAATAAGGACAAAATATTAATAAATTCAATCTAATATATCTCAGAATCTATCCTTATTTAATTATAAAATATCTACTTATCAAACTCTCCCACACTTAAATCTTTGCTTGTCCTCAAGCAAAAGAAAGAGGATTAATTATCTGAAACGAACATTGCCTATGAAATTCCTAAACAGAGCAATAAACCACCACACTTAGATCATATCATCAAATCTTATTTAAGTTAATGTCTTATAAGAATAGGTCACTAAGTCAATAGCCTTAAACAATTATAATAATCTCTTAACATCCCATAATCAAAGGATCAGTGAATAATAAGATCAACAATAAGATTAGTAGACGAATATTACGCTACTTAATTTTTTTTTCCAGAAAAATTCAAATGCCCCCACTAAACCAAGCTTTTCATTTAATTTAATAAGGATCCTCAGGTAAGAAATGACTCATTTTTTTTTTTTTTTCTTTTTTTTGTCTTGAGCCGTTGTAGGTCCCCTTTTGACGTGACTCTGCACATGGGTGATGCAAGACCGGCTACTCGCTACTCCAACAGCACCTCAAGAGGCTTTTAGCCCAACTCATAACTCTCTTGGACTTTACCGTTTGACGCGACCCCGCACATGGGTGATGCAAGACCTGCTACTAGGTCAAGTCTAGAGATGTCAGCGGAGTTGTTTTTTTTTTTTTTTCCTGAACAAAAGGTTCACTTAGCTAGCAAGGTCATCATCTAATTTTCTAAAGAAATCATGTAGCAAAATATTCAAAAAAAATAATCTGTTGATCCTATTACAAACTATTCCCTATTCTCATAGTCCATCTCAAGACTCGTTACAAAAATTCAAGGCTTAGAGACTTAATTGAAACATTCTTTTCTATTTTAATTTTTGACTTGATAATATTAACTAAGATGGGAAAACTCAAAGTTAAGGTCAATTTAAACAAACTCAAAAAAAAATTTCAAGGGAAGTCTTTTCAATTGAATAAGGACAAGCAACACCAAAGAAATCATATCCCTACCCCACACATAAATCGACAAAGGTCCTCAATGTTTGAACAATCAATAAAAGGAAAGGAACTAGTACTCCCTGGTTTAGGTCTCTAACTCGATGTGGAGTGCTCCCTGTCAAAAGTCATGGGAGTGGTCATCGGCGTCCTCTTGTGTGACCGGAGAAGCGAATCGTTGTCGCCCTCACTGGTTGACAACTATGTGGGTCAATATTCGTTGGATGCAAAGGGCCTCACCATCCGGCCGATAAGTGAGAGAGAAAGAAAAAGAAGAAGGAGGAAGGGGTGGTTGAAAGTGAGGTGAAAGAAATTTATTTTATTTTATTTTTTTTTTTTTTTTTTTTTTTTTTGTGGCTCCCTTGGTCAGAGAGTTGGCGCCTTGGGCGCCAACTTTGGCGCCCTGGGCGCCAACTTTCTGTCCTTCCCACTTCTTTTTTTTTTTTTTTGGTCGAGAGTTGGCGCCTTGGGCGCAACTTGGCGCCCGGGCGCCAACTTTCGTCCTTCCCACTTTTTTTTTTTTTTTTTTTTTTTTCGCAGCTCTTTGGTCGAGAGTTGGCGCCGTGGCGCAACTTTGCGCCCGGGCGCCAACTTTCTTTTTTTTTTTTTTTTTTTTGTATGGAGCTTATAGTTTGCTCCATACTTTTCACAACCTTCCTATCCTAGAATAACTACTAAAACTAACTAAAAATGAAAAAGAAAACTTATTGGGTTGCCTCCCAATAGCGCTTGTTTAACGTCCTGAGCCTGACGGATATCATCTTAATTCTCGCCTTCTAGTGCCACGGAGGTTCTTCCTCTCGTCAATGTCTCCACCATGGTAAGGCTTCAATCTTTGCCCATTTACCTTAAAAGCGTCATTCGAACCTATTGGTGCAATGACAATTGCACCAAAAGGTGTAACCTCTTTCACTATAAACGGTCCTGACCACCTATACTTCAATTTCCCCGAAAAAGTTTTAAACGAGAGTTATAAAGTAATACCGTTGTCCCGGATGAAACTCTTTTGGAAGAATCCTCTTGTCATGCCATCTCTTCGTTCTCTCCTTGTAGAGGCTAGCACTCTCATATGCAAAAATTCTGAATTCATCAAGCTCATTCAACTTCAGCAGCTTAGTTGCCCAAAGCGCCTTATGTTCAAGCTCCACCGGGAGGTGGCAAGATTTACCATATAACAAATGAAACGGTGACATGCCGATAGGAGTCTTGAATGCCGTTCGGTATGCCCACAAAGCATCATCAAGCTTCGGGACCAATCCTTCCTTGACTTCCCAACAGTCTTTTCCGAATTTGCTTCAATTCCCTCGTTAGAAATCTCCACTTGCCCACTAGTTTGTGGGTGATATGTAGTAGTGACACGATGAGTGACACCATATTTGCTAAGCAATGATTGAAACTGTCTTGTTACAAAAATGAGTGCCTCCGTCACCGATAATGGCCCTGCACTCGAACTCGCTGAATATATTCTTTTTGAGAAAGGATATGACCACCTTAGCTTCATTAGTGGGAAGAGCAATTGCCTCTACCCACTTTGAAACATAGTCCACAACTACAAGGATGTACTTGTTGTTAAAAGAGCTTGGGAATGGCCCCATAAAATCAATTCCCACACATCAAAAATCTCAATAACAAGAATGTTGTTGAGTGGCATCTCATGTCTCCTAGAGATATTCCCTGTTCTCTCGGCAACGATCACATTGCTCAATATACTTCCTAGCATCCTTGTACAATGTAGGCCAATAAAAACCGCTTTGTAGTACCTTAGCAAAGAAGTTCTCCAAATAAATGTCCACCATAATCTGAACCATGACAATGCCAAAGGATCTTATGAGTTTCCTCCTCTCGGGATACAGCACGAGCATTCCATCTCGCACACCGAAAATAAGAAGGGCTCATCCTGTATATACCGCCGAACATCATGCATGAACTTCTTCCTCTCGCCGCCATGTTAGTCCCTCCGGTATCATCCCAATGGCCTTATAATTAGCAAAATCAGCAAACCAAGGAATACCGCTAATTGCTAAGACATACTCATCCGGAAATTCATCATGAATCTCCATTTCGAATCATCTTGCAGCTCCTTAACTCGAATCCTAGACAAGTGATCGCCTACCACATTCTCTACCCCTTTCTTGTCTTTGATTTCAATCTTAAACTCTTGGAGTAGCAGATCCAACGGAGAAGCCTTGGCTTAGCGCCTAACTTAGTCAAGAGATATTTTAGAGCAGCATGATCTCGTAAAAATAATAACTTTGGAACCAATCAAATACTGTCTAAATTTATCTAATGCATAAATAATCGCAAGCATCTCCTTCTCGCTTGTTGCATAGTTCAACCGTGCCTCATTCGAACTTTACTTGCATAATATATAACATGTAACAACTTATTCTTCCTTTGCCCCAAAACAGCTCCTATGGCGTAGTCACCGGCATCACACATCACCAAACGGTAGATCCCAATCAGGTGCTCTCAGAATAGGTGCAGTTGTTAATCTTTCTTTCAACAATTTGAATGCAATCGACACTCTTTGTTGAAGTTAAAGTCTTCATCTTTGACCAACAACCGACTAAGCGGTTTGGCTATCTTGGAAAAATCTTTGATAAACCTTCGGTAAAAACCGCATGACCAAGAAAACCGCGAACACTACGTACATTGGTGGGAGGGGCAAGTCTTTGATGATTATAATCTTGGCTCTATCCACTTCTATCCCTTTATCAGATATTCTATGACCCAAGACTATCCCATCTTTCACCATAAAGTGGCATTTTTCCCAATTAAGCACCAAATTACTCTCTTGACATCTTTGGAGTACACGAGACAAATTAGTCAAGCAAGTATCATACGAAGTGCCAAAAACAGAGAAATCATCCATAAATACCTCAATAAATCTCTCTACCATGTCGAGAAGATAGACAACATGCACCTCGAAAAGTAGTCGGGCATTGCAAAGACCGAAGGGCATCCGTCTATAAGCAAAAATACCAAAGGGGCAAGTGAAAGTCGTTTTCTCTTGATCCTTTGGATCCACCGCTATTTGATTGTAACCTTAATAGCCGTCTAAGAAGCAAGAATAAGAGTGACCTGCAAGCCTTTCAAGCATTTGGTCCATGAATGGTAAAGGAAAGAAGTCCTTACGAGTGGCATCGTTCAATCTTCTATAATCCACACACATTCTCCACCTCGTGATGCTTCTAGTGGGTATCAATTCATTGTTCTCATTCTCGTACTACGGTGATTCCACCCTTCTTCGGTACTACATGTACCGGACTAACCCACTTTGAATCGAGATAGGATAAATCATACCCGCATCTAACAGTTTCATCACCTCCTTTCTCACCACTTCCTTCATAGTTGGGTTAAGTCTCCTCTGGGGCTGCCTTACTGGTTTCACATCGTTCTCCATTAGAATTTTATGAGTGCAGAATGAGGGACTAATCCCTTTCAAATCAAGAAGGGAGCTCCTTTAGTTCTACCTTAGGAGCAACAGGTGGTGCATCATAATCCTTCTTTGCAGATTCTCTACCCGTAAATTAGAATTTTCATCCGCACAAACCTCTTCTTCCACTCGCAATAACCGAGCAATATCATCCTCTAAGGACTCATCTCGAATCTTCTTGAAAAGACCCTCCCGAATGGCTTCGTCAACTACATCAATTCTCAAACAAGTCACTATTATCAACTGGGTATTTCATGGATCAAACACATTGTAAGTGATTTTCTCGTCATTCATTTGGAATTCCATTTTTCCAAAGAGCCTACATCAATTACCGCTCGCAGTAGCCAAGAAGGGTCTTCCCAAAAGCAAAGGAAGTTCAGCATCTTCCTCCATGTTAAGAACCACAAAATCCACCGGAAGATGAATTTGTCCACTTTCACCAAAGACATCCTCAATGACACCTTCGGCTTCTTAATGGATCTATCCGCCAACCGTAATGACATCATAGTAGGCTTCATCTCTTTAATGCCGAGAGCTTTTGCCACGTATAAGGGCATTAAATTTATACTAGCTCCCAAGTCACAAAGTGCTCGCCCATATTGACATTCCCTATTGCACAAGGAATGCTAAAGCCGCCCGGATCCTTAAGCTTTGGTGGCAACTTAGTTTGAATGATGGCACTACACCGCCGAGTCAATGCCACAAGCTTCGCCTCTTGCAACTTATGCTTCTTGGAAAGCAAATCTTTCATGAACTTTGCATAATTAGGCATATTTTCAAGAGCTTCGCGAAAGGAATGTTAATCTGCAATTTCTTAAAAATATCCAAGAACTTGGCATATTGTTGCTTCGAATCTGCTTGCTTCAACCTTTGGGGATAAGGAGGTTTTGCATAAGAAGGAGTGGGAGACTTCTTTGTAACTATCTCCTTTGGAACCTCGCCGCACATTACATTGCTCGACCTCTTCCTCCCCTTTCTGACTTGTCCTTCATCTAACAGATTTCTCAACCTACGCACCACTACACCACTCCTTGTAGTTATGGCCTTACAATGCTCCTTTGGATTGACCTCTCGTATCACTAGGGAAGGACCCTTGGCTTCTCTCTCGCTATTTGCTTTGATAATTGACAATCTGATTCTCTAAATTCCGGATCGAAGCCCCCTGATTCTTGAGAGCAGACTTTGTTTCATTCTGGAAAGCTTCTGATCCCTGTATGTATTCAGTAGTGGTACGAGTCAACTGTGTCAAAGCCTTTTCCAGATCAGTAGTGGTGGATTCGTGGAACCGCCGAGGTGCCGCTTGGGGTTTGTAGGAAAAGTTTGGGTGAGCTTTCCACCAGATTGTATGTGTTGCTATACGGATTAAACCGATTTCGGGAGGATTACCCATGTAGTTAACCTCACTGTTTCTCCATTAATGAATGCCGCACAATCTCCATTAGCGTGTTCCCTTTGCAAAAATCACAAAGCAAAGGAGGCCGAGAAGAATTAGATGACACCCGAGAAGAGGCAAGTCTGTTTAGTGATGGAAGCTAACCGCCGTTGGATCACCTTGTTTTGTTGGGCAATGTTCTCATTGTGGGCCAACATTGTATTGTAAGAGTCTAGTCAAGAACTCCCTCTTTGGTTGTGGAGTAACAGCTTCATTCTCTAAGGACCCCATATCTTCAAACAACTCCAATGATTCCTCCGGAGTTTTATTTTTTAACGTACCACCTCGCCGCAAAGATTAATCATCATCCTAGAGGACTAAGCATCCCATTGAGGAATATTCTCACCGATCATAGTCTTGCAGTCATGTTGTGGGCACTTCCTAAGCAACTCCTTGAATCTTTCCCAAGCTTGGCAATATGATTCCCCATTGCCTTGAGTAAAGCAACGGATGTCTGACAGCAGCTTTGTATACTTAGAAGAAGGGAAAAATTTCTCCAGGACTTTGTGGTAATAATGTCCCAAGTGGAGAGACTTCCATTAGACAAGAACGAAGCCAAGCTCCCGCTTTCCCGTCGAGAGAAAGGAAACAGCCTCACACGAATAGCCCCTTCGAAACCCCATTCATCTTGATGGTATCACAAATCTGCGAAAAGTCTCAATATGCCGATTAGGATCCTCTAAATCACTCCCACTAAAAGAGCGTTGTTGAACCAAGCCTATGAGGGATGGCTTGATTTCAAAATTATTTGCATTTACAAACTGGATTGACAATGCTAGTTGCTGCCCGGCTGGATTAAGCGTCATATAATCGCCCATGGTCTTTCTTGAGGAGGAAGGCGAAGAGGATCTTCACCATTTTCTCGCCATTATAACCGGTTCACCCCCAAGACTAGAGTTACTAGCCTTTCCTTTACTCGTTGAGCAAGTTTCCGGTTTCTCCTTGTCCGTCTTCTCAATTTCAGGATCAAATCAGAGCGAATTTCGTCTATGGTACCTCGCATAAACAGAGTTAGATAACAAAAGAAAAAGAAATCCAATCTAGAGTTTTAACAACTACTTAGTGTTGAAATATTTCTATTCCCTAAGAACGGCGCCAAAACTTGTTGCGACTTCGGCAAGTGCACCGATCGTTACAAGTAATAAAGTGTGTGAGAAAGAGATCGTCCCACGAGGAATAGTATTGCACCCACTAATTAGTTATTTAAGCTTTAGTTGGATGAAATAGAGCGATAGGGGTGAATTGTAGCTAAAAAGGTTTTAAATAATTAAATAAAAAATTAAGAATCAAGAGTTGCAAGAATTTCAAGAATGTTTTAGAAAAGATGGTTTATAGAGAAAACGCAGCTAGGGCATAGAATTCCCTATGTTCCTCTAAGTATTCTATTTAAATTCCTAATTGGTCGTTATTCCCATAACGACGATCAATTCTCTAATATTTAACTAAGTCCCAATGTCTTGATGCTACCTTAGTCGTTATCTTTAAAAATAACCTAATGTCTCGGTGTTATTTAGAAAGATTATGTAAACAGAATTATAAGATCACACAAATTTGTAAGCCTATGTCTAGGTCATGCAATTTTATGATGAGTTAAAGGTTCTGGTTAAGTGCACCAACATCTCTATTGTCATGCACTAACCTATGGGCAATCTAAAAGGGGATCGATCTTTTAGAAGGCTTTAAGTAAATATAACTCATTCAATATGGTAAATAACATTCAATCGAGAATTTCAAATAAATACTTAAATTAACATAGGGTTCATCCTCGCCCTAACTACTAAAAGGAAATTAGCCAAGCATGGCTAGGTAAAAATTAATAAGATAAATGGAAACCGAATTGTTCTTCGAGATTGGGGAAGGTTGATCTCTACAATTGCTTTGATCTTCTTTCTCCAAATCCTCCTTTCTCCTCTCCTTGTGCGTCGCGTCCGTACGTGCCGCTTCTTTGCTTTTGTTTTCTTTCGCGGCGTCCTTTTCTTCTCAGCGTCCGTGTTCTCCTCAAAAAATCCCTTTCGCGGCGTCTGTTCTATCTTAATATATATTGCCTCCGTTCCCTGTTGCAATCTATTAATTTATCTTTGTTCGTGGGCCGCGTGCGTGATCTGTTTCTTTTCTTTTTCAAAGGATATATCATATTCTTTTCATTCAATCCATATCCTATCACCATAGTATCTTTTGCAATTCGTGTGGGTCCATGCTGCTATTCACAAAATCACAATCTGTTTCTTTCATTCGAATATGTAGTGCTTGACTCCAATCTTTAATTGGGTGGGGTCCACGCCCTTTTCTTTTCCTTTTCTCTTTAATATATATATATATATATATATATTAGATCTCATAATATCTCCTGCACAATAAAATAGGATATCAATAGATTTTCTGTTATGATATTCTTTTATCCTATATTTAATTAAAAGTTAGATAAGTACATAAAGATAATTAAATAAGGACAAAATATTAATAAATTCAATCTAATATATCTCAGAATCTATCCTTATTTAATTATAAAATATCTACTTATCAATACTCAAAATTAATTTAATTAGTTTCATTAATTTCTCCAAAAAATCAATTTTATCTTATATTTATGACTGGAGGGGTATTAAATTTTGCTGAAAAGGTGCCTCTAAACCATCGAGGTTTAAATAAAAATTGAAATGCTAGATGAACTTGAAGATTTTTTTTTTTTTTTTAAACGCAATCATTGGTAACGGACTCTTATGATCTATGGTGGGAAAAAATAGAAGAAGAAAAACTCATTAAATGCTTAAATATTTATTGTTGGACTCTTATAAAAAGGACTAAGATAATTTAAAAGTTATGCTCTCATAAAAAGCAGAGGAGAAAGTATCATATTCTTCATCATTTTATTCATTTGCATGTTCTTGTCCTCTGGAAAAATCGTAGCCAAATACATCGCTTCTTGAAAGTGGTTTTACAACGACTAGCTCGATCCAAGAATATAAATGGGGAGAATGGCTGAAAATATTAAAGAATACAGATCTACGAAAATTGTAAACCACACTGGCAATTATATAATGGCATGTTAAAGCGGGGCTTTTGGTTAATGTGGTATTCTTCTTTTTATAAGATCGGCGTTAAAAATGAAATATGCGATGATTTTGATGAAACTACAGATCCATATTATTGATGAGTTTATTTATTCGTATATATGTCGTTATAATAGATTTTAAAATTAGTTTTATACATATATTAAGAATCAATGTTTATATCTTCTATATTGTGAACTGAATTCTGTGTCAGATTTCAGGCATATTTATTTTAAGTATTTCATGGATTTGAGTTATTGAGGCATGATTATTCTTCCATCTTGATGAGAAACTAATCATGATATGTTATATTTAATTTATTTATATACTTTTGAATTTACAATAATACAATACATTGTGTAATAAGACTAGGGGTGGAACTAGGGGGGTTAGGGTTGATCTCTGCCTCCTAAAAGTATAAAACCTAGATATTTAGAAAATCATATTTCAGCATCATAAAAATTTTAAAATTTTCACTTCATCCTCACTAAAAGTTTCGTGAAGGAACTAAAATGAAAATATTGAAATATTTGTGGGGTCAAGATGTACTTTTATGAACATCTAGATTCTATTCTATAGTTTTTGTCCCCTAAATACAATCCCGCCTTCGAATTAATAAGACTATAGCTACTTACCAAACTATTAGTGAATAACCTACTCCTTCATCTAGATTATAAAATACGTGATCTTGTTTTTTCAACACTAATTCAAACATGCACTAACATCGCCAATAAAACAGAAACTTAACATAGGTTTTTTTTTTTTTTTTTTGTAGCCTCAGTTTTTCTTCGTTTTATGAGAATCTAATGTCATGTTGAACTTTACAACTCAGGCCTCTCGGTCAACGCCCTCCCCATTTGGATTTGATCCCTCCCTCCACAACCAAAATCCGGATCTTCCATATTTATTATTCAACACCAAAATTGAGAAAAATTCAACTTCAGTCGACATCATATCAAGCCTGATACAATTGTCCATATTTTCCAAACTCTGAAGAAGTTTGAAATTGAAAGCAACACGTTTTATTTTATTTTATTTTATTTGTTTCCACTGCGATCATGGTCATATCTACTTCGGCTACCCCGCCAATTAATCACACTAAATAATTAAATATACTGCCAACACATTCTGTCCCCTTCAAAAATGATGATAATCAACAATAAAATAAAAAAATGTCTACTTGAAACTTAAAAGCAAGAATATTTCTCAGGAAGATAATTATTTTTCCCATTTTCCATGAAAGAAATAAAAAGAAGAAATTACCAAACTCATCAGTGGGCGTTCTTATGTTGTCGGACCAAATCCTAGACTTCAGATACAGCCTCGAGATTATATTGTTCTCGTGACACGTCGCATATTGGGCCTTTTAATGCCGGTTTGGATAGCGGTTGCTTTTACAATGGGATTTATATTATTCAAAGTGGATAAGATTTTTTTTTTCGGTCAAGATACTCAATGAGATATACAGACATACAGTACATACACAAAGTAGATGGTATATAAGTATAACAAGAGTTTTGTATCGATCTGTGCTTTTCCAACAAACCCTTATATGGATCTCACTGCACGAGACCTTCAGCCTCATGCCACCACCGCTGTTGGGACCACCGTCCAGAACGGCCCTCGCTGTATCAATCACGGAGTTGGTGACGAACTCGCCGGTCTTCTTATCGTATTTGAACTTCAATGGTTCGTCTCCTTATGGCATGCATCACGTTAACTCAGAAAGCATCAAAGTGCATATACTGTGGGGATATATCTAATAATGGATCAACAACAACAGTCTTATAATCTGTTAATCCACTTTTGGTAATCTTACAGGGATGCTCATCACGTTCACCGTGATTTTATTCCACACTAAAAAAAAATCAAAAACAAAGCAAAACAAGCAGCCACTTGCGTAATTATCTTGCTTTTATTATTAATCATCATTTCTTAGTTACGAGTAGTTCATCATGCCATAGACCAAGTGACATGTGCTTCACCCACGTCGGAATTAAGCCCCAATGCATCCCACACCGCCTGCGACCCATCCACGATGTTATTCCTGCACGGTGGCTGTCCGGCGTGCGCCCTGTCACACCCATTTACCGAGTCACACTCATCCACCACTTTCGCCGTCGTGCTCCTCCCGTTGCTCGCCGTGATCTTGATCATCTTCCCGCACCGTGACCCCTTGTTGTACCACCCTGTCGATAGCGCCACCACGCTCTCCGAGTTGCTATGATACCTCTCATCACATTGGGACGGATCTCCGCCGTCGCCGCCTTCGCTGAAGTCATTAGCACACCATCACTACGGAAGGGGATTCTCTCATTGGCGTACTCTCTCCCCATCCCTCACAGTCCGATCTCGGCCGTCCAAATCTGGATCCAACGGCTCAAAAAAAATTTGGTTCAGACCGCATGCGGAGGGATAATGAGAGAAGGGCATATGAGAGAAACCGGATCCCCATCACTACTGGGATCCCTCTCCGGTTTTCTCGATCCGTCTTCTTATCTATTCCATGTCCTTTTTTTTTCATTAATACAGATTTATATATTCCTCGTTTCTTCAGGCACCTACCAGCTTTCTATTTTCTTCTTGTTTTTCTTCGAATATTTGTCGGTTTACATTATTGCAAATTACAACCATGACGAGCATATTATCATGTCCATTTTATGGTTTGAATCTTTATTGGGAGAGGTATCTATATTTAGTATCTGTACGACTGTACCTCAAATAAGATTGACTCATAGAGGAGAATACATGTGCTTAGAGAAAAAGACATCGTTCATTTGCCAAGTGATAATTAAACTCTTGGGGTTCAGTGACCCCAATTTTTTCTGAAAAGCCCAAAGATTTATGGACGCGGCTTCAGTCCACTGCGGTTACCGTCCTCTTCTAATCATTTTCTCAAAACAGCGCTGTTTTGGCGCAAAAGGGACCCTGCTTCTTTTTTTTTTTTTTAATACACATATTTTAGGAACTGGAGAAACTAAAAAGATACTTCATGATAATGATCGATGCTAAAAAAATAATTCATGATCTTGAAAAATTATTTTAGAATGTTGAAAAAATATTTCAGGTACTGATACTAAAAAGATACTTCAGGATACTGACTGAGGATACTGGCTGGTACCGAAAAAATAATTTTTCAAGATCATGAAGTATTTTTTCGGTACCAGCCAGTATCCTCAGTCAGTATCCTGAAGTATTTTTTAGTACCAGTTAATACCCTGAAATATTTTTTCAACATCCTAAAATAATTCTTCAAGATCATGAATTACCATTCAGTATTTTTTTAGTACTGATCAGTATATCTTTTTAGTATCTACGGTACCTGAAATATGTGTATATATATATAAATAAATAAATAAAAAAAGAAGAGGAGCAGTGTCACTTTTGCGCCAAAACGGCACTGTTTTGAGGAAGAGATTGGTAGAGGACGGTAACCGCAGAGGACTGAAGCTGCGTCCAAGATTTATAAGGGAGCAATGGCCCCGTATGAAGTGCTTAGCTTTTCAACCTTATCCATGAGCATGACTTGAGCCACTGTATGAAGTGCAATTAGCTTTACAAATCTACAACCTGATGATGCCTTTACTGGATTGTTACGTCTGATCTCATGTCAAGAAGAGTTAACTGTTGTGTTGATTCTCTGGTCGGCCCAGATTCACTGAATAGATATTGAAGCTATCATTACAAATATTCCTGCTATTGAGTATATAGCCACTCACTTGAAAATATTTCAATTATATGCTTTGTCTCTTCGCGTTTTCTTGAGACATCTGCTTCAAATATTTAAAAAACAAAAGTCCTTAACTTATATATATTCAGGACCCAGTTCTCTTACAAATACTAACGTTAATTAATTTGTGAAACAAAAATGATTTTTCATAGTCTCTTTTATTAGAAAAAATGATGTATCCAAGAGGGAAGAATAAAGAAAAATGGAACACTGAAGAGGGAATTAATGAACTATCTAGTTTGTAGTGCGCATTGACCATTATTATGCATCCATTTTTTTATTACAAAAGTACTTTTGGAGGGTTCGACATCGTCTCCCGTCGAGTACGGCCCGGGCTCTATGAGCACTTACTGGGACTTACGAGATCGCTTACCAAAGGAGTCCCAGCGACGGCAGAGGGGATCGAACCCACGACCCAAGGGCCTAGTCCTGGATCCCTTACCATCTATGCCAACTCACATTGGTATTATTATGCATCCATTGATTCCATTCACGGCGGCTACGCCCCCAATATTGTCTTCGCAGCCAAACTTAAGGCAATATTTAATACAATGAAAGTGTCTTCTAGATGGGTATATTTTCAAACACTCCTTTTTTTAAAAAAAAAAAACATTTTTTACGTACTCCTCTGATCCTAAATATAAGATAGAGTTCACTCTTTTTTGAAAAGATTAAGGAAGTTAAATATGTTACTCAATCATATCATATATCATGTATCCATAGATTATATATAAGTTTATTAGTCAAACTAATTAGTTTAGAGAAAAAAAATATATAAATACTCAAAAGTAATTTAATTAGCTTCCTTATAAATCTCTACAAAAAAAAAAATTATCTTATATTTATGACTAGAGGGAGTATTAAATTTTGCTGAAAAGGTGCCTCTAGCCCCTCGAGGTTTAAATAAAAATTGAAATGCCAGATGGACTTGAAGAATTTTTTTTTTAAAGAAAAAATGCAATCATTGGTAACGGATCTAATTAATTACTCCCTCCAATCCTAATTGTAGGAACATTTTTGTAGTGTAAATTACACTACAAAAGTGTTCCTATAATTAAGACCGGAGATAGTCCATCATAAAATAATCTATGTAGAGTCAAAAATGAAATATGTGATGATTTTGCTGAAACTACATATAAATTACACTACAAAAGTGTTCCTATAATTAGGACCGGAGGTAATCCATCATAAGATAATCGATGTAGAGTCAAAAATGAAATATGCGATGATTTTGCTGAAACTACATGTAAAACTAAAACAGATCCATATTATTGATGAGTTTATTTATCCGTATATATATATGTGGTTATAATAGTTTTAAAATTAGTTTTATACATATATTAAGAATCAGTGTTTATATCTTTTATATTGTGAAGTCTGTGTCAGCATACATGCTTTCAGGCATATTTATTTTAAGTATTTCATGAATGAGTTATTGAGGCATGATTCCTCCATCTTGAGAAACTAATCATGATATGCTATATTTAATTTATTTATGTACTTTCGAATTTACAATAATATGTTGTGTAGTAAGACTATAATTACTTACCAAACTATTTGTATTTCAAATAGCAGAAGTGATCGTGTTTTTTCTAACACTAATTCAAATATGTTCTAACATCCCCAATAAAACAGCAAACTTAACATAGTCTTCTTTCTTTCTTCTTTTTTGTAGCCTCAGTTTTTCTTCGTTTTATGAGAATGTTATGTTATGTTGGACTTTACAACTCAGCCTCTCGGTCAACGCCCTCCCCATTTGGATTTGATCCCTCCCTCCACAACCAAAATCCGGATCATCCATATTTATTATTCAACTCAATAATTGAGAAAAATTCAACTTCAGTCGACATCATATCATGCCTGATACAATTGCCAATATTTTCCAAACTCTGAAGAGGTCTGAATTTGAAAGCAACACTGCACGTTTTATTTTTATTTCTTTGTTTCCACTTCGATCGCTGTCATATCCACTTCCGCTACGTACCCCGCCAATTCATCACACTAAATAGTTAAATATGTTGCCAACACATTCTGCCCACTTCAAAAATTATGATAGTCAACAATTAAATAAAATAATGTCTACTTGAAACTTAAAACCAAGAATATTTCTTACGAAGATAATTATTTTTCCCATATTGGGCCTTTGTTTGGATTAGCGGTTGCTTTTCTAATGGGATTTTGGGTATACGAGGTAAATATGTAAAATGAATTTTGTATCGGCTTACATAAACGTGCTTTACAAATGGACAAGCCCTTATCGGATCCACATTACACGTGTCACCTCCTCTACCCCTCGACCGGGAACAAGTCTTTTAGCCTTGTGTCCATCCACAGAAGCAGATCTCTCCTTATCTTTTTTTTTCTCATTATCTCTCATCAGCCCATATGAGCCGTTGATTTGGAAAATGAGAGAAGTAGTATTATTGATTGGATGGACATAATTTAGAGATTATAATAAGAGATGATGAGAAAAGGAATATGAGAGAAACCCAACCCGTCCATCCACCTCTTTAGCCTTTCTTCCATGCCACCACTGCTGTTGGGACCACCGTCCAGAACCGCCCTCGCTGTATCAATCACGGAGTTGGTAACGAACTCGCGGGTCTATATATCGTATTTGATCGTGTGAGGGCTAAATTGAGTACTTGGAAAGCTAATTGTCTCTCTATGGCGGGTCGTATAACTTTGGCTAAAGCGGTGGTGGGCGCTATTCTCCTCTATTCGATGCAAGTGGCTAAGTTACCTGTAAGTGTTTATTTGGAAGTTGAAAGACTACAGAGGAATTTTGTTTGAGGCCATGATGAGCTCTCTAAGCATTCTCACTCCATTGGTTGGGACCAATTGAGGAGACCAAAGGAGTTTGGGGGGTTGGGCTTCAGAAATCTAGCTTTGGTTAATTCAGTGTGTGGAGCTAAATTAGCTTGGAAGCTTACTATAGGTGCAAAGCGGCTATATATGGGGTGATATTCTGTTTCATAAGTATATGATGAGGGAGGAAGATTCACTGCTGAATTATAGGGTTGGTGACTCTAAGCTTTGGAGATTTATATGCGCACAAAGGGATCTGGTTGACAAAGGTACTAAATGGCATGTGCGTAACGACCTTATGGTGAATTTATTTCATGATTGTTGGGTTGGTATGGGTATAAAACTGAAAGACTTTTGCATTAGAAATTTGTCGCAAGAGGAGGAGTGCTCATGCATAGGTGAATGGGTAAAGGAAGGAAGATGAGATATTAATAGAATATGTGAGGTTATTAATTCTGAGGCTTTAAATAGAATTGCCCTAGTCTTAGCTCCACGACTTGATGCTAGAAATGACTTGATGATTTGGGGATAAACGGGTGATGGGTGCTTCTCTATTAAAAGCGCTTATTTTTGTCTCAACCTGATCTGAACCAGTGGCGAGACAACCTTTTCAAAGATATTTGGAAATGGAAAGGTGTGGAGCGAATTAGGATTTTTATGTGGAAGGTTCTTTCAAATAAACTTCCCTCTCTAATTTATGGAGAAGTTCATGGGCTCTTGTCTCTCCTTTCTGTGGTTACTGTCAAGTGGGAGTTGAAGATGTTTTACATATTCTTAAAGATTGTTCTTATGCCCGGAATATGTGGAACAAGCTAATTGTGAACATGCATGCCTCTTCCTTTTTTCCTAATGATTTAAGATCTTGGGTAAGCATGAACTTAAGGAAACCTGTAGGGTTATTGTTAAGAGGAAGCTGGAAGTTATTTTTTTGGGTAGCTATATGAAAACTCTGGAAGTGGAGAAACCGTAGCATTTTTTATGCTAACTTCTCTAAACCTCCTGATTTGGCTACTGCTGTTTCTGTTATTTGGGAGACTTATTTTGTTATGTGTGATGCAGGATCCATCGGTTTTAGTCTTGATGGACCGTGTGGATCAGGTGGTGTTGGAATTCCTGTGGGATGGACTAAGGTCAATGTTGATGGAGCTGTGGTTGTTGCTTCTGCTCTGGCGGGTTGTAGGGGAATTTTTAGAAACAGCTCTGGTTCTTGGCTAACGGGTTTCACAAAAAACTAGGCTTCTGCAACGCTAATATGGCTGAAGAATGGGCTATTTATGAAGCCTTGCAATTGGCTTGGGAGCTAGGGTTGAGGAGGTTGATTCTTGAATCTGATGCTAAGGAAGTCATTAAGCTAATTCTTGATTCATCGTTCGTCATATCCGGTAGTTTGCTGCTTATGGAGATTAGGAGCCTTTTAAACCGTGAGTGACATGTTCAGTTGAGGGTTATTAACCGTGAGTCTAATAGGATAGCTGATGCTTTAGCTAAGATGAGTATTTATACTTCTTCTATATTGTATGATTGTCCTTATCACTTGAAATCTTGGGTTAGCCAAGAGAGATTGAGTTCATTTTCCCTGTGATGTAGTAATGCTTTGTGTTTGTACTTTGGGCTTCTAGTCCTCTCCTAAAAAAAACACTTCTGGATTTTTAGTATTATATAATTGTCATTTTCTCAACTAAAGAATTAGAATAATAATACCTTTTAACCAAAAATTCAATAATAATTATTACATCGAAATAATATAAAAAATAAATTACAATTTTATGTAATTCAAATTACTCAATTGTAATAACATTTAGCAGTTCATAGCTTTTGTCTCTTCTGAGGAAATGGTTATCGACTACTCCCTCTGATCTTTATTATAAGGCACCAACTAACTTTTCTCACAAACTAAGAAAGGTAGTTAAAGTCAATAAAGTTATCATAAAATCTAAGTAATTTACAATATTACCCTTACTAATTGCACTAAACTTTAATATTATATTAATTATTACTCTCACCTACCACCTTTATTAATTATGGGCATATATAAAAAAAATAATTAATGCTCATTGGGAACAAGCAAGTGTCTTATAAAAAGGACCAAATAAACTTGTTAATTGGTGCCTTATAATAAAGATAAGAGGGAGTAGTTTCTCTAATCAAGCTTCTCAAAAGGAGAAAAGTTCAGACAAGTGGCAAACTTGGAGCCACAAGCCAACTAGCCAAGTTTAGAATATTTAAGGAGGGCAGAGAAAATAATTGATTGGGAATACAGACAAAACTAGTACAATTTTTCAAATTTAAGAATTTGAGCCTTGAAGGATAAGGAATAGATGAATCAAGTTGTGATAATTCAGTGCATCCTTCTAAAAGTAAAGATTTAAAATTTTACAAATAACAATGAAAATAAGAAAAAGAAAAAAGGAAAATTAGATGCAACTGACTTTTAAAAAAAAAAACGCATCCATTTATACTTTACAAGCCGAGAGAGATCTGACTGATATGTATTGCCACTTATTATTTTAAATGGTATAATGCGTAAAATAAATATGTAAGAGAAATTTTATTGTATTTTAAAAGCAGTTTTTTATGATAAAAGGGCTCAAGAAAATACACATGCACAGTGTCCTAGTTAGTTAAATGAAGCCTATGAGGCTATGAGCAAGATTTTCTAAGTGACTACATATTTTATAGGAGGATTATGCATGATGGTAATTTTAAAATTAATTTGATGACCTTGACTAGTAGAGAATGAGTATAATGATTGACTTCGTCTGACATGAGATCAAAACTTAAAGTTCAATATAAGAAGATGGTGAAATATAATTATTTGATATGGTCGTTTTTTCACTCGAAATTTGATATGGTCGTTGAAGATCATTATGATCCCGACATGAATCATTAATATATTAGCAGCAAGGTTTCTGCAACCGTTGAATGCGGCAACTTTTGAAGCAGGAGGAATGCAACCTAATGTTTTTTTATGAAGCCAGGGTACTACAAATAGCTTCTCCATCCTGAAACACAAAATCATTACTTTTTTTTCGGTCTTAAATATAAGATATAGTTAATTTTCTTGAAGAGATTAAAGAAGTTAAATAAATTACTTAATTATATCATGTGTTGTATATCCTTAAATTATATATTAGTTTATTAGTCAAACTAATTGGTTTAGAGGAAAAATAAAAATACTCCAAAGTAATTTAATTGTTTCCTCAATCTCCCTCAAAAAGAAGTTAATTTTATCTTATATTTAGGACTGTAAAGAGTATTATATAGTCTCAACCAATCTTTTTAGGAATTGGCTTGCGTCCCCTACGTCCTTTTCCTCAAAATGGTGCAATTTTGCATCGAAAATAGTGAAGCTTTGCTTTATATATATATATATATATAAGGGTATTAACCGGTACTAAAAAGATACTTCAAGATATTAACCGGTGTTCAAAAAATACTTCATAATCTTAAAAAATTATTTTAGGATCTTTAAAAAATATTTCAGATACTGCTGATACTAAAAAGACACTTTAGAGACCGATACTGAAAAATACTATCTTAAAAAATTATTTTAGGATCTTGTAAAAATATTTCAGGGTACTGACTAGTGCTAAAAAGATATTTCAAGATAATAACTGCACTTGAAAAAAAAAAATTATTTTAGGATTTTGAAAAAATATTTCAAGGTATTGACTTGTACTAAAAATATTTTTAAGATTTTTTTTTTTTTTAAGATCCTAAAATAATTTTTCAAGTTCATGAAATATTTTTGCATTACTAATTAGTATTTTTTTATTACCCGTTAGTATCCCAAAATATTTTTTTAAAAAAAGTAAAGCTTCACTGTTTTTGGCACAAAACTGCACTGTTTTGAAGAAAAGGATGCAGTTGACGCTAAGGGGTGGCAGAGGCAAGCCAATTCCTCTTTTTTAAGAGGAATCTATCTAATCAAGGATTCAATATTGTGCATTTTTTTTTGGGAAATTGTACTAGGTCCCAAGTAAGGAAAGAACGATAAAATAGTCCTTTAAAATCTTAAAATTACGATAAAGCCTCATGGGATTTTTTTACTGTATTTTTTTAATGTGAAAAGACATAAATTACATGCATGCTTTGCTTCTCATCTGTCATTAGGAGCAGATTATCTCAGTATCTGCTCCCTCCTCATCTCTCAGTATCTCTCAATCCCAGCCGTCCAATATTTAATCTAACTGTTTAGAGAAATACATGTTATCTACTTTTAAAATTTTCATCTTTACCATATGCGGTATTTTGAAATACGAGATCAACGGTCTGGGAGGAGCTTCTAAGGGAGATCAACGGTTTGGGAGGGCTTCTAAGGGATCCTGAGATGGCTCGCTGATAAGTAGATATTTTATAATTAAATAAGGATAGATTCTGGGATATATTGGATTGAATTTACTAATATTCTACCTATTTAATATATTTATCTATCTTTTAATTAAATATAGGATAAAATGATATTATAACAGAAAATCTATTGATATCCTACTTATTTGTGCGGGAGAATTATGTGATCTAAGGGATGCAACAAATTAAATTGAAAAGATAAATTATAATATTATAATATTATATATTATAATATAATATATTAGAAGAAAAGATAGGATATATCTTTTATAAAGAAGCAGATCAGAGATCACAACCCAGGGGCCCACGCGATGAATAAGAATCAAAAGGATATTAATATATCCTTTATAAAAAAATCAGGAAGCAGATCATGTGGTACACCACAACGCATTAAAGCACCCCTTATATATATTAAAAGGCAAGACGCACACAAAGGACGCGAACGAGAATTTTGGAGAAGGGAATTGAAGACGAACGAAATAACACGCGAACGAAGACGCAGCAACGCGAACAAAAAAACTAAACGGACGACGCGAAGAAACAATTCAGAAATTACACAGAGCCGGGACGCAGTGGAGAACAAGAACGACACAAAAGGAGTAGTTCTGATTTTTCATCTCTTTTAATTTGTTAACCTAGCCATGCTTGGCTAGTTTCCTTTGGTAGTTAGGGCGAGGATGAACCCTATGTGAATTTAGAGTATTGATTTGAATTCTTTATTGATTATTGTTTTCTTGACTGAATGGATTACCTGTGCTTAACGCTTTCTTAAAGAGTGATCGCCTTTTAGATTGTTTATAGGTTAGTGTATGACAATAGAGATGTTGGTACATTTAACTAGAACCGTTAATCCGTCATAGAATTGCATGACCTAGACATAGGCTTACAAATTTATGCGACCTCATAATTCTGGTAAACAAATTGATTTTTCTAAACAATACTAAGACATTAGGTTATTTTCAAAGATAACGGATTAAGGTAGCATCAAGACATTGAGACTTAGTCTAATTTTAGATTGGTCGTCAGTCGTGAGAATAATAATCAATTAGGGACTTAATTCAAATACTTAAGAGGAACATAGGGGAATTCTATGCCCTAGCTGCGTTTTTCTTTATTGATCATCTTTTCTAAACAATCGTTCTTGAGATTCTTAATCTTGAATACTTTTCTTGATTAAATTCCTTAAAAATTATGTTTGGTTACAAATCAACCCCTATTACTCATTGATCCAACTAAAGCTTAAATAACAAATTAGTGGTTGGAGTACTATTCCTCGTGGGACTATCTCTTTCTCACATACTTTATTACTTGTAACGATCGGTGTACTTGCCAAGTCGCTATCAAGTTTTTGGCGCCGTTGTCGGGAATAGTTTTATTTCAACACTAAGAGTAGTTATTGAAACTCTAGATTGGATTTTTCTTTTCTTTTGTTATCCTACTCGTTTATGCGAGGTACCACCGACGTAAATTGCTGCAGTTTGATCCCGAAATTGAAAAGACAAGCAAGGAGAAACCGAAACTTGCTAAACAGAGAAAAGGAAAGGCTAGTAGCTCTAGTACCGAGACCGAACCGGTTATAATGGCGAGAAAATGTTACGATCCTCCTCCAAAAAGACCATGGGCGATTACATGACGCTTAATCCTGCTGTGGCTGCAACTAGCATTGTCAATCCCGCCGTGAATGCGAATAATTTTGAAATCAAGCCATCCCTAATAAGCTTGGTTCAACAACGCTCTTTTAGTGGGAGTGATTTAGAGGATCCTAATCAAGATATTGAGACTTTTCTGCAGATTTGTGATACCATCAAGATGAATGGGGTTTCTGGAGAGGCTATTCGTGTGAGACTGTTTCCTTTCTCTTTGACGGGGAAAGCAGGAGCTTGGCTTCGTTCTTTTCCTAATGGAAGTCTCTCTACTTGGGACATTATTACCACAAAGTTCCTTGAGAAATTTTTTAATGAGAACATTGCCCAACAAAACAAGGTGATCCAACAAAGAATTAGCTTCCATCACTAAACAACTTGCCTCTTCTCAAGTATCATCTATCACTTCTCAGCCTCCTTTGCTTTGTGATTTTTGCCAAGGGGAACACGCTAATGGAGATTGTGCAGCATTCATTACTGGTGAAACAGCTGAGGTTAACTACATGGGTGATCCTCCTAGGAATCAGTTTAATCCGTATAGCAACACATACAATCCTGGCTGGAAATCTCACCCAAATTTTTCCTATAAACCCCAAGCAGCACCACCAAAC
Organism: Acacia pycnantha; assembly: GCA_025563575.1. Classification (NCBI taxonomy): domain Eukaryota; kingdom Viridiplantae; phylum Streptophyta; class Magnoliopsida; order Fabales; family Fabaceae; genus Acacia; species Acacia pycnantha. The sequence goes on along the minus strand of JAMWYP010000338.1, from coordinate 65,903 downwards.
CACCACTACTGATCTGGAAAAGGCTTTGACACGCTTAACTCTTACCACTACCGAATACATACAGGGGTCGAAGCTTTCCGAATGAAACAAATTCTTCTCTCAAAATCACGAGGCTTCGATCCGAATTTGGAGAATCGATTGGTCACTATCAAAGCAAATAGCGAGAGAAGCCAAGGGTCCTTCCCTAGTGATACTGTGGTCAATCCAAAGGAGCATTGTAAGGCCATAACTACAAGGAGTGGTGTAGTGATTCACCGGTTGAGAAATCTGTCCGATGAAGGACAAGTCTGAGAAAGGGGAGGAAGAGGTTGAGAAATGTAATGTGCAGCAGGTTCCAAAGGAGATAGCTACAAAGAAGTCTCCCACTCCTTCTTATGCAAAACCTCCTTATCCCCAAAGGTTGAAGCAGCAGATTCAGAAGCAACAGTATGTCAGGTTCTGGGATATTTTTAAGAAATTGCAGATTAACATTCCTTTTGCAGAAGCTCTTGAAAATATGCCTAATTATGCAAAGTTCATGAAAGATTTACTTTCAAAGAAGCATAAGTTGCAAGAGGCCGAAACAGTGGCATTGACTCAGCAGTGTAGTGCCATTATTCAAACAAAGTTGCCACCAAAGCTTAAAGATCCGGGCAGCTTTAGCATCCCTTGTGTAATAGGGAACGTCAATATGAGCGAGCACTTTGTGATCTCGGGAGCTAGTATAAATTTAATGCCCTTATCTGCTTCGAAAGCTCTCGGCATTAAAGAGATGAAGCCAACTATGATGTCGTTACAATTGGCGGATAGGTCCATTAGGAAGCCAGAAGGTGTCATTGAGGATGTGCTTGTGAAAGTGGACAAATTCATCTTCCCGGTGGATTTTGTGGTTCTTAACATGGAGGAAGATGCTAAAATTCATTTACTTTTGGGAAGACCCTTCTTGGCTACTGCTAGAGCGGTAATTGATGTAGCTGCAGGAAAAATGGAGTTTCAAATGAACGATGAGAAAGTCACTTACAATGTGTTTCAACCCATGAAATACCCAGCTGATAATAGTGATTGCTTCAAAATTGACGTGGTTGATGAGGCCATTCAAGAAATTTTTCAAGAAGGTTCAGATGAGCCTATGGAGGATGATCTTGCTCAATTATTACAAGTGGAAGAAGAGGTTTCTACAAAGGAGAATTCTGATTTACGGTGTTGAGGAGTCAAGAAGAAAGATTATGATGCGCCACTGTTACTCCTAAGGTGGAACTAAAGGAGCTCCCTTCTAATCAAGTATGTTTTTCTAGGGAAGGATGACACTTATCCCGTTATTGTTAGCGCTAAGTTGTTCCCTACTGACGAAGAGAAGTTGCTGAAAGTTTTGACTACCCACAAGACTGTCATAAGGTGGTCTATATCTCGATTTAAAGGGATTAGTCCTTCATTTTGCACTCATAAAATTCTTATGGAGGACCATGTGAAACGAGTAAGGCAGCCCCAGAGGAGACTTAACCCGACTATGAAGGAAGTGGTGAGAAAGGAAGTGGTGAAACTGTTAGATGCAGGCTGGAGAATGTGTGTGGATGATGCCACTCGCAAGGACCACTTTCATTTGCCATTCAAGAAAAAACCAAGAGATGGCATGACAGGAAGATTCTTCCTAAAGAGTTTCATCCGGGACAGCAGGTTTAAAGATGATCACTCCTCTTGTTGTTGCCAAGTCTTGCGTTTGCACTCGCTCCTCTCTAAAAATTTGAAACATCATGGATGGTACCGGATGAAGAACTCCACATCGGAGTTAGAGACCTAAACCAGGGGTACTAGTTTCTTTCCTCTTTATATTTTTGCAACATTGAGGGCAATGCTTGATTTAAGTGTGGGGAGGGATATGAATTCCTTGGTTATGCTTGTCCTAATGCAATTGAAAACATTGAAAATATTTTTTTGAAATTGACCTTAACTTTGAGTTTTCCCATCTTAGTGAATATTATCAAGTCAAAAATTAAAATAGAAAAGAATGTTTCAATTAAGTCTCTAAGCCCCGAATTTTTGTAGCGATCTTGAGATAGACTATGAGAATAGGGAATAGTTTGTAATAGGATCAACAGATTATTAGTTTAGGAATATTTTGCTACATGATTTCTTTAGAAAATTAGATGATGACTTTGCTAGCTAAGTAAACCTTTGGTTCAGGGAAATGACTCAAAAAAAAAAGAAGCATAGCAACTCCGCTGACATCTCTAGACTTGACTTAGTAACCTGTTGCATCACCCATGTGCAGTGGTCGCGTCAAACGGTAAAGTCCAAGTGAGTTATGAGTTGGGCTAAAAGCCTCTTGAGGTGTCTGTTAGAGTAACTGAGTAATCGGTGCTGTATCACCCATGTGTAGGGTCGCGTCAAAAAGGGACCTACAACAGCTTAAGACAAAAAAAAAAAAAAAAGAAAGAGTCATTTCTTACCTGAGGACCCTTATTAAATTAAATGAAAAGCTTGGTTTAGTGGGGGCATTTGAATTTTTCTGGAAAAATTAAGTAGCGTAATATTCTTCTACTAATCTTATTGTTGCTCTTATTATTCACCGATCCTTTGATTATGGGATATTAAGAGATTATTATAATTGTTTAAGGCTATTGACTTAGTGACCTATTCTTATAAGACATTAACTTAAATAAGATTTGATGATATGATATAAGCGTGGTGGTTTATTGCTCTGTTTTTAGGAATTTCATATGCAATGTTCCTTTCAGATAATTAATTCTCTTTCTTTTGCTTGAGGACAAGCAAAGATTTAAGTGTGGGAGAGTTTGATAAGTAGATATTTTATAATTAAATAAGGATAGATTCTGGGATATATTGGATTGAATTTACTAATATTCTACTTATTTAATATATTTATCTATCTTTTAATTAAATATAGGATAAAATGATATTATAACAGAAAATCTATTGATATCCTACTTATTTGTGTAGGAGAATTATGTGATCTAAGGGATGCAACAAATTAAATTGAAAAGATAAATTATAATATTATAATATTATATATTATAATATAATATATTAGAAGAAAAGATAGGATATATCTTTTATAAAGAAGCGATCGAGATCACAACCCGGGGCCCACGCGATGAATAAGAATCAAAAGGATATTAATATATCCTTTATAAAAAAATCAGAAGCGATCACGTGGTACACCACAACGCATTAAAGCACCCCTTATATATATTAAAAGGCAAGACGCACACAAAGGACGCGAACGAGAATTTTGGAGAAGGGAATTGAAGACGAACGAAATAACACGCGAACGAAGACGCAGCAACGCGAACAAAAAAACTAAACGGACGACGCGAAGAAACAATTCAGAAATTACCAATGTTATTAAACCCGGACCGGACCGGCCGGTTCGGACCGGAAACCGGCGAACCGGCCATGAAACCGGTCCGTCACCAGAGAAACCGGGTTAGTCTTTAAAAAAAAAAAGTCGATCGTGTAGGGAAGAATTACGGAGAGCGAAAGAGAGAGAGATGGGAAGATGAAGATATTATGGCGGTGATGTCCTTGACAGACTTGCTTTTCGGCTGGCTCCGGCGATGGCTTCTGGCTCCGACGATGGCTTTGAAGATTTCGAACTCAAAGACGGCTTGCAGATCAGACATGGAGACGAAGGAGCAGGCGTTGCGTGGTGGAGACGAAGTTTTGGGAAAGAGAAGCTAAAGAGGCTACAATTACAGAGCTTTCGGTTTGGCAGATGATAAAGATGAGGATGATTAGAGCTTCTTTCACACGCCTCATAAATTTTATAAAAAGACGTGAAGTAGGCTAATAAATGAGAAGCAGACTACCAACTCTCCATTCTTTTTGACTTTTTGTGGATTCAAATCCAATTACCATTAAAATTAAATCAGGTTATGATTTTGACCGTAGGGTGAAAAGAGAAGAAAATAACTATTACTCCATATAATAAATCTTGGAGACTTGACTATCCCGGTTTGACCCCGGTTTGGCTCCGGTTTGACTCCGGTCTGACCCACTAACCCTTAACCCAATACTCCGACCGGTTCACTGACCGGTCCGGTTTTAATAACCTTGGAAATTACACAGAGCCGGGACGCAGTGGAGAACAAGAACGACACAAAAGGAGTAGTTCTGATTTTTCATCTCTTTTAATTTGTTAACCTAGCCATGCTTGGCTAGTTTCCTTTGGTAGTTAGGGCGAGGATGAACCCTATGTGAATTTAGAGTATTGATTTGAATTCTTTATTGATTATTGTTTTCTTGACCGAATGGATTACCTGTGCTTAACGCTTTCTTAAAGAGTGATCGCCTTTTAGATTGTTTATAGGTTAGTGTATGACAATAGAGATGTTGGTACATTTAACTAGAACCGTTAATCCGTCATAGAATTGCATGACCTAGACATAGGCTTACAAATTTATGCGACCTCATAATTCTGGTAAACAAATTGATTTTTCTAAACAATACTAAGACATTAGGTTGTTTTCAAAGATAACGGATTAAGGTAGCATCAAGACATTGGGACTTAGTCTAATTTTAGAGAATTGGTCGTCAATCGTGAGAATAATAATCAATTAGGGACTTAATTCAAATACTTAAGAGGAACATAGGGGAATTCTATGTCCTAGCTGCGTTTTTCTTTATTGATCATCTTTTCTAAACAATCGTTCTTGAGATTCTTAATCTTGAATACTTTTCTTGATTAAATTCCTTAAAAATTCTGTTTGGTTACAAATCAACCCCTATTACTCATTGATCTAACTAAAGCTTAAATAACGAATTAGTGGTTGGAGTACTATTCCTCGTGAGACGATCTCTTTCTCACATACTTTATTACTTGTAACGATCGGTGCACTTCACAAGTCGTTATTACTCGCTTATGAGACAATCCGGGTCCATCTGTCACTCCTCTGGGAAATAAAATTACAAGTCATCCATGACATCATGCGCACAATACTTTCTTTTGTACCCCTAATAAAAACCCGGCTTAGTTGAAACTAAATCCTATTATGTGATTTGTCATAAACTAGCTCGTGCGTATTTCCTTTCCCTTGGAATCTTAACCAACTTATTCATAATTTATTAGTGCTGTCTTTCTCTTTTTATATGTAGTATTTTAGATATAATAAATATATAGAGTTTGATTGGTTTTATATATATATATTGAAATCTTGGTTCAACAAATGGACACATCTGTCGTTGTCACGGGGCATCAACAATCACAAATATAAAACGTAGGGATTCTTTAACGGCCGTTTGTTCTCTTCCCGCCAACTCCTTTAGATGTGAGGCTAAGGATTGATGATATCCGTGAATGCGCGTCTGAGTCAGCATGCATATATGGAGAGAGAAAATCCATTCTTTTAAAATTTAATTCCTACAAAAAGAATAAAAGAGAAAAAGACAGAAAAATATCGTCAAAATTGATTAAAAAAATAAGTGTTTTGAATTTCAATAATTTCAAGGGGGCTTATTTAAAATTTTGAAATGTTGCCAAATTTGGAAATCACCAAACTACCCTTAGCTTTTTTAAAATAAAAAATCATCAACCTTTTTACTAGTTTTGATGATGTTTTTTTTTTTTTCTTTTTCTATAGTTTAAAGTTTGAGGTATCAAACCCAAAAGGAGGAAAAACTAGAGGGGATAACTATCATACTCTCTTTAATCATGTTTATAAGGAATAGCTAGTAAAATCACGCAGTGTAAAATGTTAGTTAAAAATAGTAAAATATATATTTTTCTTTCTAAATATATCTTTATTTATAAAGAGTGCACATGATATATAATGAGTGAAAATTCATTCTAAAAAAAATAATGAGTGACTTAGTGCAATGGAATTAGAGCCGCTTGAGATTCACACATTTCATAATTGTATGAAGATTTTTGCATCATCTCTGAAAGAAAGAAAAGAAAAGGAATCAATAGCTCATTTAAAAGATGAGCATTGGATGCTCATTCCTAAATAAAAGTTTTTTTTTTAAAGAAAAACACTTCATTCGCTAAAAATTAATTAACTTACGATATTAAATGTTGAAAAAAAATAGATATTAGGTGCTATGGAAAAAATATTTCAGGATACTAGTATTATAAAAAAAATATTTTTAAATGCGGGCTTAAAAATTAATTAATTTAGGATATTATATAAAAAAAATATTTCAGATGTAACGTCTTTTTGACCAAAATATTTTTTTTAAAAAAAATAATTACCAGAATAAATCACATTTCAAACTATTTACCAAAGTAATGCAGTTAGTGGCGTGGTTTGACTTTACGGAACAAGTGGCGTAAGAAAGCTCAACGAATTTGTGCAAATTTTTGATTGAACACGTGGGAAATCCTCACGCCACAAAGTGGCGTGAGGATTTCCCACGTCATTTGTGCTCAATAGCGTGAGATTCCCTCATGCCATTCATCACCAAATGGCGTGGGAAATCCTCACGCCATTTGGTTAATGAATGGCGTGAGGGAATCTCACGCCATTTGGTTATCAGGCGTGAGATTCCCTGCTCCCTTTCGTAAAATTAGAACGTACTGTGCTTTTTTTTTCCCCGTGAATTCGAATTCGTCCGTGACTCTTCTTCCTCCTCTTATAATTATAAACTCCTCCACTCCCTTTGCTTGCATCCTTACTCTTTCGCTCTTCACTTTGCTTCCCTTTCATCAGTCATTCCTTAACTCTTTGAAAATTCTCTTCGTCCTCTCCATCACCATTCACTCTTTGTCATTTGGAAACTCCCTTTGTCCTCCATCTTCATCATTCTGTTTGTTGAATTTTTATTTTATCTAATTCCATTTATATAGTAGTGTATTTCTTCTTCTGCTAAGTTACAATTGTGTTGTTGTCATTTGTTTTATCTTAATTTAATTAATCTTCGTTTTCATAATATAAAATAAGAAAAAAAATGAATCAAATTGTTCATTTGTATATTGTAATAGTTCTAAAAAGATAGGTCTAAACGGTATGAGCTTTGAAGGTGAAAGAAGAGGAATGTATATTGTTCGAGGCGTGTCTGCTGAAGATTTACATGAAAAGATCCGTCGAAAGTTAAAGTTGCAACCAAATCAGGTAATATCATCAGTAACTGGTAAAGTACCTTGTGGAAACCGTAAATATGCGGGTTTTGAGATATCCGATGATGAGGATCTGGGTTATGGATATCTGCACCAGACCCTTGTGAGGCTCGCCTCACCCTCAACACATTGCAATCTCCACCGTTCCACACAACTTGTGATTGGTGTGACTCTTACACCTTCTCTTTAAATTAAAAAAAAAAAATGGTCCCACTCTAATTATTAGGGGATGAGCTTGGAATGCGCACCAAAGAAAAGCGGGCGTATCGATTGGGAGATAACGGAGAGAACTTGTCCGTGGGGTCAGAGTCAGAGCAGGCTGCTACGCAGCCTACGCTATCTTCCGTGCCCATGAGCAATCCTCCGTCGACATTAAATTAACAATCATTCATACAACCTCGCTCTCGTTAATCCAGTTTCCTAATTGCTTAATCATTTTTTTGTCGGCCATCGATCTGCTTGTCGACGCTACCATCACAATTATTATTTCTTCCTCAAGTCTTGTTTATCTGCTTGTGATCTCTCTCCCCTGAATGTGTAAAACCAAAATGGCTGTCGACGCTTACAGCCCTCGAAACCCTCGCACCCCTAAATCAAGAACCCCTTCAGCTTCCAGACCCGCCGCCGATGCTTCCTTCGATCCCTCCTCTTCTTACGCCAACTCCGCCGCCAACTCTGCCTCCTCCGGTTTCAGACTCACCTCCGATACCTCCATTTCGAGTGGAGCCTCTCTTGCTAGTTTTCGAGATAGCCTCCTGAAAACCCCTACATCTACGACTTCTCTGAAATTCGCTCCGCCACCAACAATTTCCTCGCCAAGCGTTATTCCTCCTCCTCTTCTACTTTCTCTTGGCGATGTACTCTCAGAGGCAGAGACGTCATTGTTTTCCAGCGCAAGTTCCGTCGCAAACTCCAGGTGAATCAGCTCAGAGAACGCCTCTCTGTGATGGGCCGTAGCCACCACGTCAGCATCATCAAGCTCGTCGGTGCTTGCATGTCCGGCGACCACATCTACCTCGTGTACGACTTCCTGAATGGAGCTAATCTCTCCGATTGTTTGCGAAATAAGAAAAACCTTAACTTCACGGTCCTATCCAGTTGGATTTCAAGAATGCAGGTTGCTACGGATCTCGCCGAGGGGCTTGATTACATTCACAACAAAACCGGCTTAACCCTAAACTTCGTGCACAATCACATCAAGAGCAGTGCGATAATCGTAACTGAACCTTCGTTCAACGCCAGGATTTCACACTTCGGCGCCGCCCAGCTGTGCGGTGAGATCGACGAAGAGAGCGAAAATGCGAAACAGATGGAAGAGATTCAAGAGGAGTCATCTTCCTCCCCTTCTTCCACGAAATCAAAGGACGCAAGACCATCGAGAAGCTCTAACAAGCAATTCGAGGGCGTAAGAGGGTACATGGCACCGGAATACCAATCCACCGGCGTGGCGACCCAGAAGTCCGATGTGTACGCTTTTGGGGTAGTGATCTTGGAGTTGCTATCGGGAGAAGAACCATTGAAGTTCAAATACGATAAGAAGACCGGCGAGTTCGTGACCAACTCCGTGATTGATACGGCGAGGGCCGTTCTGGACGGTGACCCCAACGGCGGTGGTGGCGTGGAAGGGAGGCTGAGGAGATGGATGGACAGGAGGCTGAAGGACTCGTTCCCGGTCGAGGTGGTAGAGGAGGTGACACGTGTAGCGCTCAGTTGCGTACACGTGGATCCAGATCAGAGGCCCAATATGGGACGCGTCGTTGGAAAAATCTCGAGGCTGTATCTGAAGTCTAGGATTTGGTCCGACAATATGAGAACCCCCACTGATATTCTTTCAACCTCATTTGCTGCTAGATGAGTCTGGTAATTTAAATTAGTTACCTTCGTGAGAAATATTCTTGCTTTCAAGTTGGAGATTTCTTTTTTTCTTCTGATTCGATTGTTGATTATCATTATTTTTGATAATATATATTTAACTATTTAGTGTGATGAATTGGCGGGGGTTGCAGAAGTGCATATAACAGTGGTAGAAGAAGAAACCAAAAAATAAAAGGTGTTGCTTTCAATTTCAGAGTTTGATAAATAGGGACAATTGTATATCAGGCATGATATGATGTGGACTGAAGTTAATTTTTTCTCAATTTTGGTGTTGAATATTGAATGAGGGATCAAATGGGTACGGCGTTGACGGAGAGGCCTGAGTTAAAAATCTTCAGTCTAAAAAGTCCCACTTAACAATATATTCTTATATATAAAACGAAGAATAACAGAGGCTAACAAAAAATGAAAAAGACACCTTTGTCTTTGGGTTCAACTGGTGAAGGGATCAGACTTTTTCATCAAAAGGGAGAGGATTCAATCCTGGGGTTGGTCAAGGCGTTGGGGGAGACATTCTAGGGGTCTACGAAGCAGTGAAAATTCTGGAAAGAGGTGAAGGCATGTGTACTCTCTAACCCAGTGAACTGTATACTAAGCTCTAAGTGTCCTACTCCTACCTTTGGATTGTGGGTAAACCCAACCCATTTTCTAAAATTTTTATATAAAAAAAATATGAAAAAGACAGTGGGCATGTGAATGAGATTAGACTTGGAAGGTGTTTTAGTCTGTTCCTTCTCATAAATATATGATAGGGCATGATGACTGAGTTAGAGAACTTGATGTGATTTCAATTAAGTTAAAATTATGAATTAGAGATTAGTGGACAGCAATTTTTTTTTGGCTATATGAATATTGTTCATAGCAAAAATTTTCTTTCATATGTAAGGTGTCTGTAAACACTATTATGTTTTTTTGAATGATTTGTTTTAATACTTCTTTTTTAAAATATTATTTCTTTTGAAATACTTTACTGTAAATTACCTATTCTTCTTTTTGTAATAAAAATATTGAAGGCAGATATGAACGACACAATAAACGGTAGAGAGAAATGTAGGGATGAAAATTGAATGATAACTCATTCATATAGTTTTTTTTCAATTACATCAAATCTAATGGATCAAACTTCTTTTAACAGGTTCCGTGCCGTTGGAGGTTATAATAACAAATTGTAGAACCCCTTTAATTTGAGGTTGTATGGCATAATGTCATTTAATATGAGATGGAAAATAAAAAACCCCTTACAAGAGATTAAATAAATAAATAAAATTATTTTTGAGTATTTTTATTTTTTCTTCAAACTAATTAGTTTGATTAATAAACTGATATATAATATAAGGATACACAATATATGATATGACTAAATAACTTATTTAGTTTTTTTAATCTTTAAAAAAAATCAACTACGTCTTATATTTAGGATTAAGGAAGTACTATTTTTTTTTTAAATCGAAGCAAATTAATCTTTTGTAATCCCCCACCAAAATATTCAACACCTCGTGCCCGGGGAAGAATGCTCCTACTCCTTTGGCTCAACTGGCAAATGGGTTGGATACTCTCACTAAAGGGAGGGGATTCGATCCTGGAGTTGGTCAAGGCGCTGGGGGAGGCATCCTAGCTCCTAGATGCTTAGGTTAACGCCTGAGGGCAATAGACGGCTCGCCGTGCCCAACATCAGTATGACTTAGGAGGAAGGAAGATTTCGCCCTGCTCTTGAATCGTGGGTGAACTCAACCCCTTTCCTAAAATTTTTGTATAAAAAAGAAAAAAAGAATAGGAAGCCCGGTTTGGGGAAAAGGTTAAGAGTGATCCGACAAAATAGTCAATAGTCACTTTCCATACGCGGAGCCTAACTCTAGTTTCTTTGATCGACGCCAGAAATTTCTTGTGAGGAATGCATTGTATGTACCCAAAAAGAAGAGAAACGACTGGAACTGGCCTTGGTCAATTATCGTTGACTCATTATCATTATCAGTAGGAGTTAATTGGTCAATTCATTTCAATTTTGTTTTCAGATGGTTTGTCTTTCGGCTTTCATTGGACCGAAAGGTCACCGAGACTTTTAGAGCTTCTTGTGGACACAGTGATGGGCAAAATCTGTATTTTTTAGTTATAAGGGCAGGCACTATTGACCTCAGTTATAGACATGATCGAATCCGTAATCTCCTATTTATAAGGGAGTATCTATACCATTAAATTACAAAGCCTTTTCTGTCTCATGATTTCATTATGAAGAGACTAAAGTAAACAGTAAATATGCATGTTGTAAACATTCCACTATCATTCTCCCTGCCACATTAGTTTTCCCTTGGCACAGCTCTCTTCGCAATTTTTTTTGTTTTATTTATTTACCACATATATGTTTTACATATCAATCTTTTTATAATTTATTTTGTTGAAAAAAATTAATCTAATGTACTTTTGTCAAACATTTGACTGATATAAAACTTACACAATATAAAAACTGTTGTCAATCTTTTTATAATTGACGAAGTACTTGTTTGAAGTTGCTTGTCATATATATATATATATCGAGATAAAACTCTTTTCGTATATTTATACCATATATCACAATATAAAAACTGTTGTCAAGATTACAATCTGCTACTTTAAATAAACCCGAAGCTGACTAACAATATCTCTCATAACTAAAATTGCTAGCTGATCCGTTTTTTACTAGCTTCTCTGGAACCCAAATGAGAAATTCAAATGGCAATTATCATCTATTATTCAATGAACAAGCACTCAACCTTCACAATCACCTGTTAAATTATTGTCGGTGTATTACCATTTACTTACACAATAAGAGTTTTTTGTAGCCAATACTAGAGAGAAGGGGTATGTATGTTCAAGTCATTCCCAATGCTCTACGTTAAAATGGGTGTCAGAGAAGATTACACGTTCATTCTTCTGTACATATAATTCACCTCCACGAGGATCCAAACCCCTGTCACACTGTTCTCTATCAAGTACTTTCCCAAGCCCCAGATCAAACTGCAGCACCAGCTATAAAGAGTCTTGCACTTTCTGTGTTTTTGTTTTTCTACAGTGTACAAAAAGAAACAGGAACTGACCATCTGAAACTTATTATTTCTTCTGTAGAGTCATCATACAAAAGAATGCCACAATGCGACTAATTACCCCGGTTACCACAAGAAACACAAGACATTGATACCAGTTGTTGAGATCATAGCCACGTATATTTAGTGCACCACATCGGGTTATTAACCAAACACCAGCATATCTAAACCAGATTAGCAAAATTAATTTCAGCACAGAAGTCAATGTTTGAAAGGTAATTAATTAAGCAGCGACAAGGAAGAGAAACTGTGGGGGGCGTAAAACCTTTTAGCGTTTGATATCACAAATGCTTCAAGAGCCCACTTTGCATAGCAAACGTCAGCTACCTTGCTAAAAAATGAGTTATCAGCTACACTATCACTGGTTGCTATAAGAGTCAAAACTACTGGAAGTAACACTGCCCACTGCATAACACGGCAATAGCATGTGACCGAAAGTTAGACAAAACCACACCACTAAATGTGAGGAAAAAAGATACTCCCTCTAATCCTTAATATAAGATATATTTACTTAATTTGATTAAATTAAAGAAGTTAGTTAATTTAATTAGGATAATATATATTTTCTAAAACACCATATTCATCTTCCTTAATTCCCTCATTTCCTCTCCTCCTTGATTAATGTAGAGGGAGCATCGATAGGGGCAAATTAGAAAATGATTGACAAATATGAAAATTATGTCTTATATTTAGGATCAAGACTAATTTCTCAAATATGTCTTATATTAATGACCGAAGGAGTATAAAACAATAATGCTCACCAATTGGGCAGGACCAGGTTCAAGTGCGATTGCCAATATATAAGCTACGCCAGTGACACAGTACACCAAGCACAGCAAAACAAAGTAGTTATCTACAACAGAGGATCTGGGGTTGTTGAAGAAATAGAACATTGAGAGATAGACCACAGGCTTTATGAGTGTATTAAAATGATCAACTGTATCCTTTGCAAGAAAGTAAGCCAGGCCACTCATGCCAGATGCACTCTCTCTCCAGTAGTGCAACTTATCCAGTGCAAATGTTCTCAAAGCCGCAATCTTGCACAGGAGGGCTGAAAGTAAGAAACTATTAGTGAATAAGGACACATGACAAGGTAGGAAATTTCACCAATCATGGGCAATAACAAATAAGAAATTAAGATGAAACTTACATACTGCTATGACAGTATATGTGTAACCAGTTGCTCCAAACGATTCATCACTCACTTTGGCAAGTGTTCCTAAGCATATTCCAGCTAGTAACAAAATTAGAAAATCTACAGCCTGTGTTCTAGCTTCTCGTAGCCGCTGCTTACCACTTCTGCAGGGAACCCATCATATAGCAAAATTTAGTAAGGACATGACTCAGGTGAAATTGCTCAATTGTTTGGTAATAAGTCACCCCAAAAAGAAGTCCTCTGTCTTGTTAACTTTACCTTCCTAGAAAGTATCTGTATTGTTGGAAGACTCCAGGGTTACCCGATTAGATAAATCATTTGAAGAAATGAAAGTAGATCGAAGATAGTCTTTCTTCTTCTCAACATGGACTTTTACATCTTGCCAAATTTCCCCGGCTAAAGACGGATCTTGGGTTTCTGCTTCTGGAGTAGCTGCCCCATGTGTGGAACTTTCACCACTTGTGCCTTCCATTCCTTCAACACCCTGAAGCAGGTCCAAAGGAACAGGATACCCATTATGAAGCATCCATCTAACAGGTAGTTGTTTATAGTTTACTGCTGTGCTTGAGCTTGGTTTTACTATCCCTTCTAAAATATCTATGTAATAATCTGGAGGATTAACACGGTCAGGAACAACAATCCCCAAGCTTGAAAAATACTCTTCAACTTTCTTCACTGGTCCATGATACACTATAAGACCACCTTTAGCGAGTAGTATAAAATCATCAAACATCCTGAACAGTGTGTAACTGGAGGACACCCAAAATAGAATAGAGGGGAGTATTATCTTGGGTGATTGCAGGAGAAAAACAACCATAACAGGTAAACAAATGATTTTAATATGCAAGTGAAAAAATGGACATTTTGAATTCCAACTGCTGATCATTGTTATAGATTTACCTTGGCTGGTGAAGGACCATGCATATATTTACACCCTCTAAAGCCTCTCGTCTAAGTGCTCTAAGCAATAACTGAGAAGATGAGCTATCTAAACCAGATGTTGGTTCATCTAAAATCAGGAGTGAAGGTTCCATAACCATTTCCAGTCCTACATTCACTCGTTTTCTTTGACCTCCAGAGATTCCACGCCTCTCCACCGTTCCAACCAGCGAATCTCGGATTGCTTGCAGACCTAATGACTCAATAACTCTTTCAACTACAAGAACCTTCTCTGCTTTCGGTAGATCAGCTGAAAGCCTACAATGGCAAGAATACTCAACTTAGGGTAAAATAGTCAGAAGCTAGAAAATGCACTAAATCTGTGGTTGATCATCTAAGTAACAAGGCATAAGAAGACTAATAAAGTATACTTTAAAGTAGAAACTAAACAGTGAAAAACATCTGCCAAAAGATCTAGTCTTGTTATTAACATAATCAATTCATTTTTGAAGTAGAGCATCCAGAGGCTACAGATGTCGATGAGTTTGAGGATGAATACCTGCATCTGGCACTGAACCACAGATTCTCTTCTACTGTCAAATTGCCATGCACAATATCATCTTGTGGCACAAACCCAATGATCTTTTTGTATGACCGGATAGATTCAACCTTGCCATTTATAAGAACTAAGCCAGTTGTATGACATCCAGTTGCTTTTCCAGTTAGAGCAGAAAGAAATGTTGTTTTACCTGCCCCAGATGGGCCCATGACTGCAGAAACTCGACCAGGATGTAGTTCCCCAGTCACACATCTTAGAAGATGCTTGTTTTTGGCATTCAAAGTGAGAGTCAAATCTTTGAAAGAAACCTGAATTGTAGGCCTCTTCCTGATCTCAATATCACTAGCCATTGAAATAACTCCAGAGAAGGTCAGGTTCTTATTTTGTTCCTGTAAAGCCTTTTCTTTTTCAATCTGACCATATGCATACTTAAAAATTTGGCTTTGAGTATGCAATTGCTTGCCTTTTGGTGCCTGTTTTTTGATATTTTTATCTCCTATCTCAACATTAAAGCCTTCCTGGCTATCAGGGTCTTCCTCAATTTGCTGGATCATTTTTGTGAGGCTGTTTTTATCCTTTTTTTCTTTTGATGCTCCTGATGTACCAGCACTTGCTGATGGCACATGCGGTAAGGGAGTTTCTGATGCAGATTTAGAACCAAACGCTTTTAGATCTCCCTTCATAGATTTTCTACGAGAAAACGTACGTGATAAAGAAGTTTGCAGTCCTACTGCATGCTTCTTAGCAATATCTTTCGCCGATTTCCATTTTTCACGTGCTTGTGTTTCTCTTACACTTGCAGCAGCCCTTTCTCTTGATTTTGCTATTCTTCTTTCTCGAGTTGCAAGAACTTGGTCAGAGCAATTATAAATGATGATAAGCAAGAAGCTCAAGCCAGCCTACATTAACAGCCAAATGGTCAAATCCTACTATTGAGATGAGATGTGCTCAGTTTGGGGGCAGGGGTTGCAATCTGGCACAAAAGAAAGAAATTCATCCTGGTAATTTTTGCAAGTTCCAGATGGTACACGTTAGTGTCATCAATTTTTCAAGATTAAAACACAATTTTGAGAAAGTGTTATCAAATGTTTAATTTCATTCTGACAGTCCTATAGCTAAAGTGGACATTGACACTTCTGTCATCTAAGCTGCCAAGAATATTACAACATCTTGCAATAAGTGTTCATCCCTTTCAGGTTAGGCAAGACTGAGAATTTCTGAGATTCATACGAACCTGTAGTGTCTATGTATACAAAGTCCCAAAACAGTTTAATAAGAATAACTAAAAATTAATAATAAAGTACACAAGTTCTTTTTTTTGACGGAATAGTACACAAGTTTAATGCAATATATATAAAGATTACGGAACTTGTATTAGCCATGCTCCACATGATATGAATTGGTTCAAGATCACTCACAAAAACCATGACACCATATGCAGTTATATTTTGATTAGCTGATTGAGGCTTACAACTCGCCAATTTGAAACAACCTGTGAAATAAAGAGAAATGTTAAAAGAGAAAGATTCAGTTTAACAGACATCTTGCACTGTGTAGATTAGCCTTCTATCTAAAGGGAAAAGTTCATTTCATTTCTCAAATGGTAACTTGTGCTATAAATATGTAGACATAGAAGAAAGTTGAGGAAGTAATAAGTAATTACAGAAGAAGAAGAAAAAGAAAAAACTTATTTTGAGATTTAAAGAATAGCACATTCCCCGACTACCAAGGTTTTGTTTTGAAATCGATAACACGATAAATACAAGTTTTAAATCAAATCATATCTACAGTCACATTATTGAGTTTTCATTAATCGAGAATACAAAAATGGATGTAGAAGACTGATAATGAGTCTGATCAGAGGATCAGTGAAACTTACTTTCTTGATCGGTTGAACCCGTCCTGCAATAATGTCTGCAATGTATACACCAAAGCAACTTTAAAAGAGAACTCAGAACCAAAAAATATGGCTATTTTTAGCCAAAAAAAGAGAGGAAAAATATGGCTATCATAACATTAGAACAATAAAGAAGAGAGAGCAGGAAGATCATAAACATGGTGCCAAGTTGAACAGGAACAATTTGAAATCCAGTGTCCAGTTAAAAAATAAAGAAGTAACTTGCAAATAAAAAACACATTTTTGAAGTTCAGGGATAGTTCTCAATACCCCTGAGTGCAAGGATTTTTTTGGATGGTGGACGGACAGTAAGATCCAGCTGAACAGAAAATATCCCAACTGCTTGAAATGTCTGCCCAAACATCTGCTCCCCCACAACTGTGGTTTGACTTTCCAGAAGGTAGCTGATAATGATACCTGTACATTGATTCTGCTGATAAATATTAATGTACGCTAAGATTAAGAAATGTGGAAAACTAAAAGTGCAAAATGCATGGACTTACGGTTCACATATTCCAGTAGCTTGATTGAGCTGTCCACGTGGACAATAAGCACCCAAAGGGCAAGCTTCCACAGGAAACAAAATATCAACAAATAAATCAATTAGAACACTTTTCTGTGTCAAGAACCAAACAATAGAACATTTTCTTTCAACCACATGTACAATATTGTTTCATCTTGCCCAAGTGATTTAGCCAATAGGGCGGAGTGTAGGATGAAACATCACCATAGCAGCAAATAGAAGACGCTAACATATATGAATACTTACGTATCATGCAAGTAATGCCTCTTGGGCAAAAGAAGCCCGGACAACAAGGCTGACAGTCAGTAGACCTGACAGGGATGTCCTTAGTATTGTTAAGTTGAACTTTCTCAGCAGCACTACAGCCCCATCCAGGCTCACATCCGTTGAGCCAAACGCTTAAGTTACAGTTCTTATTGGGCTGCAAGTTGTTAGATTGGCTCTTTGACTTTATGTCAAAACCACTGGCATATAACTTAACTTCTGCTGCTGTGCATATGCGCTGTGAAATATCTCCTGTAAAATGCTCAAATTCAGCACCAAATAATCAGAAAGTGATACCAAAAGCATAATTTGTGGTGAATTTTATTTATATATGAATAACAGATTGTAAAAAATATAAGATGCAATGACTAGTGATATATGTAATGGAGACTGAGACATATCCCTCCAAGAATATCTGTTTGGGAACTGAGAAAGCTGCTTCAATAGCCAATTTACAGGTCAAATGGGACAAGAGATTGAGCAAAGGGATTCTATACCTTTTAAAGTTTGGGAACATGAGGTCAAAAATGTCAGATCATTTGTGAAATTAAATGCCCCATCCCAATCAGCATCTCTACAGGAAAAAAATGGGAGGCCATCAGAGCAATGAAAGCGAGAACAAGTATACGAAAAAGATGGGAAAAAATTGCTCACACATCAACAATGCAAAAACCCAAATTCTTTTTTATTTCGTCCTTGAAGATGCCCGTGAAACTAGACATACTTCCATAAACGGCCTGGGCTAGGAGCTGAACTGCAGCTTGGCTTTTATTGGTGTTCTGACATGAAACTTGCTCCGAATAGCAGCTTAATGCAACAATGAAGGCCAAAGCAGCACTCCTGATTATGTTGTTCATTTTTAAAAATATTTTTTGGGGATTAACTTAGGTTTCAGCTCCACAAACATAAATTTCTTCTTAGTCTGAATATCAGCAGCTAAGGCGCAATTTCAACGTAGGGTAAATTCATGGTGAATGTGAAGCAGAGATTCAAAACTACAGGGCCGGGTAAAGGGAGAAACAGAGGTGCGATTCTATTCTTTTGTTTTGGAACCAGAGACGTTGAGAGAGAGAGAGAGAAGAGAATTGGGCGTGAAGAGATGGTTCGTTTTTTCGGAGCAAGAAATGGCGGGGAGGAAGATTTGGCGAAGTGTGAGGAACACAAAACGACAACGTGGAATTTTGTTTGTTTAATTGTTTATTTATTTTTAATACTTTATTTCTTTTGTTATGACCAAAAGAAAATTCCCTTTTGTTAGTGTTTTTCTTTTGTCAACCTTTTGTCAGTGTTGTATTATATTTTGTTTATAATTTATTTTCCTCCCTTTTATTTTACAAATGAATTTCAAATTTCAATATATTTTTCCAAGAAAAAAATCTAACATCTCCAATTAATCGCGCATTCTTTTATACATATATAAAATATTAATTTCAAGTAAATTTAAATTAAAATTAAGAGTTTCTCCTCTACAATGCTGACTAAAGTAAAGTGCTGTATTTATAACCAATAAGTTATCGGTTGGGTGCTAAGTGACCTCACTCTCTTGTAGATGATTGAGAAGGAAAATACAAGTTCAAATCCTGAAAATGTATTTATTGAAAGAGACAAAAATAAATCATACAACTTATCTTGAAATCTTTAAGGGAACATTTTCTGAGGTACAATACAATCAGATACTAAATGTGAGCTTCTTGTTCAATGAATATTCAAATATTAATTTGTCATATTCTTGAGACTTATATCAATTGTTTGTGTATAGTTGTGCACAATAGGGTTATGTTTATCTCGTTGTCTTTTTCTTATCATCTTTAAATCATGTCCGTCTAATTAATTTGAAATGTTATAATATTATTTTGATTTTTCTCTCATCTTTCCAATCAACAGTTTAAATAGACTTATAAAAAAAATTGGATCACAATATGATCTTCTTACTGTTGGAAATTATGTCATAGGGGCAGGTCATTGTACTTTAAGCGTTTATGTTATTTAAAGTATTTATTCGTTTAGTTATCATATCATTTACATGTTTATAGTGATAATTGTATCCTTCGATGTATCTTATAAATTATCCTAAATGTCTCTGGTCGGCCATCTATGCGGGAGAGAAGATGAAATAAGACCAGTGTCACTTTGGTGACGTATGGAGATACGAATCAAAGTCATAGGCACTTGTAAGAGTACAAGGTGCTGGACCGACCCACTATGAGAAAGCTGCGTGGATTATGTCATAAACTTATCTCATGTATAACCGCGTCATAACGCCCTATGACCTGAGATCATCATGGATTCCCACATGAGAGTCGTTGATCTTTTACCTAGTCAAAAGTCACCTTTGACCTGGTGATGATAAAGGCTTTGATCGGGATCAGTGGTTTTCATGCAGAGGAATGTGAACGGTCAAAATGAAATTTGTCCATCACATTTGTAGAGAGATAATACTGGGCCCCTCGATGAGTGAGTCTGAGAAATGTATGGCCATACTACGATGGAAATGAGTTTCCATTTCAGTTATTAGACTACTCAAGAATCGAGAAAGTAATGGTCAAGAACAGGAGGTTGACATTATCCATGCCTCATCCTTGACCAAATTATCGCGTGACAAAAGGGACGTGACATGGTTGTATGATAGGTTGTGTCGTATCAACGATCCCCATATAAATTGGGTAGTCGTAATGTCTTATTAGAGGCAGCTTGTGACTTGTGGGCTGGTACAGTATTGGCCCGCTGCCAATCTCATGTGGGCTTGCAGGGTCGCACACAAGAATAGCCCAACACGAGCAATAGTGTCCAGATTCATTGAATCTTAGATATGTCTAAGATTTAATGAATACATCATTTAATCTAGGATGTGTGTGTATATATATATATATTAAATTCGAAATTAATAATAATATTATTTATATAGATAATAATATTATTATATAGTATTTAATTTATTTGATAAATTAAATAACTAAAATAAATAGAGATATCATATATCTGATTTAATTTAAATTGAGATATAATATCTCAAATTTAATTAAATAGACAGATATCATATCTCAGATTTTAGGCAGACTTTTGATTTGGATTAATTGAATAGATTAGATTAGATCTCATTGAATGATTTAATTAATATCCAAATTCGAATTTCAAGATTAATTTAGATTAATCTTGAATATTTTAATACGGCCCAATTAGGGTTTTAGAAACTCTATAAATAGAAATTGATCTAAGTCGTATTAGGAGAACAAAGTAACAAGCCTTGAAAGAAATCCTAGAGAGAAAAACAAAATACACAAAGTAAGAAGGCGCTAGCACGCTGCCGTACGTGTTGGAGAGGGTGTGGATACCGGTAGAGGGAGTGGATTTGTAGAGTCGGCTCCTAGAGATTGATCGAACAAGAAGAAGGTGTTAGCCCACGTGTTTGCAAATGTCGCTCACGAGTTCGCATAGGTACGGTTTTTCTTAACGAACCTTGATTTAAACGTCGTTGATAGATTCTCTTTGGGATTCTCAAAATTTTAAATGGATGATATTCCTTCCGCTGCTGCGTGTACGGATCCCAACACTTACCTCACAGTACAAATCACACTAGTTATGGTAAAAAAAAGTTGGATGCACTCTGGCCCCAATTCACTGTCTTTGGCCCAGAAAAGAAAGCTTTCCAACCACTGGATATTAGTGACATTGATAAAGCTGACAATGTGAGTTAACTGGATGGATGGTTATTTTTACCAGAAGAGTACTATTGATTTGTACGTTTCGCCCTATGATAGACACTAAATGAAGTAAAGCGTGCTCCATTTAACTCAAAAACCACAATTGAACCGACAATAAAATGAATATTGCATTGGGACCACTTAACATTTTCAATTTTGGCGCCATTTCAGATGACCTCGTTTCCCAGATGCTGCAAAATGACATGGCATTTTCTCAAGATTCGCTTGAATATTGACAAACCAATCACCGAAGGCTCAAAAAATAAAATAAAATAAAATAAAATAAATCCCATCCTCTCTCTCACTCAGCATCAGTCACAGTCTCCTCCACTTCAAAGATTCGCGTCTGAAACACTGAACAAAACCTCGTGATGTCTGTCACTTTACCATTTCAGCCTTTTCTCTGAACCTGAAACACTCCTTTTACAAAGATTCTCTTGTTTCCCCCATTTTCCTCATCCTCTCATCTGGCGTCGTTCCCGATTTCAATAATTTGCATTATACTGCTACTAAATTAAATAAATGACAGTGCCATACTCTTCTCAATCTTTCGAATTTGTTTAGTTATTGATCAATCATTCGGATTCGGACCTCCTTTGTTGTTTTGTTTGGATCATCTTCATCTTCGAACAGATTTAACCTGATAAGCGCCGTTGTCGGTTTGATCTGAAGGTGAATGTCACAATGCATCTCTGCAGCTCATTTCTTCTCATCCATTCATGTTGATTTCGATTGGTTGGATCATCTTCATTTCTTATTATCCATTCATGTTGTTTTCTACTGGAAGTTTGATCGGATTGAACAGCTTCTTGTTAATGCTTGATGCGTTATTCTTTAACACTCTGTTTTTATCGTTCCTTTAATTTCTCGTCGCAGGGAATGCCTGTCAAAACCACCGCTTCTCTTTTCCACTTCCATTCCTTATTTAGTTTTGTCTTCTTCCTCACTTTTTACCTCTTCAGTTTGAACATCGGGAGTAACTTAAAGCGATTTTTTGCTAGGAATTTATTTTAGACCATATTGCGTCTCCGTTACATTTAGTTTATTTATCTTGTAATTAGTCTCGTGGCTTCTTGAATCTTGAATTACTTAGCTCATTTTGCCTTAACTGAAATAGCTATAGGATTGTTCAGTACAATAGATATTGGGGAAACTTTCTTTTTGATTATTTTGAACTTCACTAGCTACAAGTTGCTTTGAGTGCCTGAAACATTTTAATACTAAGCATACGCATATATTTCCATGCATGCCAGTTTATATGAACTCCCGAGGGGTGAAGACAGTTTTTAGACGTTAGTCAGTGACTCTGCATAAAGAATTCAATCTTTCAGCTGATAAATTCAATCGTAAATCCTGATTTCCAGTTTGAAAATCTAATTAGTACACTAAAACTAATAATAGCTAATAAAGAAGCAGACGTCTTTTTTCCTCGACTTGAAAGTGATCTTTTGGTGCGTGTTATGTAAAATAGTATGATTAGAAACTTCTGTTAGAATTTAAATTTAGGTTTAAGTATTTCTGATTGTGGAAACAAGTCATTCAGCAGAGTAGCTGGTATAAATTGATTTCATTAATTTTTTTCAAAACATGACAAAATGAATAACGACATTTGCATTAGTACTATTATTCCTGACACATGGGTTAGTTGTTTTTTATGCTCTTTATGGTAAATCCTCTGGCAGTTGATATGTGAAATAATTTATGCTTGATTATTGTTTTGCAGGAGCGACAGCTGTATAATAAAAAATGACCGCATAAAGCTAATCTCTCTCCTGAGATAAAATTATTATAACATTCATCAACCATGATTGTTTTGAAATAGACTATGGCTAGTTGGAGGAGATGAGTTGTTGAGATGATTTCCTATGAGCAAGATCCAGACGTTGTTCGATGGGGCCAGCAGCTATTTGATGCTAGTCCATATTCTAATTGCAGATATTGTGGTGCTGTAACTCAAGATAATGCAGATTGTTATCATGGGCATTATTTTAGGGAAGAGGATTATAATAATGATTTTACCAACATAGAAAATGATGAAGTAATGTCGCATGCTCTTCAGCAACAATTTTCACAACTTGCAGTGACCGAAGCCTCTGAATCTTCATATGATTGGTCGGAAAATATGCTGCCATCCAATTCATTGCAAGAGTGGCTTATTTATCCAATGGATAGCTATTTCCCAGGTATGTTGTACATCTAAGAAGGTCAGTATGATTTCCTCTAAGCTGCTGGGTCTTCTACACTATTAATTTGCTTATGTTTTTTTGGTCAAAAATTTGTAGAACAGCAAAATGATCAGGAGGAGGCAGATGATGTGGAACCTTCTAGTTCATGTTCTAGCCCTGGGGAGAACTCATATTGTGGAGACCAATGGTTTTATTCATTGGAGCAGATAGATGAATATCCTCTTGATGGAGAAGTGGGAAAAAGACTGAATCAAATGGTTCCAATTCCGGTAAGTTAGGCTTCTCGAGTGCCATTGATATGTTTTTGTAACGTTTTCTATTCTTCTTCTTTTTTCCTGGTGATAATGAACTTATGACAACCATATTTGCTCATATTAATACCGTACTCAGTTGGCTTCCTCTGACACTGGATGACAAATGAAATTTTTTATGTATTACTTAAATTCTGAATTTACTGATGTTTATGCTCTAACGTTTGTAGCTGTGTTCATTTTTTCTTCAACCAGCATCACGGTGGCAGTTGTCTAACAGTTTCTAGTTACTGTAGTATGTCTAATAAATTCTTAATAATATACATATTATGTTTATAATCCTTCACGCAGCATGTCCCTAGGATCAATGGAGAAATACCTTCGATTGATGAAGCAACTTTAGATCATCAAAGGCTATTGCACAGGTAATGCTCATTGGTAATGTGTTATTTTTTTCTTCTACATGTTTTATTATTATTTTCTCTTACCATGGGGAATTTTTATTCACAGTTATTGATCGGACCCTTATAATTAACTTATACTTCATATGCTCAAGGCCTTCTATAATTTTTGTTCACAGGCTGCAGCTATATGAGTTGGTCGAGTCCAAAGTTGAAGGAGATGGAAACTGTCAGGTTTTTTCTTTTCCGTTTGAGCATGCCCATCAAACTTCAAAAGTCATAAAATTTTCAATGATTACATGGCCAAGTCATTACTTGATAGATGAGAAAATAGTTGTCTTCTATATACTCTTGGTGTGACCATGGGATTGGCCATGGTAATAAAAGTTGGCTGTATCAATACATTAATACAATTAAATTTATGACATCCTATTTAAAGAGATGATCTTTGTCTTACATATTAAATTTGTAATGTTTACAGTTTCGTGCTCTATCAGATCAAATCTATCGAACGCCTGAGCACCATAAATTTGTGAGAGAACAAGTAGTAAATCAGGTTGTCTGGCTATCTTCTGCCAAGTCCTGTATGAGAGGATTGATTAGATTTGAGCGAGACATTGTTGTTTTGGATCTTCTCTTTTTTGGTGATTTATAACTGGTACGTTTTTGCAAATCAGCTGAAGTCATACCCAGATATATACGAGGGATATGTTCCAATGGCTTATGCAGACTATTTGGAGAAAATGGCCAAGTATCCTTCTACTTCCAACTTAATTCATTTAGTTTTTGCTTATAGTATTTGTTACTTATTTCAACTATGTTGCTAATGGGATCAGGAATGGTGAGTGGGGGGACCATGTGACATTGCAGGCTGCCGCAGATTCCGTATGCCTCTGCAACTAAACTATATACTCCTCCGCTTTTAAAATATAAGACAAAGTTTGTAATGCAAATTACACTACAAACTTTGTCTTATATTTAGGACCGGAGGTAGTATCACTTATGCTTTTACTTCTATGATTTTCATATATTTTGTATAACTGATTTGTTCTTGCTATGAAGTTGGATAACTAAAAAGGAGCGGCATTTGTGCCCAAAAAATGTCATACACTCGCAATAAACATGACATGACAGTATTTGACACTTGGAAACTGCATTTGGACAAATGTTCTAAGATAATCTTATTTACATGGTAGTTAATGAATGCCTCTGTACGCATATTTTTCTATCTAAATTCTTCTGTCATGTATTGCAGTATGGGGTTAAAATATTTGTCATCACATCTTTCAAGGATACTTGCTACATTGAGATTCTTTCAAATTTTGAAAGGTCAAAACGAGGTATTGTCATGGTACTTTAACAATGTCATGATGTTCTCGAAGTACAATGCATGCTTCTCTGCTAACCTTGTAAATTAGTGGCCATTTCCCAATAACTCAGAATACATCAAAACCTTGAAAGTGTAACTATGCTAGAATCAACATCGACATCAATATATTATACAAAATCTATTTCAAGGGACACTATTCATAAGCAATTAACAGCGTGACTCATTTCATAGATTCCATGCAATAGGAAGAAAAATTTATCTAGATTTTATCATCATTCAATATACTATACTTTAAGTTTATGCCTTCAGCTACACCGAGCAATTATACTTCAGTATTTTTCTGTTGGGATGAAATCAGCTGCCTCATTCACGCATAGTAACGAAAAGAGGCAAAAAAATTAAAAAGTCAAGAACCTTTTAACCCTTTTTCTTCGGCTTTTTATTGGGCGAATTTCCATTTTTGTTAGTAATTAACCTGCAGATGGAAAATAAAACCAATTTATTATTAGTTTTAATTGTTATTATTTTTTGTTTATTGTGCAGTAATATGTTTGAGCTTCTGGGCTGAAGTACACTACAACTCAATATATCCTGAAGGAGGTTAGGATGCATGCATATCAGCACTGGCATACATGCTTCATTAGCTATTAAGATTAATCTGAAAGAAAGATGCTACTTTCACCATTTAGAATATGCATTTTCCTGTTACACCAAGCCTTAATAGCTCCCCAGGACCATAAGTAGAGTGAGAAAAACGGTTGTTGCTGTGATTCTTATTGAATTCTTTAGCAATATTTCTAATAATCTAAAACCTTAGCCTTATGGCTATCCTCCACAGTGGAAGCGATTTCTCTGATGTAGGAATATTGACATTTGAGTTTTTCAACCTCAATAACTGAATTTTGGATTATGAAAACTAGTCTTGGGAAATGGCTCTTAGGTGTGGGATTCTGTAGTTCGGTGGGATGTTACAATATCAATTGCCAAGGTATATGATTTATGGGCTTTTCAACCTCACAAGTTAGTAGTTAGTGTCGGACTTCTACAGTTGAGGGTGGAGATAAAGGACAACGTTATTAGAGATACACAATGCGTTGTTCTGGTATTGTTGTATCTGTAGGTCACATTGATTAATTAATTTTCTGTTAAGCTGATTCTTATTCACAACATTGCATTTTCTGTCTCATTGGTAGCAAATTAATAAACTAATTTTCAATATTAAGTGTAAATACTGCACATGATTGATAATGAATGAAGTTAATCTGCTTGCAGGTCCGCAGAACGATATGTGATTTTGACCATCTCTTTTGCCTCTCGACAGAGCTTCGGTTAAGAACAAATTGCACTCAATCGATTGTGAATTCATTACTTTGATTATGGCAGGGTCACTGGGTGGCAATCTATTATCTAATTGATGTATTATTCATTGCGTTGGTTGTCTTGATACCTCAAATATTTTATTTCATATTTATAACTTGTATAAAATCATTGCAACATATATGTGCAATGATACTGTCATCTCCAAGCCTTATTAAATTACATGAGCATGCTAG
Organism: Acacia pycnantha; assembly: GCA_025563575.1. Classification (NCBI taxonomy): domain Eukaryota; kingdom Viridiplantae; phylum Streptophyta; class Magnoliopsida; order Fabales; family Fabaceae; genus Acacia; species Acacia pycnantha. Next base: position 39,200 of record JAMWYP010000338.1, on the reverse strand, counting down.
TGCCATATGCTTGAAGAATGCCGCAAAGAAAGAAATGCAGTTTGTTTCATTCAATAGTGAGGCTTTCGAGTCAGATTTGTTCATTCTCACTCTCGAATTTTAAATCTATCAATTTACAGGTTTTTCTACTTGTATACTCATCCAGTTCCAAATATAATTGTAGTTCAGTTTTAGGATTGGAAGGAGTATCTTTTTAATTAATCCATCCAACTTGATCTGATGTGAAATTCTCCCACTGCAAATTAAGCATCCTTCATTTTCGAGTGTGAAGGAACATTTCAAAAATATAATCTATGTTCCCCTTTCAGAAACATGATACTTTTTTATGAACTTGTGTGGAAACATGTCATTAGAGAGTTTTGGCCTACACTAGTTGACACCTCAATTTTACAGCAGTCAAAGTGGAGGGTTGGGTTTATAATTTAGGATGAGAAAATGGAGTCACGGCTAAAAAAGTCTACCATCAATAACAAAGAGCTTAAACAAGCCAGTCTTGTAGGGCCATAGGTCGGCTTGTTTAAGCTTGTTAAATTTTTGTAAGAATTAAAAAGAATATGAACTTAACCCTAGCTATGGGAAAACAAGACGGCCCTATGGGCTTAGGCCTAAATGGGTTGGCCCATTGAGGCCTGACTCCCATAAAAGCTCTCTATTTTGAAGCCCAACCTATTTACTCAAGGCTTAGGCCGGCTTGCGGGTTTCAAGCACGTTTAATAAACAAATATTTTGATCAACAGGTAGTTGGTCCAACGGAATGTGGCGTTGGATTCTCTTAAGAGGTCTAAGGTTCGAGTTGCGGTTACACACTTGTAATCTGCCTTGTATAGATCTACCACTGTTGGGATGGTCGTCCTTGCCAGTTGCCACTGCAGAACCCGAATCCGAATTAGTTAGAACCTTCGGTTCTGATGAACCGGGTGGGATACCAAAAATAAATAAATAAATAAATAATATATATATATATATATATATATATATATATATATATATATATATATATATCCGTTTTCTTAAAAGAAATTAAATTGAAACACTAGAATTTATAATTTAAGACAAATATTTTTAAAGTATTAAATGTGTGGCAAAAAGAAAGAAAAAGAACTTTGAAATTATTAAATCAGTTATTTCCCAGAAAAAAGAGTTATTAATTGCTTATCAAATTTCATTATTCCCTTATCAACTCTTGGTAATAAACCTGATTTGGGATTTTACAATTTTAAAGTTCTTTTTCTGCCTTTTGCCCTAAATGTTTTACGTTTTTAGATAATAGAATAAGTGACCATTTGCCTTAAAACAAAATTCTTCATGAGATACATACTCTATTTTTTCATTTTTCAATGTGTGTGATTGGTTTCTCCTTTTGATATAATTTGCACTTTGCATAATATTCAAACCTCTTCAAATACAATTAAAAAATTGTACTCTTTGTTTACCTTACATCAGTAAAAAAATGATTCATTCAATATTTCATAAGGAAAAAATTATTTGTAGTAATATATATTGATGATTGTAACTCTCGTAATAAACCTGATTTGAAATAAATTTGTGAAAGAAAAATCACATGCCCCATCTCAGCTTCAAGGCTTTAATTTCATGTTTCATGCCGGCCTGTTCGGTGCTTTTAATATCTCAAAGCTCCACTATATTCGCACATTAAGCCACTTACTGGAAACTCTCCATTTAATATCCTATAAAAATATTATTATAGTATTAAATAACAAAAAAAAAAAGTATATGAACGGCGGTGGCGAGAAGGGTTTTTTCCTAAAAAAACATTGAAGATTTTTTATATAAAAAAAAAACTCAACATTTCAAAATCTCAAATTTCTCCATTGAAGCATTTGTCATTTTCATGTGTTAACGGGTTTTTTGAGGGTTTCCTAATTTGGATGGTATTTATCTAGAATTTTTCATATTTTTAATAAATAAAGTTCTTAATTTTTATGGGATAGGAGTCAAGAAAGCAATGATATATTGATATGACCACACACCTTTTAATTGAAAGGAGCAACTCTTGCTCCAAGCAATTATCACTTGGATTTAGTCATTTAAGATATTCTAGTGTGAGATATTTATGAAATAATACAAAACTTATATTATCTATGTTGGCCTCTCTCTTGGATTAAATCATATAAATGTCTGTAAAATAATAAAAACTCTATTGCAGGTAGTTTTTGTTGTTTTATTTTTCTTTTTAAACAAACTATATCTTCGTCATGCGGAGTATTGTATCTAAAAGTGTTAAACAAACTATAAACATAATGTTAGGTAGTATGATTATCAAAATATGATTATAGAGTACTCCATCCGTCCCAAATTATAGGAGCAAATTTTGGAGTTGGTTTTGGTCCTAATTATAAGAACAAGTTTTAACTTTTGTCAATTTTTCCTATAATACCCCTATTTATACTTATTATTAGGAGCATTATATATGTGTGTGTTTACATATATATGTATATTTGTGTTTATGTGTGTCAACAATGGCGGAAGGTAGTGATGGCCAGCTGGGGCCTTGGCCCCAGCTGGCCTCGACTGATCTTATAAAATTTGTTAATATATATATATGTATTTATTATATGATATTTTATTTGGTCATAAATTTGGCCCCAACTAATTTTTTATCTTTTCTATAAGGATAATGTTTGTTTCATTACTCATTGGGCTGTAAAAAGAAAATAAAATTATTGTTTGAGATACCGAAAAGGTTAGTATCATCTTATATATTGTTTTGATTTATAATTATCGGTTATTATTTATTTGTATTTTCAAGGTTATTTGATATTATTTAGTAAATACTCCCTTTGACCCTTATTTAAAGAACCAACTAACAATTCTCACAAGTCAATAAAAATCGTTAAAGTCATTAAATTTTTCCTAAAATTTAAGTAATTTTCAATATTATCCCTATTAATTATAGTAAACTCTAATATCATATTAATTATTACTCTCACTCACTACCTTTTTAATTATGGGTATACATGGAAAAAATATTTAATACTATTTGAAAACAAGCAAGTGTCTTATAAAAAGAACCAAATATACTTGTTAGTTGGTGTCTTATAATAAGAACTAAAGGGAGTAGTTCAATATGTTTATTTTTTGGCCCGAGCTAAATTTTTTTTCTGGTTCCGCCACTGTGTGTCAATATATATATGTGTAGATATATATGTGTGAACACACACATATATAAACATATATATGTGTGTGTGTGTGTGTAGATATATGGGTGTGTGTCTCTATGTATGTAGATAGATCTATATAAATACACATATATGTATACACATGGCTATATAAAAAGCAACTAATATATATAAATAAACTAATATGTCATGGATATCTAACATAAGGCAAATTAGAAACACTTATAATTAGGGCAACTTGTGTCATTTTAAATTTATATAAGGACATTTTAGGAAAATGAGTAAAATTAACTAATTTAACTCCTCTCCTTAATTCTCCCAAAATCGGTTAAATTGCTCCTATAATTAGGGACGGAGGGAGTAATAAACATGTGACATTGACGTTAAAAGTTAAATGGAATTGACTTGATTATCATTGTAAAAAAAATGTCCAAAATTGGTTTTGGATATGAAGGGTTACACTTGACACAATTATTTTTATAGCCTCAAAATACCACTCTGGTCCTATTTATAAGTCCATTTTGACAAAATAAATGAGATTGTGACAATTTTGCCCATATTAATGATGATGAGAGAGATTGGCTAACTATGTTGGGAAGAGAAAAAGATGAGAGAGATTTGACAATAAATTTTAAAAGGTACTCATTCATAAATGAGGGTAAAGTTAGAAAATTTCTCTATAATCATTGAGATACCTAACTTTCCTTGGTATGTGAGATTTGGTCAAATTGGACTTATAAATAGGACCAGAGTGGTATCTATTTGGTGATTATGATTTTTAATTCATGATTTAATGTTTATTTTCAAATTCAATCAAATTGAATTCATGATTTAATGTCTATTTTCAAATTAAATTTATTGTTACCTTATCTTCATACCCTAATAATAAAAACTGAGAATTAAATGGGAATAATATCGCAATAAATTCTAATAACTTGAAAACGGAATACATAATTTTAATCCGTATTTATTATTGAAGAGGTCAAACTTTATGTAGTAAAGGAAAATTGTCTATATTAGAGAATAATTTGTAATGATTTAAAAAAAAAAATACTTCAACGGGTATTAACTGAATGAATATTAATGTAGATATATAATTACGCATAGATTAATTTAATGATGTGATTACCTGACCCGTTTTTGTTAAACGGATTTTTAAGTGGGTTACAAGATTTCATATATAAAATTGATGATTGATTGAGAAAACTCAAACTACTTGAAGCATCTTTATATATTTACTTGCAAAACACTTTTGTATATCTTATAATATAAATTACTGTCTGGAAAATCCGGCCAACAAGATGCTATCTGGAAAAAGCGAAAAAGAATCATATTCAATTTTTTATTTTTATTTTTATTTGCACTCGAATAAAGAGCAAGCATTGATTCGCATCGCATCCGATGAGCCAATAATATTATTATAAATGAAGACAACGAAAATGCGTTATTTTAAAGCCTTTTCATTTAAAAACAATTCTATTACTATCATATATATATATATATAGATTCTTTTTTATATATAAAAACAAGAGTTCAATTGAGTCGGGTATGATAAACGTTTACAAAAATATTTATATTTATAGATTATATATCATTCACTAATAATGTCTTTACATCTGTAAAAGTTTGAACTTATGGCCTTGTGAGTTATGAGTAAGCTCTTTACCAATTGGCCGGTTTAAAAAAAAGTTAAAGGGTACTTTTGCCTCGAAAGTTTTTTGGGGGGCAATTTTACTTCGAAAATGTCAAAAAATGGAGCGATTTTTGTTATGACCGTTAGTTGACCAAATTTACTAAGTTGTTAGTCCACATATCATCCATCTCATTTTTGTTAGGATGCAAATTTATCCCATAAGTTTTAAATATAACTTTAAAAAAATATGAAGTAGATGACATATGGATTAATGGGACAAATTTGCATTTTAACAAAAATTTATGGTCAAAATTAATTTGGATAATGATGAAGCCAAAATTACTCACTTTTGACACTTTCGAAGTAAAATTACCCCTTATCAATAATTTCTGGTATAAAATTACCCCTTAACAATAATAATAGAAAAAAGAAAAAGGTATAGAATTGAAGAACGTGGGCAATGAGGAATAAATTCATTGCTATATTAGGAACAAGTACCAATTTTGTGGCATGACCGTTAAATTTGCTGATAGTGGCGATCGAGATGATGCAAAAAGCAAAAGGGAAAATATATAAATATTGGCGTGGTGTCAAAGTTTGAGGTCCGTCCATTTGGGGCCATTCCCTCTATCTCCAATATTCTCTCTCCCTCTTACAACCAATATGTAAGCATCGCCATATACTTATACCTTTTCATTTTTGGCCATCCATTGCTCTCTCTCTCTCTCTCTCTCTCTTGTTACGCAATTACCAAGTTTATTATACAACTACCTCCAACAAGGGGCTGCTATATGTGCCTTCTACATATAAACAATGTGTTCATAAGAATCGGTACAAGTCATGCAAAAATAAGATCTTTATTGAAACTATTCAATTTTTTCAACTGATATATGTAAGGGTCAAGCAGCATCCAACACCATAATGTTACACTTTGATATAAAACCAAAATGATCAATACTGCATGTAAACAGCGTGCCGTGATGGTCTGTAAAAGGATTTGGCGGCTGTGGCTTCTTCTTCTTTTTTGTTTCCCCCTTCAAAAGATACTTGCATTAAATAACTTCACAAATGTAGCAGTGAAAAGTGAAAATAGAGGGGAAAGCAACAATCCGAAGTAACAAATAGAATTAACATGATAGAAGCAACAAATACAAAACGAAACAACATAGTCTACATGTAAAAAAGTAGATTAAACAAACTAGCCACCACACATTGAATGACTAATAGGCGAAGAGTCATCAGCATCTACACTAGCCTCCTAAGCCTCCAAAGTTAAAAGTGATAATAAAGCAAGTGTTGATTGTGAAACTCATCCGATACAGCACACCCCTTTATAAGTATCAACTACAATAAAATCCATAGCACATCTTGGGGTAAAAGACATAGAGAACCCAACTTTAAACGACAAAAAACAAATGATATCCTAGAAAATCTAGTGACTTTGCATCAACATAGTTAAGCAAAGAAAGACAATCAGTTTCAAAAGTCATTTTATCATGTCCTAGATCCACAAACAAGATGTGAGCCCTTTTCATAGCCAAGGCTTCCGTCATGAAAGAAGAAATTGATTTAACTTTATCCACATATCCCTATCTAAAGAAACCAAAATGATCACGACATATTACCCCAATAGCAGCATTTTTCTCAGTAGGCGAACAGGACCCATCACAATTAATTTTAAGACTACCTAGTGCAAGAGAGAAACATTTAATGCTAGGACTATCACGGCCCCTTAGCAAAACAGAACCCCTATGCACAATGTCATAGTTAGCCCAAAATTCAAAGTTACTTTTCCTAGTCAATTCAATAACATCACCAGGATTCAGTTGTCTATGATCAAAAACCATTTCATTTCTAGCTTTCCATATAAACCATAGAATCCAACAAATCAAAGGCAGATCTTGCTTATTCAGAGAGGGCATACATGTCATCAAAATCCACCAAGCATTAAAATTCAAGATTCTAGAAGCATCAAATTTAGCACTCAGCGAACAGTTGAACCAAAAGCATCAAGTCCAAGGGCAATGCAAAAATAAGTGTTCAATAGTTCCTCTACTCCTGCACATACTGGACACTAGCTATTCGGGTACCTTCTTCATCGAGACATGGCTGGATTAGTAGCAATTGCATTACTCATGAGACACCAGGTAAATTGTTGTACTTGTGGGATTATTTTAATCTTCCAGATTGAATTCCAACATGTCATGGGTATGACAGTCGAGGAGCCCGCTTTATTCACATTAGCAGAGTGTAATGGTATCCCAATTTCACCTTGTACTCTCCGTTTTTGACACTAGTCCTTACCAATTTGTCTTCCAACCCATTGGTAGTGATAGAGATTTCATATATAGCCTACTTGATTTCATTAATTAGATACTGGTTAATAAGAATAAGATTCCATTCATCATCAATAGATTCTCCGAGAAATCAGCCTTTGGTGCCCATTTATTATCCCATATTCTAATTGCAGCACCATTGCCAACAAACCACTATAGGTCCTGTTTGAGAAAGTTTCTTCCATCCACAATGCTTGACCAACACCACGATGCCTTGTAACCTTTCTCCGCATCAATAAATTCTCACCTAGGAAAATACACATTTTTCAACACTCTATCCCATCGTTCATTCGAACTCAACAATAACCTTTATTCCGTTTTACCCAAAAGTGCATCATTCATGATCGTAAGGTATTGAAAACCCATACCCCTATACTCTTCCTTGTAGTCATAGTTTCCCATGCTTTCCAGTGAGTTTTCCTTATAAAGCATTACCATCCTACCAAAAAATGGCAACAAGACTATTTAACTCGTTGCAAGTCTTTAAAGGAAATTTGAAACAATTCATTAGGTAAATTGTGATAACCTGGATGACGGCTTTAATTAGAAATTCTCGTCTAGCAAAGGATAAGAGAGAATGACCCTAACCTTGGATTTTACTTGCTACTCGTTCCTTGATATATTCTAGAGCTTGGTGTTTAGTCTTGCCCCAAATGCTTGGGATACCAAGGTATTTGCCTGGATCCTCTGTAGCTGAGATACCCAGAATATTGTTTACCATAATTCTCATTGTTCGGGGATATTGGAAGAGGAAAAAAATACTGGATTTATCAAAATTGATGATTTGACCAGATGCTGCACAATACAAGCTCAAAATATTTGCCAAATTATTACAGTTGTGCTGACTAGCATGCATATATAAAAGAGCATCATCTGCAAAGAAACTATGGGTAAGCGTTCAGGGCATCCATGACTCAATTTAACACCCTTAGTATGCCTATCTTTCTGACTCTTACCAACCATAAGAGAAAGTACCTCTGCAACTAAAATAAACAGGTATGGCGAGAGGGGATCCCCCTGTCATATACCCCTACTAAGAGTAAAGGAGTTCACATTCTCACTAGATTAGCAAATGTTCAAACTAACAGAGTGCACACATTTCATTACAAGCGACACCTACATATTACAAAATCCAAATCATAACAAAACCTGTTCTAGAAAATCTGACTCAACCCACTCATATGCCTTACTCATATCCATTTTAAGAAAAAATTCATACTTACCTCCAGCTTTCTTGCGACAAAGATAATGATATACTTCATGAGCAATAATTATGTTGTCGTGGATACAATGGCCAGGGACAAAAGCACGTTGATTTTGAAAGATACAAGCATCAAGCAAATGTCGCATTTTGTTGGCCATAATCTTGAAAATAATCTTATATGAGAAGTTACACAGTCCTATGGTACAAAATTGATACACATGTTTAGGTTTATGTACTTTAGGGATAAGAGTGATGTTGGTTGCATAATCCCATTTAAAATAGAATTTCCTGCAAAGAAATCTTGGACCATATTATAGACATTAATATCAATTTCAAGCCATGCAAAATGATAAAATTTACCAGAGAAACCATCTGGACCTGCCGCCTTTGTGCTCCCGAGGCTAAAAGCTTCATTTTTAATTTCCTCCCTAGAAATAGGTAACAGAAGGCTCTAATTCATTTCTATCGAGATTTTGTGATCAATAAATCTCAAGACTATACCTAATGATTGTATTATAGAGGTGGCAAAGAGTCTTTTAAAAAAGTTAGTAATGTTATTTGAAATAGCTTCTTTCTCCATTAACCAAACCAGAATCATCTTTAATGCATGATATACTATTCCTTTGCCTCTTTTTGATAGTAGTAAGATGAAAGAATTTGGAATTTTTATCTTCAGCCTATAACCAATTAATATGAGAACATTGCCACCAATACTTCTTTTTAAGTCTAACCATTTCTCTAGTTTCCCTTTAACATCTGAAATAGTCTGAGAATTCACTGGGTTTAGTTCACCCTAAGTAAGGTTAACCAGCTAAGCTTTGAAATGTTCAATAAACTTAGCATTATTTAGGAACTCCTTCTTACTCCATCTAATTAGGTCATTTTTGCATCTAGACAATTTATCAATAAAACCTTCAATAGTCAAGTGACCACAATCTGACAATGTCTGCCAGCTATCTTAGATAACTTGTAAAAAACTCCCATGGGACACATAGGCTGTCTCAAAACGAAAATCCCAACCATTCCGTTAACCCTTAAGATAGCTTCGGATAAAATGCAGATAATGATAAGACCCAACTGGATCTATATTAAACACTTGAAGATTAGGGAATTGCTCCCTTAACTGTAGATTTCCAAATGCCATGTCAACATGTTTACGAATGGTATTCGGGCTCTCTCTATTGTTGCACCAAGCAAAACTATGCCCATTAAAACCTAAATTCTCAAGTTCACAATCAGCCACAAAGCATTTGAAATTAAGAATTTTCCTCAAAACTCTAGGCCTTCCACCATACTTCTCATATTGGGATAGGATATCGTTAAAATCCCAGAGACAAAGCCAGAAGTCACATATTTTTACTAATCCTTCGGACTTCTTGCTAGCACAATGATCTTTCTACATCATTAGTTGGACCATAAATTAAGGTAATATAATTAGGGGTAACAAATTCATATAACTTAACACTAGTGTAAATACTATTAGGGGATGAAAACAAGATGTTTGCCATAATCATATCAGACCACCATAATGCAAAATCGCCACTTCTACCTACCGGGTCAAATTCTTCAATGAAACCACACCTTCGCCTTACCTTCCTTACTACTCTAGCCTTTTGTTTAGTCTCTATCAAGAAAACTAAATGGGTTTTATTCGAAAGCATTCTTCCTTCAGGTTTGTGGCTATCAAGGCAACCCAAGGCCTTAACAGTTCAAGGCTAATTGATTCATGGCGAACCGGTGGCTAGTCTTATCAACCACCGGTGTTTTGAGGAGATGAATTATCCTGAATATCATTGTTCCTTTTACCTACAACAAGCTGTGGTTTTGAATTTGTGCGTTTTAATATAACAAAGGTGGGAAATTTGAAAGATATCTAAAGTGCACATAAACGAACTCTCGGTTTGGAGGTCAAAAGAGAATCGAGGGAATTATAATGAAGTGAAGTCTCAAGTAAGAAACTTAATTACTGAGAAATCCCAATAACAAATTATGTGCTGTCATTTCTTACTTATTCTAGAACTATTCATTGCTTGCTCTCCAATTGTCATTGAGATTTATGGGTAATTAAGTTCCTTCCCAAATACCTCATTGCAATTTCAAGAAAGAAAAAGAAGAAGAAAACTATTGGTTTCAATTACAAGTTTTCAACAAAGACACACCATCCACATTCACAAATTAAGTCAAGGTCAACGAAAATGAACTCTTCCAGCCACATCATTTTCTAAATAATTTGGATGGTTACATTACATGTAGCTGGTCATGACATTGTTCACCTTTTTTTTTTTAAGACAGTGAGTAAACTCCACGTTACAAAGACTATATTCCCCAAAAACTTTCTTAATTTTTAAAATGGCCTAATTAACCATTGTCAAAAAATCAATTACCTTGTGTACTTATGAATAATTAATTTTGAACCGCACGTAGTCACTACAAACGAGGGATAAAATAATAATAAACAAATAGATGGTCATAAATGGCGGAGCCAGGAGAGGTGAGGAGCGTTGACTTTGTCTTTATTTAACGTCTAAATATGTACGGACCTTGACTTTATCTTATTATTAGAAGAAAAAGTCTAAATAAGAACCGAGTAGGTGAGGAGTGTTGTATTGATTTTTTTTTAGACAAACAGGAGTGTTGTATTATTGAATATATAGTCATAATTCATTAGAAACACAAATTGGCAAATTGCATTATAAGAGTGTTTCTATAATTAGGATCAGGAAAATACTATTAAAGTATTAATAATTAAAATAAACAAATAAATTAATAAAATAAAGCAATTATATGTAAGAGGAAAAGTCGCTATTGAATGGCACGAGCAAAAATTAAAGCCTTGCTCGTTCAAACTCGGCCTACTAATAAAATTAAAAAACCATGTTAAATACACATAACGACACAACCCATGGAGGCCTCCACTTTATCTTCTTCCTACCCCTCAAAATCAAACACGTCTTTTCCTTTTCTAATGGACCTCGCCTTGGTCTGATAATTTTTTCTGTCCGTTGCGTGACCAAAACGGTACCGTTTTGATATAAAGGAGGGCAGTTGTTTTTCTTTTTTTGGCTTTTTTTTTAAAAATATATATTTTAGGGTATTGACTGGTACTGAAAAAATACTTTATGATTTTGAAAAATTATTTTAAGACCCTAAAAAAATATTTCAGATACTAACTGGTACTAAAAAACTACTTAAGAGTATTAAATAGTACTAAAAAAATACTTCATGATTTTAAAAAATTATTTTAGGATCTTGAAAAAATATTTTAAGGTACCGAATGATACTAAAATGATATTTTATGATACTAATTGGTACTGAAAAATAAGGGTATTGACTGGTACTAAAAAATATACATCATGATATTTTTTCAGGATCCTAAAATAATTTTTCAAAATCATATAATATGTTTTCAATATCGTTCAGTATACTAAAGTATCTTTTTAGTACAATGAAATATATTTTTCAAAAAAAATCTAAAAAAAAACCATAACTGCTCTCTTTTATGCCAAAATGGCACCGTTTTGACGCAAAAGACGCAGCGGAGGAAAGAAGTATTGGCCCAAAGCCAGGTCGGTTACTCCATTACTAATAATAATATTGTAACAAGAACAGGTCAAAGTGGACGGTCGAATCTCAATTCCCCGCTTTATGGTTGTCTTAATTATTCTTTATAATATGATAAATATATAATTTAAATATCTTAAGATTAATCTTAATTATTATGCACGTTACGTACTTATTATAAACAGAGAAAAACAAAAAAAAAATGAGTTGAAACAATCTTTTCTTTTATTATTAAAATTGATTTAGTCCATTGAACTGATATTTCATCAAACTGATTTTTTTCATTAGGATAGAATATTGTTATTATCAATTTTAATCATTATCAATATCACTATCACTTTTTCATCAGATCAAAATCTCATCTATCTTTATTATTATTATTATTATTTTATTAAGATTCTGATCTAACAGTAAAAATAATAATAATAATTTGATAATAACCAAAATTAATGATAACAATATCAATATCAGGCTCTATTCATTTTCATCATGTACACTTTATTTTTACATATCCATTTTAGATGTCACGTAATTTTAGAAGGGTCAAGTCACCGTTCAATTGGGTTCATGGCTAAAAAAATAAAAATAAAAGTCATCATTCAACGGGGCATTCAATGCTGCCCTTAATACACACAATGGCCCCTGTTTTCCATTTAATTACAGAATCTACCACTCTGATCCCGTGTGGGTTGGCGCGGACCCACAACGATTCCACACCTAGGCCTATCTAATAACTAATCAATTCAATCCTGTTTCCTAGGGTTCCATTCGCTAGCATTTGGCGCGACGTTTCGCGGCAGTTGAAATTCTTGCACAGTTCGAAGGCGAAATCCGTCATTTCTCGCCCTGGAAATTTTATACGTGGACAGTGAAAACTAGATGAACCAGGTAGATCAGTAGAATGCTGTGACCGCTTGCCAAAACTTACAAATGGTGGATCATAACGCTGTCCAAATCTTAGTGTCTTCTCTCTGATCTTCTCACGCGGTTCGTTTCTCATCGTTGTTTTAACTCATCGGAATCTTCTTGATCTTTCCCTTCGGGTTTTAATTGCTCAGTCCTTAATCCTTTTTCTGACCCCATTGTTTCTGTTCATTTGCCGCCTCCAGAACGTCACATTGCAGCCAAGTGTCCGTGTTTTCAGATTTTCCTTTTTTTCCTTCACCGTTCGTTGTAAGTTTTCCCTGGATTCTTTCTAAAACGTGTTTCATTGGGCCCACGACGCATAATTGTCGGTCATTTTAATTTTTGTTCTTTTTCCTTCTTATATCAGTTCGTGTCTTTTCCTGGCAGTGGAAGTTGGCGTTGGTTTTTCATTAATGTTATCGTGAGCGTGATCCGTTTCTGAATGTTTGTGCCATACGAATGTGCAGGGATGGCTGAGGTTGGGAAAGTGCTGTATATCGTGGTGGTTGACGAGGATGAGCAGAAAGAAAATGGCAAGGATTCATTTCGGTATACACGCCCTGTTCTGCAGAGCACTTTGCAGCTCATGGGATGTAAAGCACGACATGCCTTTAAGGTGTGTCTTCTCTCTATTCACTTTAACAGTTTAGTTAATAAATGGAAAAACTCATTTCTTCACCGCTTTATCCGTTTCTGTGTTGGTTCATACTGTGAAGTTTTAGTATGTCACGCTCTCTTATTCTATTCCGATCATTTTTGTTTATGGTACTTTAAGTGATCTCCTCATTCATTAGAACAAGATCGCGAGATTTATACTACGTTTGAGGGTGTTTTAACGCCGTTGATCTAGACCTTTTGTATCTTGATAATTATTCAGAATTAGACCAGTGGTTAATTTACCCCAAATAGTGTAGTTTTTTTATTGTGTTACCTGACTGAGATCTGTTTCTGTGCCTCCCCATTTTGTGTTCTTCCTGGCTCAATGCGTTCAACACCTGGAGCATTGGGATTCTACCCCCGCAGGGGGGCCTCAACCGGGGTTTTTTTTTTTTTTTTTCTTTGGGGAAAGTACAAACGTTTCCTGATCTTTTATATTGCCCTTCTTACGTCTGTATATTATTTTGGCTCTACTTGTTTCGTGCCTGTTAGCATTGATGACAAACATCTTGGCTTTTGGCATGTGCGTCTTAAAGTGATAAAAGAGTTTATCATGAGTATAAGATTGAACTATCACCATCTTCGATCTTCTATTATTTTTTATGTATGATCGAGTTTACATGGTTGAGTGACTAGAATGCTCAAGTCTGGTCTTTTTTATTGTCAGTTTCATGTCATATTTTTAGCAACTGTGACACATTCCGGACCTTTTGCACAAGACTTCTAAATGTGCTTTTCTATCACCAGATCAGTAAAAGGGTGTTTGAACTCACAAGGAGCGAAAGTTTTCCTGATACTTTGCTGCCTGAAGGAATTTTAACATCAGGAATTGATGCAGCTGAGGAAAATTTTGAAATAGATGGTGGTCACTGTGCTGGTGCTGAAGCAGATGTACAAAACAACTCATTCTATGGGAAAGATAATAGAATTAGGAGCGCACTATATGAGTTGTATAAAAGGCGCACAACTGCAATTGTACGCAGAGAAACTTTCTTAGATATTGTCTGTGCAGCTCTGGCTGAGTATCAGTATCTGGGACCCAACCAGAGAGAAGATCTGATTCTAGCATGCAGGTATGACATCAATTACTACCTTTGTGGGGAATATTCTGATCTGCTGTAACCTGAAGAGATTTGGAAAGTTTTGGTTGCTGTTGCTTCTTTGATGCAATAGAATTTAGGGGTGTTCATGGGCAGGGCTGGGCAGGGCGAGACCCTTGCCCGATGCCCTGCCCGAAAGATCACTGGGCAGCAAAATGCAGCCCAGTGCCCGGCCCTGCCCGATAGAAGCCCTAACATTTTTGGGCAGGGCGATAATGGGCTGGGCAGGGCGGCCCTTCTATGCCCAAGTGGCGATACCCTGTCATACCCTATGTGGAAAAAACAGCTTAAGTAACTGAAAAATTAAATAACATCTATAACTCTACACTTTTAAACATTTCAATATAACTCTACAAATTAAGTCCTAAAATTAAAAAGACAACATATGTCTTAACAAGGCATCAAAAAATAGTCCATAATCCATTAAATACAGGACATCAAAAAATAGAAATTAAAGTCTTGTAGACATCCAAAACTCATAGAGGTTGCATCAAGGCCTCAAAATGTCAAAAGGATGAAGCATATAGAATCACCTACAAGAAAGTAAAAAAGAAAGCATATTATTACATCATTTACATGTAAAAGTAACAATTAATTGTAGGCTCTTGGCCTTAGTTTAAACTTTAAAGGTTGCAAATTGCCTACTTCATCCACCACTAGCCAACCGGCAACCGTAACCATTACATTTCCCCTTCTCCATGTGCAGCATCTAGGAAGAAAATAAAACAACAATTACATTATAAAATAAGAAGTAATCAGATATGAAGATATTTTTTTTATTATGTTATATAATTTGCAAAAAATATATAATACTATTTTATAAAAAAATATAAAATACTTTTTTATTCTATTAAAAAATAAAAAATATTATATACACTACTGGACGACATACCTTGCCCGATGCCCAGCCCTGCCCACAAAAATGCCCAGCCTAGTTGTGCCCAATTTTGTTTGGGCTGCGTTTCTTAGGGCTGGGCAGGGCAATTTTTCATTGGGCGCGGGCGGACATGGCAGTGGACATCATGAACACCCCTAATAGAATTTATGTTTAAAGCTAGTCTACAGTGACTGGCATATTCCTGGGCAAGAATATATTTTCTTACAGTAATTATGTTAGCATGATACATTTATAAAGACTGGCCTGTGTTACGTTAAATTTTTTAGGTCCTTTGGTTGTCACTTGTAACCTGAATTTAAAGACTTCTATAAACATTTCAGCTTAGACTGTGATTTTCTGGACTTCAGCCTTACTGTCATTTATTGTCATACTTAGTATCAAGGGGTTTTAAATGCTTAAGCCACTTTGGCTTGTTATGATAATCTATTCAGGAAAAGTAGATGGTGTTCAATAATCTGGCTTTATTTAGATGGTTGAATTTTAAACTCCTTCAGGTTCATCCAGCTCTAAATTTCTTTGAATACATGTCTGGAATTTAAGTAAGACATTTCTAGCCATGAAAGGGAGACTTATGCCTGGCAACAATAATCAATGGTTCAGCATATCCATTGTTCAATGTTCCAAGATAGGCTGCATCTATTGACTGTCATTTCACCAAAATATGCCCTGTCTCATCCTTAATATGAAGTCGACATCTCCATACTCTAAATAGCAGCATTTGACTTATGTCAAATCTGGGTTATAAACTTGCTAGGAACTTGTGGAAGGAAGAGTAAGACAATTTTTAAATTATTACCAAGATGATTTTATTATGGTTACAAGGTCAGAAGGCTCCCAACTCATTTCTGGTTTATGCTTTTGTTAATATTTCCTGTCTCCACTTCTAAGTACATTCACCTCACCTAAAATCTAGACAATTGAAGTTCCCTTTAAGGTTGTTCTGGAAGCAAGTTATGAAGCACAATAGCGCCAACTCTTTTGATAAGGGATTTGGGTTGCAGGTATTGCAACACTTCAAAAACCACCTGTATTCTTTAGATGTTTGTCACAATGTTCATTTTGTATCCTGTTTCTAGGTTGGTATCCCGTGTTTGTCCATGCTTCATAAAGATTTTTGTTTAGTTAACTCGTTGCGCTTTAACATGAATTGATGTGCCGATGTTTATATCAAGCTGTGGTTTGGTTGTATTTTGTGCTGGTGATTGATGATGAGGATACTATCTTGTACATGGCACCGTTTTCTCTCTGTTAACTATGGTTCTTTTAATTGCAGAGTTCGAGAGCGGAAGGAGTCTGTAACGATTCTGTTATGTGGCACTAGTGGCTGCGGCAAATCTACTTTGTCTGCATTGCTGGTATCTATGCATTGAGAAGTATTTCTCTTTTAGCAATTACAAATATGTAGTGCCAGTTTTACTTGTTATGTGGTAGGATATTTAACTTGTAGTGAATAATAATGTTGAAACTGAAAGCATATGATCTTGTGGTTCAAGAAGTTAAAGTACCATTTATATCTTCACTTCAGGGTAGTAGGCTGGGAATCACAACAGTGGTGTCAACTGACTCCATTAGGCACATGATGAGAAGTTTTGTGAATGAGAAGGAAAATCCCTTGTTATGGGCTTCTACATACCATGCAGGCGAATGCTTGGATCCTATTGCTGTTGCTGAAGCAAAGGCTAGAAGGAAAGCCAAAAAGTTGGCTGGTGTGTCACATTCACTTCCCAAGGGTGAAGCATCTGAGGGTGATAATTCTAGGAAACCTGATGGGCTGATGCAAGATGTAGGTCCTACTAACACAGAACTGCTAAATCCAAAACAAATGGCTATTGAAGGATTTAAGGCACAGAGTGAGATGGTGATCGACAGTCTTGATAGGTTAATCACTGCCTGGGAAGAACGGAAAGAGTCTGTTGTTGTTGAGGGTGTTCACTTGAGCCTCAACTTTGCTGTATGTCAAATTTTCTTTGTCGGCTCCTTTTTTATTTCCTCTTTCCTATTGTATGTTATCATATGTTATATATTTTTACTGATAATAACAGTAACAAACTATGAAACAGATGGGACTAATGAAAAAACATCCTTCAATCATACCGTTCATGATATACATTACAAATGAGGACAAGCATTTGGAACGATTTGCTGTACGTGCAAAGTATATGACTCTGGACCCAGCAAGAAATAGATATGTAAAGTATATCCGAAACATCAGAACAATCCAAGATTACCTCTGTAAGCGTGCTGACAAGCATTTGGTTCCAAAAATAAACAACACTAATGTTGACAAGAGTGTAGCAGCCATCCATGCTACTCTTTTCAGCTGTCTTCGCAGGCGTGAAGCTGGGGAACTACTGTATGATCCTACTAGAAATACTGTCACTGTTGTTGATGAGGAATATAGAAATCAATGTGCTGCCAATTCTTTGAGCTCAAAAGGAATGTTTCAGTTGATCCAGAGAAAAGGTTCTTCAAGGCATCTGATGGCCCTGGTTAATACTGATGGGTCTGTGGCAAAGGTTTGGCCTGTTAATTCCGTTGACAGTGATGGGAAGCCAGTATGGGGTGATGGATCAATTCATGGAATATGCTGTCCAATGTATGAACCTTCAATGATTGGCAAAGCTGAACCTGTAAATCTTCAGTTTGGTTTGTATGGGATCAGTGCATGGCCTAGTGATGGTGGTACTAGTGGTGCTGGAAGTGTTGATGAGTCAAGGGCTGATGGGACTGATGCTGGCAGTAGATATTTGTCTTCTTGCTGCAGCTCACCAAGGTTTTCTGATGGACCTGCCAAGGAGGTAAACTTGATTACCACTTTAAGTAACTTCTTAGTTGGATATGAAATTATGTGATTGATGTCAATGGGAAATGAATATAAAAATTCAAATTCCCTGAATTCTTTGGCATGTTAATTCTGATAAATATTTGTTGTGTCTTTTTTAGCTTATGGACGAGCAGTCAGTGCATGGCAGTGATGAAGAGATTGATGATCCGCCTGAGGCGGGCAGCGATGAGGATTTAAGTGATGATCGTGACACACGAGTCCATGATGAGGTAGAATTAACTAGTAGTTTTAAAAAAGATTTGAAATTTGTGTATATTTAATGAAATTAACCCCTGGAGTATGGTTTCCAAATCTTACAATTGCTTTGAGATAATCGTTGCCAGCAATTTTGTTGCCCGGGGATTCTGATGGTTGGATCATATGTTTATTAATGGTGTTGAGTTTGTAGTGTGGAGATGAGCTGGCGTGGGTGTTGATCCGTGCTGATCTTGTTGTAGCAATGAGATCAGCCGCCTTTACAAGCTCATGAAATTGTGAAAATGTTCAAATGGACAGATCCAAGATTAAGCTACAGAATGTAGTATAAAAACCAACGCGAAGTTGTAATTTCTACTTTTCCATTGCTGTGCAGGTAGGCTCAGTAGATGAGGAATCTACAAAGTCTGATGAAGAGTATGATGATTTGGCAATGCAAGACGTGCCGATAAACGGCTATTGGTCTGGAGACGAAGTGTCTAGAGAGAAGCTAGGCCATTGGAACCATAGAACTAGAGTACTGGAAAATGAGGATCGTCAAAAACATGGTCTCTACCTCAGAACTAGAAGTGAGCCAGTCCCTGAGTCCTTGGGCTCTTGTTCATCTTTGTTCATGGAAATCAGTGAGAGGAGATTACATCCCGATAAAATTAAATTGAGAAAACGATCGCTTAGTATTCCTGCATTGAAAAAGAATGGTTCGGCTATAATTGATCCTATCCTTTCTGGTGCTCCTCAAAGGTAGCATTAGTCCTAACCACCCCCTTTTTCTTCCCGTTTGATAGGAGCATCTACGCATGACGCATCCTTCGATTTACTCTATGTATAGTAATCCTTAAAAACTAAAACTTTATACTTTTTTTGGGTTTGATGTAATTGTTGAACATGAAGCAGTCATGACGTTGATTGAGATTTTGCTGGTGTATTAGCATGTTCAGAAGCAGCAGAATCGTCAAATTCGAGTTTCTTGAGATGCAAAAGCGAGCACTCCAATCGAATCAAGTGCCTACCCTTGCCTTCATATTTAGAAGCGGGGTTCTCAATCAATGTTGAGTAAAAAGTTGAGAACAAAATCTTAAATAAATGTTTCAAATGTAATAAAAAAATATAACAAGTTTTTTGATTTGATCGAGGTTTCCCTCTTAAGGCTTAGAGGCAGGGTTCTCCTCCGCCAACAAATGTGTTTCGATTCGAACTTATATTCTCTTTCTTATAAGGGTAAGGCTCTTTACCACTTCAACCAACAGCTTGTTTGTTGGCTAAAACAATATAACAAGTTACCAATAAAAACATAAAATAAATTATTTTTTCTTTAAAACTAGATGACTTTATTTTTTATCATATCATTAAGATTTTTTATAACTTTTTAATATTGTTTTGAAACATTTTGGACGCCAAATCCTATACACACACAAACCTTATAAGTCGGTCGTAGGTGTATCATATATTGTGCGTATAATATGGTCAGTGACAAAGAACGAGGTTTATTGATCATTATCTGGATCCAATTTGGTATTGATTGTAATCTTTTGTTTATTTGAACCAATTTAGTGGAAACTAGCGTCCCTTACAACGTGTATACAAAATTGGTATAATCTTAGGCCCCGTTTGAATCAAAGAAAATTGGGGGAAAGAAAAGGAAAATGGGTATTTTCTGTTGCATGCGACTATTTGGTTCGCATTTTCCTAGCAAAATATTTTCCAACGACGGGGTAATTTTCCCTTATACATGGGAAAATATGTTCCCACTAATTTTTGTGGGAACCATTTTCTGCGACTACGGAAAATCGAAGAAGACAAACTTACCCTTTTCGAGCTTCTTGTGTCTTCAATCCGTGAAGAAGAGAACAAAATTTGTTGGTAAAGGCTCTCCTTGCATTGCGAGCTTCTAGGAGCTTCTGGTGTGTCTTCAATCCGCGACGCAACTCTCGCTAAACCCTGCTAATCGTTGTTGATGTAATTTTGTAGCTAATTTCAGACACGGACCCCTTATGGCCGCAAAGATTTTTCAGACTAAGCTCCCAAACACCTCCTAATTATGTTTTCGATCGTTGCTGATGAAATTTTTTCAGACACAGACCCATAACGATGAAGGCAGTAAGTTGCTGGTGAGAGAGAAAGCGAAATGAGTATGCATTGCATGCTCATGCACACTCAAATTGAGTGTGCATTCTCATGCACACTCCATTGAGTGTGCACTCTCACGCACACTCGAGTGTGTGTGAGTGCACACTCACTGTGTGTGTAAATGTGAATGTGCGTAGTAGGTGTTGTTTAAAATAATATTTTATCTTTAGAGGCAAAATGATATTTTGCCTCATTTTCCTACCTTATTTTCTTTCAATCAAACAAAAATTTTCTTATTAACTCATGTTCTTTTCCAGTACAAACCAAATGCATCAAGGTAAAATATTTTCCATTTCATTCCATTCTTTTCTATTTCTAACAGGGCCTTAGAAAAAAAAATCAAATACTATCTTGTTTTTTAAGGAAAAAGTTATTAATTTAAGAAAATAAAATAAAATGATCAACAATTATTTTTCTTAAGAACAAGATATTTTTTTTTCTTTTTCAAATGAGTCATCAGCCAACTAGGATTAACATTATCTGAATTGTTGTATTTTCATTGGATTAATTTTAGATGATGTTGTACTTCTAGAGTATATTAGTATTTCTCTCCAAGTGTTTCTTAATCATCCACGACATCTTCATGTCACCATTTTCAATCAAAAAATTCAAACAAATAGTCAACTAACGGCCAATGTGTATTTTTACACCTATCTTTAGATATTTATTGTTACTTTTTGTCTCTAAAAAAACATTTGCGTGGAACGCACTTTTAGAAAAATCTCATGTTTATTTTTACACATTAACCCTTAAAAAATTCAAACAAACGATCAATTAACGGTCAATATTTATTTTTACATTCATTTTAAAAATTCTTAGCTACTTTTACCTCATAAAAAAACATTTGATATTAAATGCATTTTAAAAAAAAAAATCTCCACATGCAATTTTGCAACTTAGCCCAAAAGCTAATTGCCATCAAATTATTCCAAACATCATTCCCCCACATTTCTTTTTTATGAGATCCTTTTCACCAAATCACGTAATTTAAGAAATTGTTAAAATTAGTTAAATATAATAAATGAATAAGAAGTTTTTGTTACAATTATGCTCTTATTTACAAGAGACAAGTGAGAGAGAAAAATAGTAGTTAGAAAAATTATGAGAAAGAATGTATTGGAAAAGCATATGGAGAGATAATAGAATTATAAAATTAATAAAAATACATTTAATGTTGTTCATCAAACAACCCCAAACTAGATCTTATAAAGCAGACCAAAACCAAAGCAATTCAAAATTTGAGACCTTCTTATAAAGCAGACCAAAACCAAAGCAATTCAAAATTTGAGACCTCATGATTGAAAAGAACCGGAAAAGCACTTTTCATGTTTGAAGTCAGTCCATCCCAAACAAGCCCTTAAAGCAGGGCACGTAAGAGTCCTTAAAAGGTCAAAAGACCGTACACTGTGACTTGGGAATATGGGCCCACGATGGTCCTTTGAGTTGCCTGTCTCTGCCTCCCAACGTACGATACACTGGGACCAATACCCCATCACCTCCACACGCATTTACACTGCTGCATCTTTCTTTTATCTCCTTTTCCTCTTTTATACTTGAAAAAAATCTATGTTCTTTTCAATAATCTACACTAACTTCAACTTTTTATGTACATTTTACTAGTCATTACGCACATATTAAATTCATTAATCACCAACTTAGTACATCCGTCTTAATTATAAGAATACTATTATAGTATAATTTAATTTGCACTATAAAAATATCCTTATAATTAAATCAGGAGATAGTATTTTTTAACTATTCGTTAACTTTTACGTTGAAAGAATTTTATCTCGACAAAACAAAAAACTTCTAAAACCAAGTATGGAAACAGACATTTAGATTGACACGACATCACTTGAACAAATAGTTTAAGTTTAGGTTCTAATTATTGTCCATGCAATAACTTGGTTGGGACGATGAAGGGCTGTACTCTTTATATTTAATATCTCCAAGGGCTGTACTGTTTTCTTTTGTTCGCTTTATTAAGATAATGTATGATTCCAGTTTCTATCAAAAACAAAAGATTAAGTAACAAATCCTCTCCGGAAGTATAGCGTTAGAAGCAATATTACCCCTAAAAGTAGCAATATTACCCCTAAAAGTTTTTATTGTTTCAATATTGCCCAAAAATTTTAAAATATAGCTCCGTAGCTTATTCCGTTAAAAAAATAATGTTTACTATTGAAAAATTGACATTAAACATTAATTTTTTAACGAAAATGAGTAATATTACTATGTTTTGAAACTTCCTAGAGAACATTGAGACAAACTTTCAGAGTAACATTACTTCTCAGCAAAAACTTATAGGACAAATTTGCTACTTAACCCTTAAAAAAAATAGCTATAGTGAATAGAGTTAATACTCTATACATTCATTTTAAATCTCTCTCAACATTTTACATAAATGAGTGATCATTTTTTCATATGTTGACGATCAGCTGTGAAAAGTTATTTATTTTAAAAAAGTACATGTAATTTTTCAAAATAAAAATCGAGTCCTGCTACTGTATAGTGTGGTCCTGTAAAAACACCTAGATCGAGGGAGTGATGAATCTACTTCAGAACTTTTCAGATCCCACAGAATTTTCAAAAACAATGCAGAGTGGTAATTCTTAACTTTGCTTCGTCTTTAATTAATACTCTCTCCGGTCCTAATTATAGGACAACATTTGGGGTTTATTTTGATCCTAATTATAGGATAACATTCTAATTTTTGTCAATCCCTTCCTAAAACATCCATATTGATATGAATGAAAGATTATGTGAAATCAATAAGGTAATTGAAGTGTCAAATTTATACAAGGGTATTTTAAGAAGATAAATAAAATTAACTAATTTAACCTCTATTCTTAATCCCTCCAAAATCGATTAAATATGTCCTATAATTAGGACCGAAGGAAGTATAAGATTTTGAAGGATCGTAGGCAGTACTTTATATCAAGATGAATATTCATTATTAATACAAAATCTAATGACAAAAATTTCGATTGAAGCGATCGAAATATGGCAGCAGGAGAGTTCATGTTAAGGATGAGATAAATATGGAAGCAGCACTTCATTAAAATATTTAGTCGAGGTTAGGCAAAAAACAAAAAGTCGACGTTACATATATATTTATCTATTATTGCTTACTGGAAGAAGATTCATTGACCTGATCCATTATGTCTCCTATATATGTTTGATGAGCATTAATCTACGTACACTTCCCAAACCCTAAATAATAGTTGTATGTATATTACTCATGCACATTTTGACACAAGTTACGTTGTGAGGATGTAAAATAGTAGAGTGTGAAGTAATATTGATCATATTTGAGCAAAAAAAGTAATATTGATCATGATGTAATATTGAGTGATTTAACTACAAAAACATGCATGTAATTAATTAGAAACAATTGCCAAACTGGACTCCAAATTGGAAAAGAACACAATCCATACCTATATTAACCAACCAAATTAATTAATTAAGCTCACTGAGTCCATAAGTAACACTCCTTCCAGCAGGACATATTTGGAGAATATTTGGAAAAGACATATTTGTCATATTTTTCCTAATTTACACTGATTGATGCTTCATCAACAATAATAATAATAAAAAAAGGAAGAAAGAGAATTAGGGAAGATGACTAGTAAATTTTAGAAAATACATATAATATTAACTCTAGTAATAAGGAGAAGACAAAGTACTAGAGTATTACCTCATATGATGTCTAATTCCTTTATACGTTTGAAACCAATCAAATTGCACGAAGTTAAACTTACCATGAAGGAGATAGCAGGGCCTTGATCATATAATTAATAATCTCTCCACAGCTCTTAATTATTTTGAAGGAACAACACAAGTGGAGCAATGAACTAGACCCTACCTGTAAATAAGAGAAGCACTGGAATCGGGAAATAAATAATATCTTCAATTTTTCTGCAGTATTATTATATGTTCTAAAGTAATTAGGAAGACTGAAGCATCATCATCAGAGGGAATAATTAAATAGAGGATGGAGTATATACCAATGGATAATGCAACCCCAACTCGTAAGATGTCACTAGCTATCTGCTTCGGTTTGTCCACCAGCAACACACAGATCTGATCTCATTAAAGCCAAATTAAAGCCACAGAAGTAAGACAAAATGTTGGTCATTTTCTGCATAATCCAAGTTCCGAAACCAGCTTCAATTTCAATGATCTCCTTCAATCAATACTCCTCTCATATATATATGTGTGGGGCTTTGGGTATATATATATATATCACCCACTTGCTAGAATGTCTCCAATTCAATCCTATTTCTAAACCATATAATATACATATATAGGACCCCCAGAAGGACTATTTTTCTCTGCTACATATACATATACATATATATATGTATATATATATTCAGATCACTGGCCATGGATATATAGTACACACACACACTAAGACTGATAAAGTAAGAGACTTCCGTACCTTATATTAAGACCCAAATCTGAGAGCTATTTCTGAGTCTAGATTTAGAAGCATGGATAGATCTGGATATATGAGAAGGTGATCAAAAGATACCATTTTTAATCCAAGCATGGAGTCATGAACTGCTGGAAAGGAGTATTCATACATATAGATGTATAGATCTGTGAAATCATCAGCAGCATTAACAAGGACCTAACCGCCGACAGCCCCAAAATATTTATATCCTACATAAACATATATCAGATCATAACCTAGGATTTCCTCTGCAAGATGCGAAGGATCTAGAGAGATAGATTGTTTGTTAATTTCTATATAAAATAAAATCACAATAATTAAATAAATAATAGTAAGACCCACCTGATAACAACAACCACCACCACAGGGAAATTAAAGTAGAAGAAAAAGAGAAAGAAATTAAAGAGTGACCTGTTCCTGTTTACGTTGTTTCACTGTGCAAAGGAGACGGTATCTGATGAAAGGTTTGCGGTTTTTTGCTTTTTTACTAAGTCGTTCATGGCTGATGCAGCATCATCAAGATTCTCAGTTCCGAAAGAAACTAAGTGGCCAGAGAGAGAGAGAGAGAGAGATTTTGATTATAAGGTTGCATCTATCATTCAAAAATAATCTCACTTCCACTTGTTGCATTTGCATGTGAATCTTGATGATGCTACATCTGCAAACAACGACTGAACCAATCTCTGCCCATGCAATCATACAATAAAGTAAATATCCACGGGATTGCCAATCTCATCATCGAATCTAAATCATTATACATATATATGGCCAGGAACTATAAAAGCCTTATAGCTCGCTGAAAATAATAGTCTCCCCCAGAGACAGATCAGAAAAAAGAAGGAACAACACAAGAGAGAAAGCTATCAGAAAGTAAAGGGGAAAAAGGAGAGAGTAAATAGGGATTTCTGATGAGCTAAAAAAATTCATGATCTAAGGAAAACCAAGCCCCTTATCTTCGTTTTTTAGTTCTTCAAGCTCATGTTTTCGGTATTAGAATCAAGATCGATGATGAACAAATAACCAGGGGGGAAAAACAAAAGGGATTATAAGACAAACAAAGTAGCTTTAAAATCCACAGGCCTGACTAGTTATGTGGGCTAAAAAAATGGTACGTTTTCAACATTCTGGCTAATCAAAAGAAAAATCTTCTGTGATAAAATAAGAGGAAGGAAGATAAACCCTGTTTTCACTTTTCAAAATCAAACCCAAACAAGATCGGATTAGAGATTTAAAGAAAAGGGACTCCACTTGGACAAATCTCTATCTTCTTTTACGAGGTCCGTCACTTTGAGGTGACCATCTTGCTAAGGAAAGCTGGAAAAGGAGGAAATCTCTGAAATGGTTTAAGCTAAGTGTGAAGGAAATCATCAAGCAAAAACCTGACTAAAAAATACATACATGATTGAAGAGCAGAGGAAAAAAAATCTGAAGCAAAAAGGAGTGGAAAAGTAAGTAACAGAACACCACCTGAGATGGGATCTAAATCCTGAGGAGAAAATCAAGGAGAAAGAGGGAAGACACATGGGTGAAAACAGGAGAGGGTGGTCAGAGAGGAGAGAGAGAATGGCATGGCCTTACTTTATTGCTTTATTGGTTGAGAGTCTTGCTTTCTCTCTATTCCCATTGGTTTAACGCAGGAGCTTAGCTGTATAAATGCGACTGTACCAAGTGATACTTGAACCCTAGGTTTTTTTCCCTCTTTGGGTTGGGGTGCTTTCATAGCCTTAGACTATTTTGTGGATGCACTGACCACCTTAAAATGTCTTTTTAAGGGCATCTAGCAATACTCTCTCCGATCTTAATTATATATATGACATATTTAACTGATTTTGAAGAGATTAAAGAGAATGGTTAAATTAGACTTTGCTTAAGCGATACAAGTCTCTTACCACTTGTACTAACTCTGGTTGGTAGTTAAATAAATTACTTAATCATACCATAGGTTGTGTATAATTACATTATATATCATTTTATAAGTTAAACAAAATAATTTGGAGAAAAAATGAAAAAAAAAATCATTTAATTTAACTAGTTTTTTTAATTTTTTTTTTAAAAAAATCAACGTTATATTTAGAATAGGAGGGAATATAAAACTTCATACAAGTGCATAAAAAAATATTTATATAATTTTTTATTAAAAAAATTGTTACATAATATAATATTATAATTTTAATCATCATATGAGTTAATATAATTATGTTAGTATTGAACTTTTGATAAGAAATTATGATTTTATCTTTGACAAGACGATGGAAAGGTAAACGAAAAAATTGTTGTATAAGATTCATAAAAGAATTATCAATATCAATATTCAATCAATTAACTATCATATATTGTACTCCTCGGAGCCTAAATATTTGAACTAATTTGGATGTGAATTTTGTTCCTATGTACAATATTTTTTCTATTTTATCGTTTATATTTATCAAATTTTTAAGTTAATTTTTATAATTTATAAACTAATATATAATCTAATGTTACACAAAAATATTTTAGAGATAAATCACGACACATATTTTTTAATTAAATAATTTATAAGCTTTCTTAATCTCCACAAATTAAATAAGTAGGTTTTATATTAAGAATTAAAATATTTTTTTATATAAATTATAAATAATTGAACTTATTTAAGACTGAATAACCCAGCCTTTGTGTTAGGTTTGATTTTGCCTATTGTAGTTTCTTTTAATTTAGTACTCCTCCAATTTTAAATAATTTTTTTTAGAAAAATATAATTAAAAATGAGAAAAGATAAATTGGTGCTGCGAAGTTATTAAATATCATGTCAGGAATATGAGATTTTCAATTCTGACCAAATTACCCTGAGCTAAGTTGTGAAACATGAAAATAAAGTCGTTAATATAAAATATGATATTATTAATATGGGATTTAAACTTCTCATGTTGCATAAAAAGAAGAAGATTCTTACACACATATGAAATGGTGGGACCCACTTCTTTTAAAAAAAACTCAAGCACGGAAATCGAAGTATCTATGACATGACGATACACTTCTCCTACAACATGAAAAGTATATTTTCCTATTAATATATATACAAATGTTGTTACTTACCCTTGAAACTTGTGCCCTCAAAATTGTCTCTGATTTTTGGGATATGAAGTTGTGAAACATGAAAGTAAAGCCATTAATGTAAAATATGATATTATTAATATAGATACAGATATTATTATTGACTCTTAAAACTTGTATCCTCAAAATTATCTCTGGCTTTTCGGGTATGAAGTTGTAAAACATGAAAGTAAATTTGTTAATGTAAAATATGATGTTGTTAGTATAGATACAAATGTTGTTATTGACCCCTGAATCTTATGTCCTCATTCAGGGAATTTTGGTCATTGGGCCAAGATTGAAAATCTAAGATTCCTCATTCAAATATTCAATATTGGGATTTAATAAGTTCGGAACACCAATTTTTTTCCCATTTTTAATTATATTTTTCTGCAATTTTACCAATTTTAAATATAGGAGAGATGTGCAGTGAACGGCTGGAGGTAGTAATTTATTTTGCAAGGAGATCATTCTGACTGACTATAAATAATTAGTATTACTCCCCCTAATTCTTAATATAAGAATTATTTGATTAAATTAAAGAAATTAATTAATATAATATTTATTTTCCAAAAAACTCTATTCATCCTTCTCAATTTCCTCGTTCCTTCTCTATTTTAATTATTATTGAGAGAATATCAAAAAATATACATTAGAAAATGATGGATAAATATAAAAAAAGATACCTAGAACCATAACTCTTTAAAAGGTCATGTATTAAATAATGGAGGGATTATTTATTTATAGAAAATCCCATCAACAGAGATGCAGAACCGACGTCTAGTGTGCCTGTTTAGAATAGTGATTTCAACCTTTACAATTAGTTTTTAAACGTGATATATAAGGTAAATATGTATGATAAATTTTATCTCAATTTACATAAATAAAGATAAGGGTTAAGGTGCAAAAGTGTAATTTTTATTTAAAACTAAGGGCAAAATGATAATTTTCTCTTTTTACTTACCATCAGCGTCCACGTCATCGTCCACGTCAGCATATCAGTCCAAATAAGCGTCACGTCAGCGTTTCATCCAACTGACGGTCAACTAACGGCCCATGATATTTTTGCTCCCAAAACGTAACGACATATGTACTTTTGCTCCTAAAAAAACTTCGTGGTGCTGGGTGTTCTCGGGAGTAAATTTCATATGTAAAATTGCTCCTTAACCCCCTAAAGATAAAGATGTCAAAAGTGATCCAAATGCTCTGAATTCTTCAATATTCTTCTTCTGTCCATAGTCAGTTTTGAAATGACATACTGTTTGGTGAATCTGTACCCTCGGCGCACGTATACCCACATATCCATCAAGGGTCGTCCTCCCCAATCCCATCATAAATATTTCGTGCTTTGATTGTTCTTTCCATCTTTATGAAAGTTGTGTGGGAAAGATGGAAAAGGGACGGCCCCATTTGGTTCGATTACAAAGAAGCAATGCAATTGAACGCAAAATATAATCCAATATCAATTTTCGCTGATTTAATAAGTAATAAAAAAAAAAGTAAAGGAGCAATTTTACACATGTGCTTTACACTGAGGCGGCCGTCAGTGACTGGCCACCCCACCGACGGTCACCGGCATTGCTATTTAGATTATATACACATGTTAACCCACTTTGGCATTTCGGACAGAACCTTCCCACAAAGTTACAACCAACCAAATTCATAGAAATCTAGAGAAATCACCAACAAACTCCAATACACAACTAATAGACTTAAAATCGCTTACCTTGATCGTTGTTCGATGTTTCTCGTGAAATTTCTTCCTCCCTTGGTTGTTCAAGAATTTGGTCAGACCACTAGAAACACTGAACAAGAGTGTTTCACAAGATTAGGGAGTAAAAGGAGAAAAGAACTAAAGGTTATAAGTCCGTAGCACAAAAGATTACCTCGGTTCCACGAGGTTTCACTTCTTTTTCTTACTTGTGTTTCGGTGACTTGGAGAGCTATGAAGGTGCAGGTTCCGAATTTAAGGGTCTTAAGTCGGTTGGGGAGGGCAGATTACCAAATTGCCCTTCAACTATTATGTAATTACCAAAATGTCATTAGTTGCAATTTAGTTGGATTTTAACTTTTCCTTTTAGATCCTTTTTGGCCGAAATTTTGGGCCTCTCTTAGGGTGATTTTGATCTATTTTATTAGCTTATAACCCATGTTAATGTGCCCATAAATTTCAAACAATTATGAAACATATGGAACAATTTCTTAAAAGGTGAAATTTTAACCTTCCTTCAAATTTTCTCATAATTTCTAGTGGAACTCAAGCAACTTCTTTTTATCCATTTCTGGTCATATTTAATACACTAAAATGGAACAAATCAGTGTTAATTCCACATGTTCCATTGGTGTCAATATATGTCTCAAATTTTCAATTTCGGCAAAATCAGGTATTTCGGGTAAAATTGACCTTTTGTCACAATTTCACCATTTCATTTCTCTAAATGTACATACATCATACATGAAATTTGTTAGAACAAATTTAGGATATTACAACCGTTTCTATCGCGGAATAAATACTTAGTCATCGCATTCGAATTTGATCCATAAATTCAAATTTGAGACAAGAAAATTCTTATCAAATTCGAATTTATTTTTCTTGTTCTTTTCCTTATTATATTAAAATCTAAAATCCAAATTCAGTAAATAACTTATTATTATAAAGCTTTTGAATCAAGTTTCTAATGAAACAAGACCCATTCAAAAAAATTATAATTTTAAAGTTGGGATCAAATTAGCAAACAAAGCTCAAAAAATTTAAGCTTTAATGATTTAAATAAAATAGAAAATATCTAAAACAATTTAAATAAATATGTGCTCCTAATATTTCTCTAACTCTCGATATCACCTGTTAGCCCATAACCAATGATCTATCAAATATATAAATCTACCATGATTTTTATATCTATTTTGAATATTTATATTTATATTTTATTTTTTAATGTTTGACAATATATTGTTATATTTTTTTTTAATCTTCTTCATGGTTGGAATCAATGGATTTTGCTACTGCGATTCAAAGCCAAGGCATTCATCTTTGATTTATGAGAAAATACATTTTTCTTTTTCATTTAATTACTTTTAAAGGTAAAATATGTATTTCATAATTCTTTTTTGATTGTCATCTCATCTCTCCATTTTCTTTCTACCAAATAACTCATGCAGATTTCCTCAAACCATCTTCCTTCATCCCTCAAAATCTTTCATTTTCTTTCTTTTCCTCCTCAAATCTTCCCAATACCAAAGGGGCTCTAAATACATAGTATTAAAAGATAACTTTTACCACCAAGCGCTTAGATCTGGCCTGCCTTAGGATATCGGACGCTCTAAGCTAAAAAAAAAAAAGAAGATAACTTTTAATAATGGCTATGTATTTAAAAAGTACAATAATTTTGAATGAATGCCGTTTAATAAATAGTAAAGAAAACTAGGAAACACTAAACACTGATATCAGTTTACTGTGTATTGATTTCGAGAACATCGGGAGACAAACCGCACTCTTCAATGGCTCCACCTGAACAAGAACGCATTCTGTATTCGTGAGATTGATTTTTATTATTTTCATTTTAATTAAACAACATATTGGTGATGGGATTAAAGAGAAAAAAAAAAGGTGTCCACGTGACTATGTTCAGCTCGGGACCCATATTTTATTCTCCATGTTTTTTTTAAAGTAATTAATGTGAAAAGAGCTTTTACTGCGCGTTGTTGCTAGGATCCGTAGTCATAATACCTGTACGATAAATATTGATTTATAAATCGATATATCAAATTAATATTGGCGCCTGTTTAAAAATTTTGTATGACATTCTCACCCATATTTGTTACATTTTCCTTAAACAACAGATATTCTGCTAGTTCTATTTATAAAATAGAGAAAAATATATTTTTTATCCTATTAGTCATGTCATTAAATTTTTACTTGAATATGGCCTGCCTCATATAACTAATAAAGCATGCTTGGGATCATTTTTGGTGGTTCCAAAAAGTGTTTATTCATGTAAATCGACATAAAACTGTTATCACATACTTACTTTATATATCGTAAATCATGATTGAAAAGTCACTTTCAAAGGCTTCAATTACTATTCCAAACAAACACACGACTTACGTACCTTTAGATCTATACGTAAAAGTACATCCCATTTACGTTCACCGTTTCGGTTTATTTGAATTCCGTTCTCATATTAGATTAGATACTATGAACTCTTAGTTAGACGGTACAATAGGCATACGAGACCTAACTCAATGCTAGCAGTGAGAATACCCAATGTTAAACCCGATTGAATCTGCTACTTGAGAGTAGTTGATTGGAGAGTTAAGTTGTTATAAGTAGTAATTTTTTTGGAGAGTTAATTTGTTGGATTCTAAAGTAAAGTTAATAAAAGTTCAAGATTTCTTTAGTTAATGTGAAATATACTTGAGTAGGTATTTGTTAGGGTTCAAGAACAAATTTGCCCTCAAAGTACATGCCCGAGAGCAATGTTGCCTGAAAGTATTTTTGATCTCAATGTTGCCTTTGAAGTCTAAAAACGTAGCAATGTTGCCCTTGAGTTAACAGAGGTTAAGTTTGACCGTTTTGTTTGACTGAAACTCTCACATAGCATTATGACGTGACATTCTGATATGCCACATAAGCTAATCCCTTCCCCCTCTGACCCTCTCTGCCATCTATGCTTCGGGTTTCAAAAACAAACCCAGCGCTGTCGGCCACTCGTCCCCCTCTCTACCATGAATCGTCAACAATTTACAAAGGCAAGCCCCGTCGAAGCCATCGCCAGGACCGCTGCAGCCTTCGCACCCTCCTCCGTCCCTTTCCTTCCTCCATCAGGAACTCGCTGCAATCGAGGGGTTAATGGAGCAGGAGGGTACCTACTACTTTGCTGTTGATATTACCAACACTCACATCTGGATCTACGAAGTCCTTTTCCTCGCCATCCGGATTGTGCGGGGCGGAGCGAGGCGCCGACCAAGAGGCTGACTACCATGTGCGTGAATAATCATCTCTCAATCTACTTTTTCCTTTGCTCTTCTGATCTTGCTCCAAATTTTTCTTAGTTCCCTTGTCGGTTCGTCTGGAATCTTTGATTTCGAAATTCTAGAAGCTTCCTACCAAGCTACTTTTCATGATCTTTGTGACTTTCTGTTTCAGTGAATTTTCCGCTGTCGTTCGCTCAATGTACTGATTCTTTGTTAGATTTTATGGGTTTTGGTTGTGGCTTCTCTTTGAGTATTGTAAATCTTTAGGGCTCCATTTCTAATAGCTTCCTGATGAGCTATTTTATGTAATTTGTGCCTCTCTGATTCTTGGTAAATTCTTAACTACGGCTTTGTTTTGAATCCATTGAAAATTTCAGATATCAATTTCTCAACTGATTACAGAGAAACTGCTGCTTGTGTAATTTGAGCTTTTCTGTCTCTATGATTTTACCTTTTTATGTTAAGATCAAACACGAACATTAGTAATTAGTAATTACTCTTCCATCTGATAAATCTGGATTAAACTTTCTAGGCTTTTATTGTGTCTTCGAAATTGATCGGCGCTGGGTTTGTTTTTGGCGAGGAAGATGATGAGTTTGAACACGGGAAGGGTTGGCTGATGTGGCACTGGATTGGGTTTTTGTGTGCCACGTCATAATGTCATGTAGGAGTTTCAGTCAAACTTAACATCAGTTAACTTAAGGGCAACATTGCTATGTTTTTAGACTTTAGGAGCAACATTGAGACCAAAAATACTTCCGGAGCAACATTGCTCCTGGGTGTGTACTTTAGGGGAAGATTTGTTATTTAACCCGTATTTGTTATTATAAGTCACCAAGCATATATTTTGCATTATATTAGTGAAAGGAGTCTTGATCGCTTAAATACAATTTCTCAAATTTGAATATTTATAAACGCAAAAAGCGTAT
The DNA here is from genome assembly GCA_025563575.1 of Acacia pycnantha. NCBI lineage: Eukaryota > Viridiplantae > Streptophyta > Magnoliopsida > Fabales > Fabaceae > Acacia > Acacia pycnantha. The sequence continues at coordinate 5,167 of JAMWYP010000338.1, read as the reverse complement.
AGGAGAAATATCTTCAACTATGCTTGGCAATATATACCTGAATCTAACATAAACTTACATACCCATAAAATAATAATTATGCACTCTTTCATTCCAAATTATCAAGCAATAAAGGTGAAAAAAATATCCTTTAAACATGCAAATGTCAATTCAGGACATGAAATGATCCAATCGTTATAAAATCTCTAAAAACTAGCATGGAGTTTGATTATGTAGCAAAAATACCTAAACAACCTTTATCTAAATGAGTACAACTTATCATATGAGAAAATTTGACTGCAATTAAGATAGTGATGATTAATTTTACAAAGAAAATTTGTTGAGTATTTATGACATAAATTTAACAACAATTTTAATTTATCATATGATGATATAACAACTAAGATGGTGATCGACATACTGATAATAGCTTCTTTAGTCTCAATTTATTAGGCTCCATTAACCGAATTAAATTCTTCAAAAAAATAATTCAAATAAGTTAAAAATAATATGTATATATGTATGTTTAAATATGTCCTTATTTATGAATAAGTAAATGAGAGAGGGTAATAACTAATGAAAAAAATAGGATGACATAGAATATATGGGGAAAGATGATGGCAAAAAAATATGCATGGAACGAAATTAACAATCAAAAGAATTTTATTATTTAGACAAAGCTAAAACGAACCTTATAAAAAGCCACATATAATCTTAAAGGGGAAGATCTTATATAAATTGGAACAGGAGCAAAATATCGTAAGAGTATACATACATCTCGTAATAAATAAGACAGAGCCACTGAACATTTTTGGTTTTAGTGATAATTTTTTCATGAGAACGCTTTACAAGTTTGCAATGTATTGGATAGTGCTGTGGATGTATAACTTGCTCCAGTCTAAGGATGAAGATCATATCTGCTTCCCTGAGTGCCAGTAGCTGATGCAGCTGTAATATTCCAATTTTGGTTGGAGAAACCACAATCCATTCATGAAAAGATGATTGGTGGAGGCTAATTCGGACATGACTGGAACGTTGTCGTCTTCTTGATGATCTGTTGATAGTGAAAGATATATTCCACCAGGGAAAAAAGTTCCAGTGTGAATGTCTGCACACTTTATCATTTGTAGGCTGATCATGCGCATTGATGCAAGTTGATTATATCGGTTCAAAGGAAAGGTAACAACAATTGCCTTGGCCTTGTGTTGATCTAATGACTTGTTGGGGAGACCATTTGAGTCCTGCATGAGAGATGCTAGCTATTTCGTGCAAACCACAAAGATTATAGTAATGAAAAGGCAAGTATGTTATAATATTACCAGGGTGTACTGTTTGTGGTTTAATAACTATGTCACTATCTATTGCTACAAAGACTTATTACCAGGTTGGGCATCAATTCTAAGACTAGAAATACCAAACCAACATGCTCGAGACAAAGGGCAATACAAAAACAAATAATGCTCTAGAGATTCATCATTACTACTATAAAAATAACATACCTTAGAAGCAACTAGGTGTCTGCTGATTAACAATCAATTTGTTGGCAGAATACCTCTAATAATTTTTCATTATAACAACCTAATTCTAGGAGGAAAGGAAGTTTTCCAGATTAACATACAAACCTCAACATCTCGGAGCGTGGATCGATCAGATACAGAGTGACTAGATTCAGATTGAAGCAACCGATACCCATTCTGGACAGTGTAAATGCTAGAATTATTGCCAGACCATATGAGAACATCAGGGGCTCTGGATAAAGGTACCAGATAATGTGCAAATTGCTGAACCACTTGGCTAGGGTAAAGTGAGGAGTTGACTCGAAAATTCCAGCTACACTTAGAGGCTAGAGCACAGTATAAGCTCCGACACCTTCAACGAAGAATAAGCCTTGATTAAAAAATTATAAAGTCAAATTAAGTAAGAGAGACAAATTAGCATAAAATGTTGTGAGAGCAATAAAAAAACCTTACTGAATAGGAAATAAATCAACATTTAATTTCCTGATTATAAATTGAATGGCAAAAAAAAAAGTAATAAATGAGAGAGATTACACCTTCCTAAATAGTGATCCTTGACCCTATAAATAGATGTTGCCTCCTCTACTATCTCCCAGCCATTTGATGCCACTGGTACGTGTTTCTCTCATTATCTCCACTTATATTTTCTGACAATTTAAACTGATATTGATACTGTAGACTGAACGTGAATCATAGCCATTTACACATGATTTTAGTTTTTGCTCTTTATTATTTTCTTAATCAGAATGACGATATGTGAAGGTGATGGTTATATAATTTAATAACACATGATTATATTTTACTTTGATTTGTACATTTACCAGAATTAATGCAATAATTCACACGACCTGTAAAACTAAATACTCAATTCATGTGGTCGGTCCGTTGTAAAAGCAGATTGGCCCACGACCTTACAATTTGGAATCTCCAATGGCATCACATCATACTTGACCATGACAATTCAGCCAATTTCACCTGCTCTGTCACTTTCCCTTTTCTCCTTTTTTTTTTTTTTTTGAACCGGTTTAATTATAAAAACAATTTGATTTTTGTTTTGGGTTTCAACCTCACATAAATTAGTGGATTAATTCTATGTCTTGTTACTAACATAGAGTTGGACTAGCGGGGTCCTGCTAGATCCTCTAAATTTCAATTTTAAGTTTTAAACGAGACACTTATTTCAGAGCAGGGAGTGATGAACCTTGAACTAGATACCTTTTAGGGTATGTTTGGTTTGAGGGAAGGGGAGGGAGAGGGAGGGGGGGGAGAGAGAAAGGAGGGAGAGGAAAACTTGTGGGCCCCACTACACTCAATTTTGAAATTTTTTTTCCCTCCTCTCTTTTTTTTTTCTCTCCCCTCCCCTTCCTCCCTCCCATTCCCTCAAACCAAACATACCCTTAGGGTGAATGCCAACTCCTTAGGCCATTCCTTATTGGCTTGCGGGTTTCAAATTGATTTGGCCCAATTCTTCTTAATGATTAGGCCCAACAGTCACGATGGAAACAGTTAACCTTGTTAAATTGGGCTTGGCCCTCTCTTTATTCCCTGGGTAATTATTACTACATCTGGTCTTAATTATAAGATTAAATGACTTTTTTTTTTTTAAAGAGATTAATGAAGTTAAATTAATTAATTATTTAATATATTATGTATCCTAAAATTATATATTGTAGTTTATTAGTCAAATTAATTAGTTTGAAAAAAAATAAAAATACTCTAAAATAACTAAATAAGTTATTTAATCATTTCATATTATGTATCCTTAGATTATATATTAGTTTATTAGTCAAATTAATTAGTTTGAAAAAATAAAAATACGGTAAAAAAATTTAATTAGTTTATTTAATCTATCTAAAAAAAAGTAAATTATTTCTTATACTAATTACTGTACTATTTTTCCCGCTCTCCCTTCCCGGGGAAAATAAATAAATAAAATTACCGCACTCCAATTTTCAAATATTCCTCTTTTGCTTTTCGATTGCGACTGTTAAATATCACCAATTCATCCGGCTACAAGTGTTCCTTACTTCCCTTACGTTTTCCCTTTTTGTCTATGCTTTATGTGTGTGTCTCATTGCCAAAACAAAGTTTGGTTCTGTGATCATCGTGTCTTCAACGAGGTAGGGTTTAAATTGTTGATTTGTTTTCTATTTCTGCGAGATCCTTTGAATTCTTTTTTTTTTTTAAATGATTTCGAGAAACTTTTCTGCAGATAAACCTTGGGTTTCACGAATTTCGCCCAGAAATATTTTTCGTTGATCACTACTTCCAAAAGGTACCAGAATTAGGGCTCGTTGAGTTCTGAAGCTCGAGGGCGGAGTCTTACCAGGTCAGTCTAATTTCTGATAATTAAGGATGGTGGACTTAGGCTTCTAGTTTGGTTTCCGTTCGAAAAGAGCATTGTCATGCGAATTATATTTTCTGTTTTGCGTTGTTTGCGTGCAATCCCTGAATTTTGTTTTTGATTCGAATGTGCAAATACAATTCTTTTGTTGCATTAAGAACGCCTCTCTTAGGTATGGTCTGGGTCTTTGGGATGACTACTTGGTCATGCTTGACAAGGAATATTTACATATAACAGTGTTTGTGTTTCATACTGACTTCTACCTGCCAAATTTAAACTGTATAATTATGGCCAGACCATTAGTTTATGTATTTAATAGAGTTGGGGTCACTTACTGGGTTGCAGTTATCTAAATTCTGGAAGCCTTGGCATCTCCTTTTCTTTGTGTCTGTTCGCAATTTGGTTACTTTCAGCCCGTTAACTGTAGTAAAGTTAGACTTTATAATAGATTAATTGATTAGGTTCAGTTTTCTGGTTCATTACAAGCTTAATTGATTAGTGCATATTAATGGGTGTATATCTACCTTCTAGCTTTGAGTTTTTCTTCTCAATCATCTTGCCGATTTATTACTCAAGACTTTGTATTAAGCATCTCATTATATACTTTCATCTAAAATCAAAATAGGATCTTATTATGTTCTTTGCTGTATTACACCCCCACCCCAATTTCCTTGCAATCCTTATCATGATGATACTTCACCTGATGAACAGATGGATCAGTTTTCTTTATTTCCATTAAGTCATTGGAAATGAAATCTGTAATCCTTCATCTGCCATACAAGAAATTATTTTAAGATATTGGGTTCAGCACTTATCCTACATGTTTGCAGTACCCACATCAAAATATGTTTAGCTGTCTCTGTATGCTTGGTTAGTTTTGTACGAGGAATTGTAGCAAGGAGACTGGAGCAATCCACAACATGGGCATTGTTGCACTGAGATATCTAAAATTCCAATTGAATTGATGTTTGTAATAGATGTCATGAGTTTTTGCCATGCATTGGACACAAACCATGCTCATCGTTGTTTTTTGAAATGCTGGTACTTTGCTAGATTTTATTACGTAATACAAGGTGGAAGTTATCATGGGGCATGATCCCTTCCTGGCCTTGCCAGTTTATGAAGGTGGGGTCACTCTAGAAGGCAGAAGCTTCACTATTATGATATCATCAAATATGGTCAAAATCTGAATTCAGTTTTTTCTGTTTCCTGTGAAGCGAAAAAGCAGTTCAACATGACATTAGAACTACAATTCCTAAATTTAGTTTCTCTGTTCTCTACTTCATATCCTCTCCTGTTTCATCTTGTTGGTTGAATTTATTGACTC